>OY720147.1:46348329-46720829 GCA_963082955.1 Cheilosia grossa | reverse complement strand
ATGAGGAAGCGATGACGTCACGAGCAACCTCAACTGCGCCAGAGTCAGAGGGCGATAGTGAAGATGACACAGATGGACTCAGCTACTCGTACGAGTCCGAAGGCGGTGAAGGCCGGTATGTTGGCGAAGGTAATTCCTTCCACGAATTCCTGGCCGCCGAAGAGGAAGATGAACAACAGCATGAAGAAGACGAGGAGGAAGCTCAGCTCGATCGGCTGATTAAGGAGCTCCTCGAGAAGAAAGAAAAGTTGCGCCAGCAAAAACTGCAGCAGCAACAACAAAAGCCAAAGCAGGCTGAACAGCAACAGCACAAAAAACAACAAAAACAGCTGAAGCAGCAACAACAGCAGCAACAGCAAAAACAAAACCAAAAGCCGCATCAATCGCAGCAGCGACAACAACAACCGAAAAGGCAGCCGGCACAAAAACAGTCGCTGCCACAGCAACAACAACAGCAGCAGAAGCAGCAACCACAGCATCAACAGCAACAGCAACAGCAGCAGCAGCAACAGCAGCAACAGCATCAGCAGAAGCAGGAACAACAGACGAGGAAAGAAAGAATACCTCCAATAAATGTGAGTTATTTAGATATTAGTGATAGTATTAAGTTATGTAGGTTAGTCACTAAGAATTTTTTTATAAAAAGGCTAAACGCCACCAAACACATTATCATGTGCTGTAATATGGAGGAGCACAAAAAGGTGCGCACCGCTCTAGAGAAAGCGGAGGCAGAGTACTTCACGTACCTTCCAAAAGGAGAAAGGCGGCAAACGGTGCTGCTTAAGGGTATAGACTCCAATATTAAAATAGAGGAGCTCGAAAAGGAGCTTAAAAATTATGAGTGCGATGACCTTAAGTTCGTGGGGGTCAAACCGATTTCCTCGCCTGCGGACAGGGGTGGTAGCCGCAAACTGCCATTCTTTTTAGTTCAACTAACACCCGACACCCGAAAAACTGCGATATTTATTACGGCGACTGCTATCGGCAACAAAAACAGCGCTTATTCGGATGTGGATTCGTCGTTGGCGCCAGACTTAGGCAAGAAGTCTTAAGTTTCAACTATGTAAACGAGCGCATCACGACAATCCGCATCAAGGCTAAATTCGGCAACATTAGCTTAATATGCGCGCACGCCCCCACGGAGGAGAAAGACGACGACACCAAAGAAAGGTTCTACGAGCTCTTGGACCACACTTACGAGCAATGCCCTGGCTATGACATTAAAATTGTCTTAGGCGATTTTAACGCCAAGCTAGGAAGAGAGGGCATCTTTGGTAGCACTGTCGGAAAGTACAGCCTACACGAGACCACTTCCGACAACGGATTTAAGCTGATCGATTTCGCGGCGGGGCGAAACGTTGTCATAGCTAGCACACGGTTCCCGCATCTCGATATTCACAAAGGCACATGGAGATCCCCTGATCAATCAACCGTCAACCAGATTGACCACGTTGCGATCGACGCAAGGCACTCCTCCAGTATTATGGATGTCCGAACATTCCGAGGGGCCAACATTGACTCGGACCACTACCTTGTTGTAGCCAAGGTACGACTCCGGATATCCCGAACGCCGCCAAGACAAGTAAATACTGGGAGGAAGTTTGACGTCGGAAGGCTACAATCGCAAGAGATCACCAGATCCTTTTCCGATCGAGTCTCTCTCAATCTCTCAAGAGGTCCAATGCAGCTAGCATCAAGTATTGAAGACCAGTGGCGACATTGCCAAAAAGCCATCAGAGACGCCGCCTCTGATGTGCTGGGTTTCACCCGACCACCACAACGAAACCCCTGGTTCGACGACGAGTGCCGGCAAGCACATGCAGCGAAGCAAGAGGCATACAAAGCGGCGCTGCAAAGGAGGACAAGAGCTGCTCGTGAGCTCTACGCGCAGAAGAGAAGAGACGAACACCGGCTTCTAAGGAGAAAAAAGAAAGAGCATGAGAAGCGCGCGATCGAGGAAATAGAGAGATGTTACAACAGGAATGAGGTTCGGAAGTTCTACCAGAGGGTAAAAAGAACTTCACAAGGCTACAAAACCCGAACCGAAGCCTGCAAGGACGAACAAGGGAACATCGTAGTAGAATCGCAGTCGATGCTGAGGATATGGAAGAACTACTTCTGCAGACTGTTTAACGGCGATGACGACTTAAATTCCGCTGTCAGGCAGAATGAACCGTTCAACCTGGACGATGAGGATCAACAATACCGTCCACCCGACCTGGACGAGGTGAAGATAGCTATATCTAAACTGAAGTCCAACAAAGCCGCTGGAGCAGATGGCCTAGCCGCCGAGCTGTTCAAAGCGGCAGGCGATGACTTGGCTAGGAGCATGCACCAACTCATCTGTAAAATATGGTCGGAGGAAAGCATGCCCGATGAATGGAACCTCAGCATTGTTTGCCCGATCCTCAAGAAAGGAGACCCTCTGAACTGCGCCAATTACAGAGGTATCAGTCTTCTAAACATTGCCTACAAGATCTTATCTGCCGTTTTGTGTGAACGCCTGAAGCCTTTCGTAAACAACCTGATTGGTCCATATCAGTGTGGCTTCAGGCCAGGAAAGTCTACCATAGACCAAATATTCACACTGCGGCAGATCTTGGAGAAAACCCAGGAACTTCAAATCGATACCCACCACCTTTTCATCGACTTTAAGGCCGCCTATGACAGCATTTATAGGGACGAACTATATAGAGCAATGTCTAGTTTTGGCATCCCTGCCAAACTCGTCCGTTTGTGCAGGATGACGATGGAGAATGCACGCTGCTCCATCAAGGTCGGTAAAGAACTTACCGAGACCTTCGATGTCAAAAAAGGATTTAGACAAGGCGATGCGCTGTCATGTGACTTTTTCAACATCGTTCTTGAAAGAATAGTGCAAAACTCAAACGCCAACACCAGAGGCACTATCTTTCAAAAGTCCGTCCAATTACTCGCATACGCCGATGACATTGACATAATTGGCAGAACGCAGCGTGATGTCAATGGCGCGTTTGTGAGTATTGAGACTGAGGCGGCGAAGATGGGTTTGGCGGTTAATGAGGGCAAGACGAAGTATATATATATAGTCGGCGCAACAGGTCTGTAGAGACCCAAGGCCTAGCTTCTCACAACCATTCGTTTTGTGTGAGTTTCATTTTTGGAACGAATGGAAGGGATCTACAATTTTATGCCGATTCCAAACGGCTAATTGAGAAGCTCTTAAGACAGTTATACTCTCGGATGTTTGTCAGACGTTCGCGAGAGGCGGCGCAGTGGAAAAAACCCTAAGTTGGAATTTGGGTTTTTGCGGGATTCGAACCTGAGTCCCTCGCTTAGTAGTCCAACACACTAACCACTAAGCCACTGCGCCAGACGAAGTATATGCTGTCAGCTAAAAAGGCCACCCAACACCGACGGCTCGGAGAGAACGTCACAATAGACAGATATAACTTTGAGGTGGTTAAGGACTTTGTCTACTTAGGCTCCGCTATGAACTCAGACAATGACACCAGCGCTGAGGTTAAACGTAGAATTACTCTTGCCAACCGCTGTTTCTTTGGGCTAAGAAGGCAATTGAGTAGCAAAGCCCTCTCTCGAACAACTAAAGTGACCCTTTATAAGACCCTTATCATCCCAGTTCTGCTATATGGCGCAGAGCCATGGACTCTATCAAAAGCGGATGAGGTTACTCTTGGTTGCTTCGAGAGAAAAATTCTCCGTGTTATTTTTGGTCCCGTCTGCATTGACGGTGAATGGAGAAGGAGATTTAACGACGAACTGTACGGGCTGTACAGCGACATCGACCTAGTCAGAAGAGTGAAGGTCCAACGACTGAGGTGGCTGGGTCATGTAGAGCGAATGGACACGAATGCTCCGGCCCGGAAGATCTTCGAATCCATACCCGAGGGAAGGCGCAGTAGAGGAAGAC
This sequence comes from Cheilosia grossa, assembly GCA_963082955.1. Lineage (NCBI taxonomy): Eukaryota > Metazoa > Arthropoda > Insecta > Diptera > Syrphidae > Cheilosia > Cheilosia grossa. Next base: position 46,716,919 of record OY720147.1, on the reverse strand, counting down.
CGCGACTCAGGTGGCGCACGCAAGTGGAAGGGGACCTTAACCAACTTAGCGTGCGAAACTGGAGACAGCTAGCTAAAGATCGCGCTGGCTGGAGACGCTTGTTGGTTGAGGCCCAGGTCCACCCCGGACTGTAGCGCCACCTTAAGTAAGTAAGTAACACCCGACAGCAAAATCGATAGTCCGAAAAGGATCAGATTCCTGTACTATCATGCAGTACGTTTGGAAAAATTAAAAAGGTCAGATCGCGTACTTCAATGTATGCTCATGCGAGATCGAACCACCGACAAACAGGAACTTAACGAACGATGAGATCGACAGTCATTTACGGCAAATGAATGTCGTCATCAAACAGACAATGGAGCGGACTATACCCCGGGTAGAACGTTCCACAGACGAAGAACAAACTGAAAAGTATGGAAACGCAACAATCGATGCTCTGTACAGACATAAAAGTAGACTGCTCTCGAAGCTTAAGCGGCTTCACAGACAGTTCACTGACAGGAACGATCCCGAGCTAAGAACACTGAATTCGATGACCAAAAACTTGAAACAGTTGATCACCGAAAATTACAGAAAATCTGTATGTTTGTATTGGGGCAACAAAATTCGGGCTATAAAATCCAGTAGTCCGAATATGTTCCCACAAATAAATAAACTGTTCAGGCGGAAAGATCATAACGATATTTCATGTGTTCGAATACCTCGGACGAACGAGAACAGACAGACACTACTGACTGCTGGAATAAGTCCGGAAAGTGCTGACTCGAACGAGGGTTTTTTCGTGGTCGAAGACCCGCAAGAGAGGGTGAATTTGATGGGAGCTTTCTTTGAGACTGTGTATACAGTGAACAGCCCGCGACCTCGAGGAGAAGGCCTTTCTAAACCACTTTTATCTGCGGACCGAAATTCAAGATTGGCGATCCGAGAACAACGGTTTCTCCGGCTTCAATGACGACAACCGTGCAAACGGCACAGTCGCCGATGAAAATACTCATCTGTTCGTGAGTAGGGATTAACTTCGGTGCATCTTCGAATCACTCAAAAACAAAAAGTCGGCGGGAGTTGACGGTGTCCCAAACGTCGTATTAAGACACCTGCCGCTAGAGGCGATAGATATTTTCGCCACGCTATTTAACAATGCGCTGAATAATGCATATTATCCGGAGCAGTGGAAAATAGCGATGGTACACCCTATCCCGAAAAAGGATAAAGATAGGACGAACCCTGCTAATTTCCGGTCAATTAGTTTGCTTTCGAATGTTAGCAAGGTATTGGAGAAAGTCGTCAATACATCCCTTTTAAAATGGGTTGAGGAAAATAAGATTATTCCAGACAATCAGTTTGGCTTCAGAGCGGGGCATGATACTATTCATGCCGCGTCGAAACTGGTTTCCGACATTCAGTGGAATAAAAGTAAGAATCAATGCACGGGTGCCTGGTCGACTTTGAGAAGGCCTTCGATACCGTATGGTTGGAGGGGCTCTTCTATAAGCTGACCAGATTGGGCATTCAAAAACCTTTGCTGTTTATGATTTATGACATGCTTATGGGAATGAAGTTCGTTATCAAAGCTGGCAACGTGTCTTCGAGCAGGGTTTTTAAATTAAAAACGACTTACAACAGGGAGCAGTGAATTCTCCGGCCCTGTTTAATATTTACACAAGTGATCTGATGGGTTCCCTCAGATATGCTATAGCGTACGCGGACGATTTAGTGGCATGCAGGTCAGGACCAAAAATCAAGGTCATTAACATCGTTCTGCAGCGTGACTTCGAGCAAATTAAGAGGTATTGCGATGATTGGAAGTTGAAAATCAATTTCCAAAAATCGGAAACAATCCTGTTCAGAACTACATTGGCTGGGGCCTCTGGGGATACCAGAAAAAACTGGAGAAAATTAACAATTATTGGACAGCAGGGGCGACCATTGGCAGTGAAAAACGTGGTGAGGTATCTTGGCATCTGGCTCGACCAGTATCTGTATTTTGACAAACATATAGATGCTTGTCTTGCTGGGGCTAAAAAGGCCTACGCTCTGACAAGGACACTATTTCGCAGCAGTCAACTTGATTCCAGGGTGAAGGTCATTCGCTACGTGGCCCTTGTGGTTCAATATAGCGCCGTCCTATATGGAAAAGATTCAGGTGTTTGAGAGACAATGTCTCAGGGCCTGTCTAGAGTTGTTTAGAACTCCTGAATCTCAGTACATAAAATACTTTCCCAACAGGACCCTATACAATGGGGTTCGACTGAATAGGATTGACAAATTCTTTATTAAGGTGATTCGGAGGCACGTCGCAAGGGCGATGGCCAGCGATAATAATCTGATCTCAGGGGCTTACTACCCCAATTTATTGTACCACGAGAGTACGCTTCGGTCTGGCTTTATTCCGCCTGAGGCATTTCTTCATGTAGATATGGAAGGGTTAGTCCAGACAAAAGATGGTGTGCCGGTATTGTACCACAGCCACCGCCGCGCGTGGGATAAGCGGCTCATCCACGACGGGTACGCCGCCAAAGCTCAGGAGCTCCTCCGCTTTAGTACCGCAATTGCGGAACGGGACAGGGTCGATACGGTCAAGCAGTTCACGGAATTGGCTTGATGAACAGGTGAGGGTGGATACGCTCTCCCGGGCCGGTGCGCTACTTAGGTAGCATCCTCCTTAGTTTTAAGCTAGATATTAAGTCTGTAGGTTTAAGCTTAGAGTAGGGGGTCTTTGGGAGAGGCCGGGCTAGCCAACATGAAGAGTGCTGCCGAGACTCGAACGAAGCTTATAGCCTAGCTCGAGTCGATGAGATTGCTCACCACCCTGATTATAGGTAATTTAGGTTAAGGAGCTTAGGTAGTTTTAAGTTGCTTTAAATATAAAAAAATACAAATAAAGAATTCAAGTTTCTTGGAAATTAAAAAACAAACAAATTTAAATATAGATAGATTTAAGGCCGAAAGGCAATAATTTTAAGGATATTGATAAGTTTAGAGCGCTCGCTGAGAGCCAGTAAGCTAGAATAAGATAAATGTTAGTTTTAAAAAAAATTTTATCGTTTTTGTCTAGGATGTAGGTTTAATGGAAGTTACAAATAAAAATGAATTTAAAATAAAAAAAAATAAAATGACGTTTGCTCAGGCATTGGTTCAAAACCAATTGAAATACCAGCAGAGAAAGCTGTAAAACAGAAAGCAGAGCTAAACACTGCAATGGAATATGGAAATCCTCATGAAACAAATCCTAAACAGGATTGGTTCCATGGAAAAATGCAATAAAACGATATTAGATAGAATATCATTGCTAGAGAGACAGAACAGCAACAAAAAACCTGTGCCAAAAAGACAAACATAATGAATAGAATACAAATTCTTGAATGGAATGCTAATGGTATAGAGAATCGAAAGGACGAGATACAAGTGACTCTCGATATAAACCAGATAGATACATGTCTCATTTCTGAAACACATTTAAAATTACTAAAGGTTGGGCTGCAGTGTTAATAAAGACTACGATTGAACACCATATAGAAGCAAAATTCCAATCATGCGCCATCCAAGGAATTTCCATAAGTATAAAAACGAGCAGTGGACAAATATCTGTTGCAGCAGTATACTGCTCTCCTAGCTATAGACTAAAGAAAAATGATTTTATAAGTCTTTTCCGGATATTTCACAATAGATTAATCGCGGGAGGGGATTTTAATGCCAAGAATAAATATTGGGGATCTAGATTAACAAATACTAGAGGCAGAGAATTATATGAAACTATTAAAGAAGTCGGCGCCAAATGTCACTCAACGGGGAAACCTACCTACTGGCCTACAGATAGGAATAAAACTCCAGATCTTGTCGACTTCTTTATATCTGAAAATATATCTTCAAATAAAATAAATATAGAAGAAGGCCCTGATCTACAATCAGATCATTCCTCAATACTTCTTACACTTGGCGATAGAATAATAATAAAAGAACATAGCCCTAAACTAGTTAATAGACTGACTGATTGAACCACTTCAGGCAGAAGTTGGAAGAATGTATTCAACTATCATCAGCTATTCAAACAGAAGATCAACTAAATAGAAGAAGCAGTGCAAATAAAGGGTTTTTCAAAAGGGACGCTACAAAAGTAGAGCGACAGGGACAGCAAACGACGCCGAATTTCTTGCCGCTCTTTCGACATTTCTCTTAAGTAAGGTTTGCCATTTCATGATGGAAAGGTATACGAAATATGAGCCAATAACGAGTCGAAATTATTAAAATTTACTACCGAAATTCGGAATCAGTGGCCTTAACGTTAAGAGCGCTACGTCCAATTTATGGTCGTCATAATCGTCCTAGCAGATCAACAATTGAGCGTCTAGTGGAAAAATTTGAATCCACAGGCACAGTACAAAATGCTCCCGTGCCAGTGAGACAAAGAAGTGCCCGTAGTGTCGAGAATATTGCTGCCGCTGAGGCTTCAGTTGAAGAAAGCCCAAATGTGTCTCTCGCAAGTCGTTCTCAAGCGTTGGGCATCTCTGTGACGTCGTTGTGGCGAATTTTGCGAAAAGATCTTGGCCTACATCCTTACAAGATTAAATTGACGCAAGAACTGAAGCCGCTTGACCAGCAGAAGCGTCGTATGTTCGTGAATTGGGCTGAGCAACAACTTGAAAATGATTCGGATTTTCATTGAAAAATCATCTTCAGCGATGAGGCTCATTTCTGGCTGAATGGCTTCATTAATAAACAAAATATGCGGTATTGGTCAGGCAGCAATCCACACGTACTCCATGATTCATCATTGCATCCCGAAAAAATACGGTTTGGTGTGGTTTATGGGCCGGCGGCGTCATTGGGCCGTACTTCTTCCGTGATGATCAAGACCGGCACGTTACTGTGAATGGGAATCACTATCGTTCAATGATAACCGATTATTTTTGGCCCCAATTGGGTGATATGAACTTGGAGGACATGTAGTTCCAACAGGACGGCGCCACAAGCCACACAGCGAATGTCACAATCAATTTATTGGAAACCAAGTTTGGAGAACGTGTTATCTCACGAAATGATCCAGTCGCTTAGCCGCCTCGGTCGTGCGATTTGACGCCGTTAGACTATTTCCTGTGGGGCTATGTCAAGTCTATGGTCTATGCCAACAAGCCAGCGACGATTGATGAACTTCGTACGGATAGCGAACGTGAAATTGCAGCAGTATCGACCGATTTATGCTTGAAAACTGTCGAAAATTGGGTTCAGCGTCTGGACTTCTGCAAGCGTGCCCGTGGTGGCCATGCAAAAGAAATAGAGTTCCATTCATAATGGCATCGAACGTACTTTCACAGGAATAAAGAATTTCATTGATATCCAAAACCGTTTTGTTTTATTTTGTAGCGCTCTTATTGAAAAACCCTTTATTTACACTGGATATACAAAAAGCTGCATGGATTAAACAAAACTCTTATCCTCGTGAAATATGTGAAATTATTACAGAAAAGAGGAATAGTAGAAAACGTTGGCAACAGACAAGGGCGCCAAGCGACAAAACCACACTGAACAACTTAAATAATAAGCTCAGAAAATCTATACGAGAATTTAATAACGAGTCTTTAAAAACATATCTTACCAGTCTTACAAATGATGCTAGTACCGACTACTCGCTCTGGAAGGCAACAAAGAAAACGAACAGGCCAATAGCTCACATTCCGCCATCAAAAACCGGAGAAGGTAACTGGGCAAAAAGCAGTCAAAAAAAAGCAAATACTTTTGCAGAGTACCTTGAGAACGTCTTCAAACCTTATGAAGATAAAGATTATCAAGGAAACGAAGAAAGGTGCGAAGAAGAAAGACCTATTCCGCCGGTGACAGCTAAAGAACTGGCCAAGGAAATCAAAGAAGGCATAAACATAAAAAAAAAAGCCCCAGGGTTTGATTTAATCACAGGGGAAATTTTGAAACAATTTCCTCGAAAAGGTTTAAATAAACTAGCGCAGATTATAAATGATGCATTTAAGTTGAGATATGTGCCAAGCATGTGGAAGGTCGCGGAGGTAATAATGATACCTAAACCAGGTAAACCACCTATCACCTCATATCGCCATATCGATACTACCAATGCTGTCCAAGCTATTCGAAAAAATGCTGGCAAAACGTCTGCAAAAAATAATTGATGAAAAATCGCTAGTTCCAATTCATCAATTTGGGTTTAGAAACAAGCACTCTACAATTGATCAGGTGCATAGAATCACAGATAAAATCGAAAAAGCATTCGAAGAGAAAAATATGTGCTCTACAATATTTCTAGATAAAGCACAAGCTTTCGATAAAGTCTGGCATAAGGGACTGATCCATAAATTATAAAGGCAGCTGCCGAAGCAGTAGTCGACAATTCTGGAATCATATATAACAGATCGATTCTTCAGAATTAAACAAGAGGCAGAGTACTCAACACTAAGAGCAATTAAAGCTGGTGTTCCACAAGGTAGTGTCCTAGGTCCACTGCTATACCTTCTGTTTACTAGTGATTTACCTGAAAGTGAAAAACTACTATATCAACTTTTGCAGATGACATTGCTGTGCTTGCTGTTGGAGCAAACGTCGAAATAGCAACAAGAAAAACTCCAAATGGCAATAAACGGTATTTCAGAATGGACTAAAAAGTGGCAGATTAGATTGAATGACCTAAAGCCAGTCCATATCAATTTTACATAAAAAAACGTACCACACATTCCAGTATACATTAATAACAATGTAGTGGAATACTCAAACACAGATATATATCTGTACATGACCCTAGACGCTAGACTGCGTTGGAAAGCGCATGTAAAGAAAAGAAGAGATGAGCTGAACATGCGATACAGTAAAATGTATTGGCTTAGTGGGAGATACTCATACCTGTCCAACTACAATAAATTACTGCTATACAAGCAAGTCTTGAAACCAATATGGACCTACGGACTCCAATTGTGGGCATGCACATGCCAAACAAATTTACAAAAAATTCAAGTCTTCCAAAATAAAGTACTAAGGAACGTAGTTAATACACCTTGGCACATACGCAACGCTGATCTACATAGAGATCTAAATACTGAAATGGTTGAAGAGGAAGTTAAAAACATTGCCCAAAGGCACAGAAGAAGGCTTCTCAACCATGTAAACGTAGAACTTGCAGAACTATAAAATTCTGACAATGTATTCAGAAGATTGAGGCGGGTAAGACCACTTGATCTATAAGAGTTAGCCAAGGCCAAGAGATTAGGTAATATCTTCAAACAAAAAAGTTTCGAAATCCGACAACCGGCGGATTCTTCTTGTGAATTTTTCAAATAATTTAAAAATAAATTGCCGATAAGTCGAACGACTAGGTGCAATCCCATTCGGGATGACGACAGTCAGTCCCTCCCGGGAGGTTTTTTCGAGTCCCTCACTATTGCAGAAGCAACCCTCGCGTACTTGCTCTGCAATGTCTTTCGATGATTTTTCCTTCCAGCGAACGCCCAAACATAACAAAAAAAAAAATTACGTTCTTGCAACAGGATACAGGATACATGTCAGCTTTATTTCAAAAATGACCTTCTGTATGTCGGCGGTGGGAAAATAATTTTAAAATTTCCTTTGCTCATTTTGGCCAAAGTCAAATTAACTACGTTTTCATCTCATTATTTTTTCTCTTTTACGAGACTCACCGACTGTTCAGTTGTTGGAGTATAACAGTTTGTTTGTATCACCCTCGACACCAAACCTGCTGTGCCAGCTGATTTTCTTTTGACAATCGTTCTGGTTGCCTTTTGTCATTTTGCGGGTAGTGTAGTGCGACAGATTCGAAATTTTCGTAACAATTTCGCAGCAGCTGCGTACTGCAAAACGAAAAGGAGAGTTTCTTTTTTAGCTCAGATACATCAGAGCTCAAATTTGTGTTTCTTTTTTCGTTCAGAGCATGATCAGAGCGCGCTCTATGAGCTCAGAATAAATTGACTGGGCAGCCTGAAAAAAAAGCTGATTACATATCGTCGGCTGGATGCTATCTTGTTCTAAGGGCCATAATGAGCTCGACTCAGTTCAGTGCTCAGCTCTTTTTTAGTTCAGAGCTGAGTATTTTTTCTGACATTTGGCAGAAAAAAAAACAGGAAAAACAAAAAAAAAACATCAGAATGCTCTGAGCACGCACGGTTCAGGGCGCGCTCATAATGCTCGAGCTCAGTTCAGTGCTCAGCTCTGAACTAAAAAAGAAAAACGCCTATTGCAGTGATCAGAGGTATTGAATTTGACATCATTCAGGCACCAAAAATTCAAAATAAGATAAACATTGCATTCGTTTTAATATATTTTTTTAATTTATTTATGTGGATTGTATTATTTCTAAATTCTATTTAAATATTTAATAGGCTTACGATCGGCAATTTACATGGATATACCGATTCAGAGTGTACATTTTACTTATTTTTTTTTTTAATTTTATAGCATAAAATGTAGTAATTTGTCCAAATATGTGCACATAAATCCACGTACACAATAATTGTAGATATATGCGGCATATAATTATAACTATTCCGTAAAAACAGTAGTTCATATATGTATAGGTGTGTCTATGTGAACTTTATTCAGCCCCGGCAAGCCCGTTTTTTGAATGGTCGCAAATCTCTATTCCCTAAGATCTCGCCCTCGAAGCAGTCGTCTGCAAGCACGAGAAAAATATTTATTTTTTTATACAGCAGCAACCGACGAACACAAGTGACTGCGATCATTCAAACACCCTCTGCCCAAAAAGAGATCAAATTTTGCAAAACAAACCAAATGATAGCACAATTTGAATTATGCTACAATTTTGCCCTGAATCCGTTTTTACCTAACAATGATCAACTCACCCTTGGTAGAACTCTTCCGCTTCTTGGGTATGCTACGCTTTCGGCGTTTGGCGCCTACAACATCCGCGCTGCTAACTAGAATCCTCGATGAAGCGTTCTTAGTATCGACAATTTTTAACTTAAGCTTCTCGATGGCGTTTCGCGTCCTCTTTGGACTGAACAACTCATCATTACTGCAATTGCTATCTTCTTCGCTTGTTATGCCGGAAGAGTTTTTTGAACTGCGGTCAGTACTATAACTAGGGTTTACCTTTCGTATTCTCGCATTTGCCGAGGCCTTCCTTTTTTTTACATTAATTGCCGCTGAATTATTACTAATGTGGATGCTGTTCGAATTAATGCTACTGCATGAGGACTCATCCGATGCCGTGAAATCGCCTGTGCTGCCAGTCTCAATGAGGAAACGTCTTGTACGACGTTGCTGCTTTTCTGTTACGGTTGTGGTAGTTTGCCGATGCGCAGAGTTGTCCAGCCCCCGCTTTGTACTGGAACTGGTTCCTTTCAAAGGTGTGATATATGTTTTTAGACCAGCTTTTGTTCGGGTAGACCTAGATGGCGCTGCTGCACCTGACTTATTATTACTAAAGTTGGAGTTAACATTAATATGCGTTTCCGTTTCGCTAACTGTGGGCAGTATTTGTCGCTTTTTCACAGCACAAGCTTTGTTATTTGCAGTTGGAGGAGCTTCGTCATCTGAACTTTCTCCATTGCTAACATACGCATCAATGCGGTCTTTGAGTTTCAGTCGGTTTTGTATCTCCAAAATTGCATACGTCGGTTTGCCCTTATAACGTTTCAGTGGTGTTTCAGTTGTCGGTTCTCTATCAAATTCCTTCTCGGCGCGTTCTCTGGCTATTTGATCGGGATCCTGTGACAGAATTTCTGTCCATGAAAACTTTTTCCTTACAGACTTCTTTTTGGCAGATTTTGAGCGTAGGTTCTTCGGTGATACTCGATTTGATAGTGTACTCTCATGGAATGGCATGATAACGCTCAAATTATTCATAATACTCTTAAAATTCTTCATTTCGATCACATTGTTGTTTTCGATTTCTTCTTTGCCCTTAACTGACGTTTTAATTAGTTCATCGGTACTTAATTGTATTTGGTTGAGGTCGTATCCTAAAGAGACGTACTCACGCTCAAATATTCGATGACATTTCTCATAGTCCGGTCGTTCGTGGTATGCTAATTGGCCTATATATTGCAAATACTCTCCCAAATACTTAGGAACTTGTTTCCCATAGATGTGCTTCATCATTTCCTTAACATCTTTCATAAGGTACTCTTTCACCCAGTGAACTCTCTCGTTTTGATGCTGGGCAGCCGCATTTTTCCACGGCAGATAACCCTGCGACCAAAACAGTAAATTGTATCCCAAACACTCGAGATCGCTGCGCCGGGAATGCGCACCCATGTGTGCATCTCGCGATGTGAACTCTAATGTTCCGTCGTGAGCTCGACGCTGATCCATAACAAATGGTCGATGAACACCCTTGTCCATGAACTTCGACGCTAGACCAAAATCAATTAAAAATACTCGTTCTTCGGTAATGATGTCATCTTCATCTTCAAACGCATCACTTGACTCGGAAGAGTTGAATATTTGTTTTTTGATATTTTTCTTTAACGTGGGTTGGGGGCGACCAGCAGATCTGCACTTACGATCCATATATGACGAAACATGATAATTCGAGTTACCATCCTCATCGTCCTTGGAGTTGTCTTCGTTGAAGAATTCCGAATAGCTGATGCGTTTTGCTGGTCTTAAGTAGTGCGATGTCACCATCTCATCATATATTGAGTTCCGCTTCTCCCGTCTGCATGACCTCACCTATATAAATAGAGTTGTTAGTGAAAAAACTCAAGAGACAAATAAAAATAAATTACAGGATTGGATCCACTGTATTCTATGATGGTTTTGACGCGCTGTCTCTTATTAATAGGTGTCTTATACATGTCCTCGTCAGCATCACAAACTTCATTTTCATCCTCATCCTTATTCGAGCTACGACCACTGTCGGAATCACTGCTTTCGGTTTTGTCATGGTCTCTCTTCAATAGTTTTTCGTCATTGTCATCAGGGATATGTACGTCGCGTTGCATAGTTCTTCGCTGCAGTTGACTTTTTCTAAACGAACACGTTGATATCATAAGGTTCTGCGCCTTGATGTCATTATGACAGTATCCATTGTCATGTAAATGCTGAAGAACATCAATAATCTGAAGAGCTAATGTTAGCACAGACTTCTGAGCAACACGCTTGTTTTTGATAATTGAATGAAGGTCGCGGTCAAACCGCTTTAAAACCAGAAACCTGTAGCGAGCATCGGCAAAATAGTGAGACCCCGACGCTATATACTCTGGCATTCCGGGTGGCAGTGGTATTTCACCTTCAATTCAAATGGAATGCGAATTAATTTAAGCTAACTTTGTGATTTGTCCTTACACTTACCATTTTTACCTGTATTCAGTAAACAGTGAATTTCCACGAACAAAGGGCCATTCGAGTGCGGCTCGATTTTGACAACATATTTGGCGTTCTCATTAGTCACTGGTACATACACATTGTCTGAAGCTAGAAATATCTCCCCGAAATTTCCTTTTCCTGAAAGCGGATTATTGTTGGATAATTTCATATTCTTCAGAGCCTGCGTGTTTTGACGCTTTCCAAATATTGCACTTACAAAACATAATATAACTAGTCAAATGAAATATACATTACCTATAGGTTTTCCAATGCGCCATTTCTTTTCAGCAATATCTTCAAGTATGATACCATTGACTACACTTGGCCTCAAATGGTACACTGGCTTCGGAGAATTATTATCGTCAGTTGACGCATTCAAAGAGAAGTGTTTGCTTGGATTTCTCGAATCGACTTGTGTTTTTTCGATTTCTTCCAACATGTGACCATCTTTAGTGTCCTGGTGGTCATTGCACACCCGCTTGCGCTTTCTTATGCTATTTACTGCTACATTTTGTTGTTCCGGTGCAATGCGCTTACCCATGATCGGGTGCTTGGATAATCTCCACTGTTGTTGGAACTTTATCTTAGTCACTTTTTGATAATCTGTTACTGCAATGCAAATAAAGGAAAACAAATTAGTAAATAATTCAAACGCGAGCTACTCGAGTGCATTTTCTTGTCCAAAAGTTCCCCATTTCAGGACGACTCTAGTAAGTGCATTTTTTTCATTGGATATTCTCCATTCATAGGGTTCTTTTTTAATTAAATTTACACTTATAATCAATTGGTCGTCAAACAAATATTTTTGACGACAGAACACGAACAATTGTACGTGTACATTTTAATTTTGGATTTTATTTTCATTTCTCGTACTTATAGATTTATTGGTTTTTACATTGGGTACACATTTTACATTTTTCCACTTTTTTCCACTCTTGCACCGACTTATTTCGTTGCGTTATTTTGAGAAATCGATATTAAAGGTAATTTAGGTAGAAATTGTGTTAAATGTAAAATGCATGGTTAAATCCTTTGAATTATATCTTTATTCGTCGAGTATAGTTTTCATTAAATAACTTTGTAAAAAATCGGGAGCAGTTGAAACTTTGGCTTTCTTTTTACTGCATAGTCCACAAGCAGTCGTCACTGAACAACTGGGAATGGAACATAATCGCCATTTCTTTCTTGTCGCCTATCTCTGTCGTTTGCTTTGATAGGGTGACGGATAATCTCCGTCTCTTCTGTGTAAAATCAAAAATTCTTATGTGGTTTTCCATTGGGACAAAAAATCAATCTTTTTTTTGATCTAAATCGCTTTTCATGTTCCATTGGGCAAAAAAATCAATCTTTTTTTCGATTCAGAGCACTTTTTGCAGATCTCGATATTTTTTCAGATCTACACATACCAATATGCTTTGCACAGCTGTTTTACGTCATTATAAGAAGTTTGCTCTCAATCCAAGTGCGAAAAGTTTCGTGAAAACCAAAATAACGAAATACATAAATAGCCATGCATATAATTTTGGAGGAATTATTATCTTCATAGTCTTCCTCGTCATCTGAAGACTACGAATCAACAAAAATACCAAATTTGTATCTGCAACAGGGAGAACATTTTCGAAGTCGATATCCATTTGTGTTTTTTGCAAAAACAAATGCAGATTGAACAGCTGATATTACTGCCACATAACGCACTAATACATTTATAAAAGCAGATCAATTTCGTTGCGCGTTCCATTTGCCACGTAAAATCTGAGATCTGAAAAAGATTTCTGGTGGTCCCAATGGAAAACGACATTAGTGTCTTTATGTGGTATTCGATTGGGCCAGAGATGAATGATTAAAAGAGATGGATATCTTTCGTACGTCTATCCCCCCAAAACCCATTTGTTTACATTGTTGTTTTTGTAATTTCAACCCCCGTCTGTGAATACGTGTTATCAACAAAAAAGCATGTTGCTAATGGCCGACCGCGAGTCATCTTGCTTTTATGAGCATCGCAGTGTTTAATTATTCTGTGTTTTGTATTGAATTTGTGTGGTTTTTGTGGAGGTTTTGATTAAAATGTAAAAAATTGTGAAATTCACAGTAGAGAATATCGAATTCTTGCATTAAAGTCCAATTCATGAACTCACATATACTAGTAGAAATAAGCAAGTGTGTGTGACTTCATGAATTTTTCTGGAAAGCTTCATGAACTTTTGTGGAAAACAGCTTGTAGGCAACCGCCCTTCCACTGGAAAGTTATATATCTCTGTATTCCATTATCTTTGGATTGGGCGCTCTCAAAGCACTTTTTTTGCCCTCAGAGCAATTTTTAGGTTTGTTTGACGTGTCTTGTACTAGTGCCCACTAGTGCGCACTGAGAAGTATCATCTGATTTCCACACCTGCTTAAAACCCTGCACAACCCTGAAAGCTCGGCTACTATATCGAACGCAAAATATGTTGCCCTGAAGTCTGCCAGTTTTTTAAATTGAAAAATATTTATCTTTTGGTGAACGAAGTGTTATCTTCACTTTATTTTTTGTTTATTGTTAAAAATGAATGAACTCAATTCGTTGAATACCAAATTTATTTGTATTTACCTTTATCACGATAAACAAGTGAATGACAGCAAGCGAAATGACAGCGCAACTAAGCACTGAATTCTTGCCCCGACAAATTAACTGGGGTTAGTTCAGGGCCCAATTAGGCCGCCCTAGAAGTCATGTCCAACACAGGTTTTTAGTGCCAGGGCGAGTTTAGTGCTATATCGAACACGTTAGGGTTAAACCAGTGCGCACTAGGGCCCACATCAAACAAACCTTTTATGTACGTTTGGTACAAAAAAAAGCAATCTTTTTCAGATTTCGGAGCACTTTTGCGAATCTAGATATTTTCTCAGATTTACTTCAGATTTACCAATACAAATGCATTTGAGTTTGACAACTGGTGGACTTTGTTTACATTTGCGTGAATTTTTTCTACAGCAAGGAAAGGCACTGCATCGGGTGAATCTATTTTCGTAAATTATTTATGTGCAAATATTTAGAAATCAATCGGGACGAAAATTTCGAATATTTTAATATAAAATTTAACCAGTGAATGGAAAGCGCATAAAAAATTGTGGAAGACTACACATATTCAAGTCGCACGAATATCAACACAAAAAAGAGCAAGAGCGTTTTTATCAGAGACAATACTGAGACCACCAACTCACAATCCTCTTGCCGCTGGCCCCCTCAGTTTTTTTTCAAATTCGCCATTTTGTTTTCCTATCGGTGTTATGTCAATTTACAATCCGTGTGAGCTTCAACAAAAAAAGCAAAATAAAAAAAATGTGGTGAATTTCTTTTGACAGAAGTCGAGTAACAGACTGTCAAAATATGGAATACGAATTGATTCTTTAAACCAGCCGACGTTGAGGTGTTCGCTAACCTTACCATATATATTTGGTCGCCGAAATAAAACGCGAAATTTGTCAAAACTAATCTAAGCTTTATTACTAGAAAAACTAGGGAATGGCGAAAGTTCGTCGAGGTTACCTCGTGACATCGGCGGCAACCATCGACGTGGAGGACGCTGATTGGTTGGTCCAGGCGGCTTCTAACTACCGCCGATCTCTCAGTTTGCTTGACAGGCGTTGCCAGGCGTAGTTGCTTGGAAGGTCTAAAGCCCCCGCCACAGAGGCCCCCCAGAAGACTTCCGCTCTCTACAGGTAGCGTGCAGGAATCTGGACGTGACGACCTGTACGGGTGCGGGAAGGCTGAGTTGTTGTTGTTGTTTGTGGCGGTTGCGGGTTACCCGGCGTGGGCGTAGGCGGTGCTGCGTCTACGTCCTGGGCGGAGTCCAAGTATGCGGGTTTTAAGCGGTCCGTTGAGATTTTCGTGTGTTTTCCTCGGACGTTGAGGGTGAAGAATTTGTCGCTGCGTTCGGTTATTTTATAGGGTCCCTCGTATGGAGGAACTATAGATGCTTTGACCGAGTCGTTGCGAATGAATGCGTGACTAGACATCTGTAGGTCTTGGTGAACGAATGGGCGCTGTCGAGAACGCCAAGCTGTCTGCTGGGGCCTTGTTTGGCGCATCATTTGACGGAGATCTTTGATGAACTCGCTTTGCGAACGGTTGTCGATCGTTGGAGCTAGCAAGTCGGCTGGGAGTCTGAGAGCTGTGCCGTAGACTAACTCTGCTGGCGTGGCGTTGATGTCTTCCTTCAGGGTTGATCGAAGGCCGAGTAGTATGAGTGGGAGTCGCTTTGCCCATCTTGAGGAATCGTTGCAGTTGATAGCGGCCTTCAGGGTCCTGTGGAATCGCTCGACGATTCCATTGGACTGAGGGTGGTATGAGGTCGTCATCGTGTGGTTCGTGCCCATGCACTTACACAGTTCAGTGAAGACTGATGAGGTGAATTGCCTTCCTTGGTCGGACGTAATTTGCGCTGGGGATCCGAACCGGGCGATCCAGCCATTGATGAGGGCGCTTGCACAATTAACGGCTGACATGTCTGCCATTGGATACGCTTCCGGCCACCTAGTGTAACGATCGATGACTGTCAACAGGTAGCGATACCCGTCGGAGGGCGGGAACGGTCCTAGGATGTCGATGTTGATGTTGGCGAAGCGTTTATCGGGTAGAGCGTATTGTTGGAGTTTCGTTCTCGAATGGCGGTGCACCTTCGTTTGCTGGCACGGTATGCATGTTTTATAGCGATGAAGACGATCCACATGAACGACTTTCAGCTTGCCTCTTCCTCGTTGGATGCGATAGACAACGTCGTTGATGCGCTTTACGATTTTGTGGGGCCCTTCCCAGTCTTGTTGCAACTAAGGTGATAAACCTTTTCTTCGATGAGGGTTATATAGCCATACCAGATCTCATTCCTGGAATCCTGTAGTTGTTGTTTAAGTATCGTACCGCGTTTTCATGCGGTCACTGGCTATCTTAATATTAGCCCTAATCCCTCGATGCACGTCCCTGATGATATCCCTGCGGTCTGTCCTCCTCATTTTTGGATTCTCCGCATGGGTATCCAAACATTAACTCGCTAGGTAGGCGGACTTTTCGACCAAATAGGACTTCAGAGGGAGTATGTCCTGTGGTGTTGTGCACTGCACTTCGATAGGCCAATAAAAAAATGGGAATGTGTTTGTCCCAATCCATCTGATTGTGGATGAAGCGGTGTTGTTCTTGTCTTCTTAATCCCGAGTAACTGGCACACGCCTTGGAAAATCCTGGACTCGAAGTTTCGTCCTTGGTCCGAATGTGTTGGAACATAGCCGAACTACCTGAACACAGTCCAGTAAGGTTATTAACTGAACGCAATAAAATGGGGCTGTCAAACTTTGCCACGTTTTTGTTCTTCTTGTGTGATAGCTCCATCCGTGCAGATAATACTTTGGATACATTTAAATTAGGTATTCTACAACTTATTATACTTATTAAGAATTTATGAATAAATAAACAGACAAATTACAATAGTGGCGACGAGGATTTGTGGAAAAAGGAAACTCACCAGGCATGTGAGTTGGAGGATGCAGCACGCGTCAGAATTCTACTTAGGAAGCTATCAGCAGAAGCTCATAACAAATACGTCGACTACATCCTCCCAAAATTACCAAAAGCTGTTAATTTTGACGACACGATAAAAATTCTTAGCAAGATTTTCGGCCGAATCGAATCCACATTTTATACGCGCTATAAGTGTTTACAGATAGCAAAATCAGACACAGATGACATCGTTTCATACACAGCGCTGGTAAATAGGCGTTGTGAAAATTTTTCATTGGAGAAATACACAAAAGATCGTCTTAAATGCATCGTATTCGTTATGGGACTCCAGTCTTCATCAGATGCAGACATTCGCACCAGACTGCTAGCAGTACTTGACAAAGAGACTGAGG
Organism: Cheilosia grossa; assembly: GCA_963082955.1. NCBI lineage: Eukaryota > Metazoa > Arthropoda > Insecta > Diptera > Syrphidae > Cheilosia > Cheilosia grossa. The sequence goes on along the minus strand of OY720147.1, from coordinate 46,699,735 downwards.
ATATACCAACCTTGGATAAACTTGTTACAGAAGTTCATCGCCTACAAAGCCTCAAGCGCGATACATCCATTATCGAAGAAGGAAATCCAGCGAAGGTCAATGTGATTGCTCATAAGTCCAATCAAAAGCAATTACGATCAGCCAATGATAATCAACAAGCACATCCCCATAAGCAACGATCGAAGCCGCGAACTCCATGTTGGCAATGTGGTGGATTGCATTTTGTTCGTGATTGCCCATTGACCAATCACAAATGCAAGCAATGCCATAGGGAAGGACACAGGGATGGATATTGTTCCTGTAACTTAAAACAATCTGCAGAAGCTGTTGATAACTTACAGCAGTCAAAAGGACCAAGGAAAAATAACCACTTCCGACGCAAGAAACCAGCCGCCAGAGTAAGAAATAGTCGTGTTCTTACAGCCAACAGGCACACAGACTTTGCAGCAAAGCGCAAATTCATACAACTTCTAATTAACAACCGCAAAGTTAACCTGCAATTAGACACGGGATCAGACATAACCATAATCTCAAAAGCATTATGGAAGAGTATGGGTTCACCGGCGCTGTCATCATCAAAGCACACAGCGAGGGATGCTTCAGCAAATACGATAGCGATGTTTGGACAATTTCAAGCTGATGTCACATATCAAGGTTATTCTTTTAAAATATCAATTTATGTGAGTCGTGCAAATTTAGATATTTTCGGACTTGATCTCATTGATAAACTCAATCTATGGAGTGTTCCACTCAACGCATTATGTCAAGTAATATCCGTGCAGGACAAGAAAATGGTGATTGCCAATCTCAAGACGCAATTTCCGAATGTTTTCACCAACACTCCAGGACATTGCACAAAGTTTCAGATTAATTTGCCACTGAAACAAGACGTGCAACCAGTTTTCGTTCCAAAGCCACCCGTGGCGTATTCTGCCTTGACAGCAGTGGAAACAGAGCTTAAGCGACTACAAAACGCAGGTATCATAACGCCTGTTGATTTTTCGGAGTGGGCAGCTCCCATCGTTGTAGTTAGACGAGCTAATAGAACTATACGGTTATGTGCAGATTATTCTACAGGGCTAAACGGTTGTGTTGAATCACACAAATATCCCCTACCACAACCTAACGAAATTTTCGCCACGATGTCGGGACGTAAACATTTCACCAGGATCGACATGTCGGATGCATATATGCAACTTGAAGTTGACGAGCCGACGAAACGGATCCTTACCATCAATACACATCGAGGTCTATTCGTTTTCAATCGTTTGGTGCCTGGGGTCAAATCTGCTCCTGGAGCTTTTCAAAAGAGTATAGACCAAATTATTGCAGGAATAGATCAAGTTTCTCCATACCTCGACGACGTTTCTATTGCAACCAAAACACTAGAAGACAACATCAGGGTCGTTACAGAAGTCCTCAAGCGATTCGCGTCGTATGGCTTAACTATCAATTTTGCCAAATGTGAATTTTTCACAAATTCATGTAAATACTTAGGACATATTGTCAGTGAAGATGGTCTACGGCCAGATCCTGTAAAGACTAAGGCGGTAGTAAAAATGCCTGCACCTACGAATATAAAGGAACTCAGATCCTTCTTGGGAGCAGTTAATTATTACGCCAAGTTTATACCACAAATGCGAAAATTGCGAGCACCATTGGACGAGCTACTCAAGGTGACAACAAAGTGGAACTGGTCGGCTGATTGCGATAAATCTTTTCAGAAGTTCAAACGGATTTTATCATCAGACATGGTCATCACGCACTATGATCCAGCCTTACTCATCGTTGTAGCAGCTGATGCTTCCATTGTTGGTTTGGGAGCAAGAATATCACACGAACTACCAGATGGTTCAGAGAAGGTAATATTCCATGCATCCAGAGCTCTCACTGCATCAGAGAAAAATTACAGTCAGGTCGAAAAGGAAGCGCTTAGGTTAGGTTAGGTTAATGGGTGGGTACGGCAAAAGCGAGTCCTGTCGCACCCCACTTAGGTCCATGTGGACGCATTGTGATGCCCTTAATTGGGGTTAGCCGATGTTGTTGGCGTTAGCGTTGTTCCCTCTCGGTTACTCGACCTTGTCCAGCCATCCTGATGTATTTATGAAACTGTAAAGATTGGATAAAGATACATCTGAGAGTTCTTGTATGTCATGGAAGTAATATCTTCCAAGTGTTCTATTCCTCAAGTGACAGAGCCTAGGGCATTAACAGAGGAAGTGAGGTGTGTCCTCGTGTACCTCCTCGTCTCCGCAACCCCTACATATATCGTCATTCTTGAGTTTCATTTTCATTGTGTGGTATCTTAGGAAGTTGTGACCCGTTAGGGCCCCTACCAGTTTATACATAGACGTTCTATCAAACCGCATAAGCTTGATAGTCCGACTTGGATTATATTCCGGCCATAGCTTCCGTGATATTTCGCAGGTAGTTAATTCTTTCCACCTGTTGTTGGCTTTCATCCGGGTTTTGTTTTCCACTCTCGCTCTAAGATTGCAGAGTGGTGGTTTGATTGAATCAATCGCCCGGTTTTGATCCATAGCAGAACCATTTCTTGCCAGTTCGTCAGCCATCTCATTGCCGGTTTTGTCCCTGTGTCCAGGGACCCAGCAGAGACGCGTGATGTGCTGCGAGCAGAGAACCTTGAGCTCTTCGCGGCAGCGGCGAACCAGCTTCGATTTTATTTCAATAGCAGATACTGCTTTTATAGCTGCCTGGCTGTCAATAAATATGGTAATATCATTGTTTGGTATTGCTAAAATTGACACCATATGGGCAGCTTCGGCGATTGCCAGAACCTCCGCCTGAAAGACACTACTATGATCGGGTAGTCTTATTGAGTGGTGTATATTTAACTCTTCAGAGAAAACTCCAGCACCTGTTCCACAGTCCATCTTAGATCCGTCTGTGTAGATGGATATCGATGTCCCTTTTGTGGGTTCATCTGTGCTCCATTCCTCCCTGCGGGGAAAATAGCAAGAGAATGGTATATCGAAGTCAAGGTGGGGAGACAAGTAGTCAGATGTGACAGCATCTCCCACGTATTTATTCAGAATCTGTGCATGTCCCGGTTTGTAGGGTCTCCAGCTCTTTGTTTGACTGATCCTGAGGGCGCTTTTGGCTGCAGATTCTTGCATGTATAGGTCTAAAGGTAGCAGGTCGAGGATTGCCTCCATGCCAGCAGTAGGTGTTGTCCTTATTGCGCTGGTTGTACCTATACAAGCTAGTCTTTGTATTTTGGTCAGTAATCTTAGATTCGACGCTTTGTTCGTGGCTTGCCACCAGACTAAGCATCCGTATGTGAGTATTGGACGCACAATAGCCTTATACATCCATAGAATTATTTTGGGGTTTGGTCCCCACCTTTTTCCGAAGATGCGGTTGCATGCATAAAAAGCATTTGCAGCTTTTTTAACTCGTTCATTGACGTTTAGTTTCCAATTGAGCTTTCTTTCTAAGATTATTCCCAGATATTTGGCGCTCTCGGCTACCCTAAGGGGTATACCCTCAATAGTAGGAGGATCGAAGTTTGGAATCACTCTTCTGTTACTGAACAATACCAGTTCAGTTTTCTGTGGATTGACTCCAAGACCGCATTGGTTTGCCCACACCTTAAGTGTTCGTAATGCGTTTTGTAGTAGTTCGCTAATGGTAGGTAGGAATTTACCTGTAGCAAGTATTACTACGTCGTCTGCATAAGCAGTTACTTTGAACCCTTTATTTTCGAGTTTTATTAGTACTTCGTTTATAACAAGAACCCAGAGTAAGGGGGATATTACTCCTCCTTGTGGTGTACCTCTCGAGGCTGTCACTCTGAGATCAGTGTCACCTAGTCCTGCGTTAATGATCCTTTCAATGAGCAGGCTTTCAATCACGTTAGTTAGCGATTGGTCAACGTTGGAGTTGAGTAGTGCTCTCTTCACTGCGCACGTCTTAACATTGTTGAATGCGCCTTCAATGTCTAGGAACGCGGCTAGAGTATATTCTTGGTCCTTTAGGGACTTCTCAATGGTTCCGGTGACTTCATGCAGCGCGGTCTCAACCCCTTTACCTTTAATATAGGCATGCTGCGCCATCGAGATCACACTATCATCAAGTCGACTGCGGATGAAAACGTTCAGTAGTTTTTCGAAAGATTTCAGGACAAAAGATGTTAGGCTTATAGGCCTGAAGTCCTTAGCAGTCGTATGGCTGGATTTGCCTGCCTTCGGAATGAAGACGACCTTTACTTCTCGCCATGACCTAGGAATGTGGCCACATTCTAGGCAGCGTGTGAAGAGTCTCATCAGGACTGGTATAATAATTGGCCTGGCCTTCTGGAGCATGATTGGAAAAATCCCGTCAAGCCCAGGTGACTTGAATGGAAAGAAAGTCTCAATCGACCAGTTGATTCTTTCCTCAGTTATTATACCCTCTGGTATTGATGCAATAGTAGTTGCGATGTTCGGTGTAGACTGGACCCTTATATTGGGAATACAACCCAGAAGCAGAACTAAGAGTCTCTTCAGAGGACTTCGTCCAGTTACCAGTATTGTCTTTCAGATAGCCCGGAACCGTAGGTTCTTTCGATAGGATTTTCCTAAGTCTGGCTGATTCCCTAGTGTCTTCTATTTCGTTGCAAAAAGTATGCCAGGCTGTACGTTTAGCACTAGTGACAGCGGTTTTGAATTTCCGTTGTCCGGCTTTGTATAGATCCCAGTCTGACTGGGAGTTGGTACGCTTGGCCAGATTGAACAGAGATCTGGTTCTCCTTCTGATTTCTAGGAGGTCCTTAGACCACCAAAATGGAGTATTCCTTTTCTTATTTGTCCGTAGAGGGCAGGCTTTATCATATGCCTTACCTAGAATTTTGTTTAAATTCTCTGTAAATGCATCGATTTCTTCTGGTGTCCCTATTTCCTGATCTATCAGATTTTGGCCATTCCTCACGATCTCTGAGGCAAAGGTGTCCCAGTTGATGAGTCTTGGGTTTCTGAATTTACTTCTAGCTGCTGCCTGTTCATCTATTAAAAATTCTATAATCCTGTGATCTGAGAAGGATGGCTCAGAGGAGACCTTCCATTCCCTCACAGTTAGAGTTTGTGAGTTACTGTACAGAGTTATATCTAATACCTCACGTCTATTCCTAGTAACGAAGGTTGGCTCATTGCCAATATTTGCTATCAGGAGATTATTTTTGATTATAAATTCTAAGAGGGACTCACCTCGTACATTGATGTCCGTACTGCCCCAGAGCGTATGATGGGAGTTGGCATCACAGCCAGCAATCAGGTCCCATCTTTCCTTTTCTACTGTTCTGGCTAGTGAACAGGATAGCTCTGAGGGTGGATTGTCCGACTCATATGGCATGTAGATTGTCGCCAGTACCAGCGCGCCTTTTCCTGCCCTGTCCCATTTGACAGCCGTTTGGTCCGAATCACTGAGACTAGGTAAAAGAAAAAGTTTAAGCTGTTTCCTAGCGACAATACATGTTCGAGACTTACCATTTACTGGTGTATTGTGGTAAGTAGTCAGATCTTTGGAATTCAGGCCACTTATCTTACCCCGGTGAATCCAGGGTTCTTGAATCAGGGCGACATCTACATGTTTCGTTTCCATAAGGAGAACGAGATTGGCGCTGGCCGCCTTACTGTGATGAAGATTTATTTGTATTATCTTCATCACGAGTGGTCGGTTGCTCTCCCTTGCCTTTCGCCGCTAACAGCCGGAGTTTGCATCGCGTTATGCCTACGCGGACCTTGAACTCTTGTTTCCGGAGTAGCGGCAGCGATTTGTGACTTAGCAGCACTGTCACGTCCATACCGTTCTGGGTATATTCACCCGTTTCCAGGACTTTCCATTCCCTGCTTTGTAATTCCGGGTTAAGTAATTGCAGGTTCCGTTCTATCCTTTCCACGGGTAGATAAGGACCTCTCAAGCGGATAAGACCCTTTGGTCTGGTCATATTCAGGATTTCTTTCCTATCAACAACGCGCAGGTCAGCATTAGACCAAGTTGCGTTCATGTTGATGATGAAACCCTTTAACCAATCCAAAGTCTCTTGGTTGTCGCATTCCATGGTCTTGAATCCTTTGAAGGTGGATAGCTGGCCAAATAGCGGAGGCTTGCCTTCTGCCCTCACGATAGCGTCGTTGACACCATCAAGGATTCGTCGTTCAATCAACTCCCATTGGTTGGATGAGAGTCTCCGATCTGGGTTGCCGTAGTCGACGATTGCGACGCGCAGACTTTCCTTCACCTTTTCGACGAATTTCAGCCTTTTTGCCTGCCTGCCTACTACCGGGGAGATCGTGTCGTCGTTGCGACTTCTTTTGGAGATTGCCAGAGCGTTCCCAGGTTTGGACGTATCCTTGCCCGAGACAGCCCCTTGACACCTTGGATTAGTCGCAGTCGAGGTGAAAGGCAATCGGCATTTTGCCCCCGCTACGGCCAATCTCATGTCAGCTCCTCCAGAAGTCCTACCTACTTTCCTAACCGGCAGAACCTTTTTTGAGCAACCAGGTGTCTGCTCGGCCTTGGACGAGTCTTTAGCCGGGCCGGCACCTGATTTTCCGGGTTTTGACCTTTCCAAGGCCAGACAGCATCCCTTTTTCAGTCGGGTTCTGCCTCCTCTCTTTAAGGCTGCTGCGCCATGCATCCTCGGTCGACTTGATAGTCTCCCGGGCCCTAGCTACCTGCGCTGCTTCCCTTTCCGTGAAGGAACCAGGGTCGCGGCTTTTAAGCCTATTTAGCGTCCGGCGCGCGTTTTTCCTCCTTTTGAGCGGATCCGCCTGTAGTACTGTACTGAACAGCTTGTTGTCTTGCGTCATGTTCGCCGCAGGGACTGATGAGGCTTCGGTTATTACCAAACTTTCATTGTCCTTTGGCTCTGACTTGTCAACAACAGTCACTGCACTGTTCAGAGTCGAGTCCGCCTCTCCCAGTGAAACTACGTCCTCTTTGTCGACTTCCTTAGAGAGATCGGATGCAACCGCCGCATGCCCCGATAGGCTTAGGCATATCACAGGCATAGGCGGCTGCATAGGAGCTCCCTCGCTCGAGATTTTCGTAGGGTCAGCCCCAGGTAGATTGCAAGCACCACGCTCGCCAATATCCCTGGACTGCCTTTCTAGAAAATCAAGGGCGTTTTGAAGTCGTTGTTTGTCCTTGTCCTCTGGTTGGTGCTTCTTCTTCAGTTTCTTAATTGTCATCTTACAGTTCAGCACCTTTTTCCTGATTGAAGCTGTAGATGATATAGAGAATTTGGATGAGCTGGCGATTGAGCGGTTGTCATCATCTTCGAGAAAAAGATTCTCAAGTCCGAAGTCAACCGTTCTAACGCTTCCCTCAACCGAAGCTGCCCTACTAGTTGACGGTTCTTGGAGTAAGATATTCTCTTCCTCCTCCGTCATGTTCGTCTGAGAATCGGTGTTGCCGAAGTTCTTGGTGCCCGATTCATTTACACCAGTCCCTTTGTTTTGTTTGTTTGTTTGTTTTAATTTGTCAATTTTGGACCCACGAGTAAGGGGGAAGGAGATGTCATTCTGTACTCACCCCCTGTATACAGAAAAGGGGAATTGGATTGAAACTAGAGGTCCCCAGGTATCTAGAGTTCGCCGCTAAAAGACACATAACGTTGTGCCATACATCCCATGGGCGCGGTAGTTAACCCGGGATTACGGGTTTTATAGAGTTATTCCCCTCTAGATCCGTTATATTTAGTCGAAAGCAGTGGCACCTCGTGCAGGATGTGGTTCTTCACCACGTATAACGGTCTTGAGCAGCCTTTTCGGGACAGCCCCTGGTTTCCTTGCGGAGAAACCTCACCACCAAGGAAGCGCTTGCCATTATCTTCGCAGTAACAAAATTCCACAAGATGATTTACGGCAGAAAGTTTTCTCTTCTCACAAACAACAAACCGCTGCTAACAATTTTTTGTTCCAAACGTGGTATTCCAGTTCACACAGCTAACCGACTCCAGAGGTGGGCATTGACTTTAATGTCATATGATTTCCACATTAAATATATTCCAACCGAACAATTTGGATTTGTTGATGTCTTATCACGGCTCATTGACAAGCAAACGAAACCAGACGAAGATTTTGTGGTGGCTTGTTCACATATCGAGGCAGATGTCAAAACGCTGCTGTTCGACACCATTCAAATTTTACCAGTAACGTACAACATGGTAAAAGATGCTTCACAAAAAGATAACATCATCCAACAAGTTATCCAGTATTTACAAACGGGATGGCCAGCAAAATCAAATCAGCTGCCGTAACCAGAACTAGTACATTACTTTAATCGACGCGACTCACTTTATACAATTGAGCACTGTTTGTTTTATGGAGACAGGTTAGTGATTCCAAAATGCTATATCAAGCGCATCATGGCAGAACTTCATAAAGCTCATCAAGGGATATCGCGCATGAAATCCATAGCGAGAGAGTATGTTTATTGGCCAAACATTGACGCCGACATCACAAACTGGGTTCAAAAAGGTGAGAATTGTTCTTTGGAAGCAAAATTGCCAAGGAAAACTACTCTGTCATCATGGCCACTAACACATCATCCAATGGAGCGCATCCACATAGATTTCGCTGGACCCGTTAATGGGAAGTACTACCTGGTCATTGTAGATGCTTACTCGAAGTATCCAGAGATTTTTCAATCTGAGACAATCACATCACCTGTCATTACGAGTAAGTTATCTCAATTTTTTTCTCACTATCGTTTCAGATAATGGTACCCAATTTGTGAGCACATACTTCAAGCGGTTTTGTCAAGAAAGAGGTATTCAACACACGACGAGAGTACCATATCATCCCCAGTCAAACGGGCAAGCTGAGCGTTTTGTCGACACATTTAAGAGGGCTTTATCGAAGATGAGGGGAGAACAGTCCGATATAGGATGCCTTCACGAATTTTTGCTGGCGTATAGAGCAACGCCTAATCCAAGCTCTCCAGAAGGCAAATCTCCTGCGGAAAACTTTATTGGAAGGAAGATTTCAACCAACATCGATATTCTTCAAAAGCCCATCTTAACATCTACGGAGCGGAATAGTTCTATGGAAGCCTCATTCAACAGGCAGACAGGCGCTAAGCAACGACAATTCTGCAGAGATGATAAAGTCTACGCAAGGTTATACCAGCGTAATAAAGAATTTTGGGTTCCAGGCTCTATAATAGAACGGATAGGCGATGTTAACTACAACGTTTTGGTCGACATCGGAAGCAGACGAAGACTAATTCGATCGCACACAAATCAACTGCGTATTCGACATGCAGATCATTATAGTTACCGTAGTGCGTTGTGGGACGTTTTCGATTTGAGCTCGGGGCGAAGTTCACATCGAGAAACCGATTCAGGTGATAGTATACATTTGACATCACAAGGAGAGAGCACCGACAACTCAATCGCATCACACGTTAATGAAGAAATTCAAGCATCCACGCCGAATCAAAATCTTCCAGCATCCACACCATCGGATAGTACACGTTCACCACCAGAAGTGCGAAGGTCATCGCGGCCCAGTAAGCAGCCTGCGTATCTAGCCGACTACGAAACTTAGGAAGGGGAGATGTTGGAACATAGCCGAACTACCTGAACACAGTCCAGTAAGGTTATTAACTGAACGCAATAAAATGGGGCTGTCAAACTTTGCCACGATTTTGTTCTTCTTGTGTGATAGCTCCATCCGTGGAGATAATACTTTGGATACATTTAAATTAGGTATTCTACAACTAATTATACTTATTAAGAATTTATGAATAAATAAACAGACAAATTACAATAGAATGCAGTTCCATAGGTACACCGAATCTGCTTACCCAGTTAAGGACGATTTGCTCCACCACAGTCTTAGCTTCTTGATTTGGGATAGCGAATGCTTCAGGCCACCTACTGAAGTAGTCCATAACAACAAGGATGTAACGATTTCCATTGATCGTTTCAGGAAACAGTCCCGCAATATCAACGGCTATCTTTTCGAAAGGGGCTCCAACATTATATTGATGCATCTTGCCTCGGACTTTCACTCTCGGGCCTTTGCTGGCCGCACATATTACGCATTTCCTGCACCAATTCTCAACATCCTCCCTTGAATGGACCCAGTAAAAGCGTTCTCACACTTTTCCGAGTGTTTTGTTTATTCCCAAGTGGCCTCCAGACATTCCATCATGCAATTCCCTCAGCACTTCGATAACTTTTGTCCTGGGAACAACAAGCTGCATTACATACGACTTTCCATCCGGGCTTTTCCATTTTCTTTTTAGAATGCCGTCTTGTACATGAAGGGAATCCCACTGCACCCAGTATGCCTTCAGCTCGCGACTCCTATTGGATATCTCCTGCCAGACGAAGTATGAGGTCACTTTTCCTATTTTCTAATTCACTTTTTAATTGGGGTATGCTTAGTTGTACGACCCATTTTTTTTTTTGTTTGTCACTTGTAATTTCGAAATTCACAAATTCACTTTAATTTTTTTTTTTTTTTTTGTGTAATGTTTCACACACGCTTTAGCACAAAATAAGTTTTATCCCACTTCTGACACCAATGTTACATTTGGGCTGGGATTCAAAAAGATAAAACACTATTCTGTTAAACTTTTCAAGTCAAAATCACTTTTTATTACACTTTTATGGATTATTCACTAATTAAGTACTAGAACAATATTACTTAAACAATTCTTCAACGATTCAAACCAATCACTTATTTCACTCTATTACTCTGCATTTATTTTATCTTCACAACCGATTACTATCTCGAACTTTAACCAATCACTAATAAAAATCAACTGTCCCCCTGTTCTAAAACCTTACCTTTTATATCTGCTCTGCCATCTCTTCGAGAAATTCCTACTTTTCCCCTTTTCAGCAATTGATAAATTCCCAATTAATTTAGTTTAGTTGGGAATTGTCAGATTCCAATCTCGAATTGGAAGTGGAACTTGTATGATGAATAATGGGGGTTGTTTGCATTTCACCATTTTAGTTTGTTTTCATTTCACCACGTTTCATTCCACGCCACAATAGATTCACCCGACGCAATGCCTTTCCTTGCTGTAGAAAAAATTCACGCAAATGTAAACAAAGTCCACCAGTTGTCAAACTCAAATGCATTTGGATTGGTAAATTTGAAGCAAATCTGAGAAAATATCTAGATTCACAAAAGTGCTCTGAAATCTGAAAAAGATTGCTTTTTTTGGTACCAAACGAACATAAAAATTGCTCTGAGGGCAAAAAAAGTGTTCTGAGAACTGAGAGCGCCCAAACGAATACCGCATAAAATTGCTCCGAGGGCAAAAAAAGTGCTCTGAGAGCGCCCAATCGAATACCACATAAATTGACATAACACCGATGGGAAAACAAAATGGCGAATTTGAAAAAAAAAAAAACTGAGGCTGCCAGCGGCAGGAGAATTGCGAGTTGGGGGTCTCAGCAAAGATAATATAATCACCTAGATGACGCAGTCCAATAGGAACTGTTGTCATATGAAACCAAAATCCGAAATATTAAGAAGCTTTTCCAAAAAGCTTTTACAGAGAGAAAGCATAGGTAACCAAAGCCAAAGTCAAACACATTACTACTACCACAGTATAGAACATTATTATATGTTCATATCATATCACACAATCAGATATCACTTATTCTGTCTCCCTTTCATTATTCTTCATTTTTATCCTTTCGCGAAGTCGGACCTGTTACATGCATATTGAACTCATACGAATGCAAGCGTATCATTTAGATGTGTATCGTTCGTGCATGACTGATTTTCTTTCTTTTGTTCTATCCTATGCTTCTTCTTCTCAATATGAATCGAATGTCCTCCTGCTCTTCGAAAAAAAAAATACCGTGGTTGATGGATAAAAATGGGGGGTGATTCCCATTAATTTTGTATTATCTGCCTGTAGTGCCTGCTCTCATTTCACCTTTCCATTTTGTTTAGGACAAATTAAAGCAAATTTAGAATTCCTTGACGAACAAATTTTATTGGGAAATTCTTAGCCACCTACCTATGGTTTTGTTTTATAGGTTTATAGGTTTGCTGAGATCGATGCTCAAAAAATAACTTTTAAGAAAATTTAATAAAGTTTAATAGATACGTCTTGGAGAGTGAAATGCATAATAACTTCCTGCAATGCAAGTGCCACGATGTACCTATCCAGAGATAAAATTATTTAAATTTCCTGATAAAGGAACTACAAAATATCAAATAAACATAAAATGAAAAAAAAAAAAAAAAAACATGATTTTCTTTTATTTTTTAGGTAGGTACATATAAATATAAAGTACAGGGTTCGCCAAATAACTTTTTTTTTTTTTTTTTGAAAATGCTATAAAAAAAACTACTGAGTATTTTCTCAAATTTCTTTTTTTATTTGAAAGTACAATCCTTCCGGTTAATAATGGAAAATAATTTCATTCAAATAGGTGCCTCGGCTAGCCATGCAGTAGCCTACACGATCAGTCCGGTCCAATTTTTAAGCACATTATCGATTGTGTGCAGATGTATTTCCCCAATGCCTTCACGAATATTGTCCTTTAAAGCGTCAGTTGTCTCTGGCTTGTCTTTTACGACACCCGACAAATAATAACCCAACGGTGATAAATCAGCTCTGCGGCTGATAATGCGATCTTCAAAAACAGGGCGCAAAACATCGAGTGTAGCTTCGGCTGTGTGGCACGTAGCGCCGTCCTGTTGAAACCAAATGTTGCCAATATCCTCCTCTTCAATTTTTGTGAACAAAAATTCGTTGAACATGGCCCGATAACGATCGCCATTGACTGTAACGGCCACTCCTTGCTCATTTTCGAAGAAAAAATGGCCCAATTATGCCTCTGGACCAAATTCCGCACCAAACAGTGACTCGTTTTGGGTATATCGGCTTTTCAATGTATGCGTGCGGGTTTTCTGTGCCTCAAATGGTAACACTGCGAGCTCAGTGTTACCATTCGCGAAATAAGCACTAGTTGAAAAAAAAAAGTTAGTTGGCGGACCCTTTATGTATATTACGCAAAAAGAAAAAAATACAAAAACAAAAAAAATTTATACAATAATTATAATTACAGTAATTACCTATACACTTTCCTCCAATAAATACCTCTATTCTACTCTGTATTTAGTCTTCCCATATTAAGTCTTAAACTATTAAAACTAAACGATATGCTACCTTCTTAATGAATCAATTTGAAACTTAATTGAGTGTAAACCCTATATAACGTATCAGAAAAGTATTTGGCCCTTTTTCTTTCTTAGCGAGTGTAATGTGAGATAAATCAACAATGGTCGATTTTTGTTCTTTCAATTGCGATTTTTTTTTTTGCCTCAGGACATTTGCTTCATAATCACAAGCAAAATAAAAATTTCTGTTTGTTGGGAATGGGAAAAGGGAATTGGGAACGAGAAGCATAGCATAAAAAGAAAGCAAGAAATTTCGTCACACAGAATGTATTATTTATGCACACACGCAAACGATTACAATATGCTTAATTGGCACTCAGGAAAAAGCTTTTATTTTGTGGGATAATCGTTGTTGGACGAAGAGAAGAGCTTTTTGTTGGACAATCGTTGTTGGACGATCGCAAGAAATGCGGACATCAGCTAACATGGGACTGCGACATCTGTATATTATATTATCTGTGGTCTCAGTTTACAGCAGTCAGATGGCGTACTGTAGCTTTAATAGCTGTAATTTTGTACGTTCAGTTTAAATTCCTTCAACATGCGATAGGTTAAAAAATAGGTAGGTAGAGGTGGCGGTCAGCAAGTACTATTTTGTGATGATTTTTGAGGGTGGTGTGATACAGTCGGTACCTGAATGTATCACACCTGGCCTTAGATAATACAGAAAATAGCGAAGAAAACGGGAGAATTCTTAAGAAATTGTGTATTTACAAGCAAAAAAATAACAAATTCAGTCACGTATTACTCGATCATGGATGCGGTAATTCAACACCTGATGTCGGCAGCTGGTATTCGCGATCTAATTCTTTTGGTCAGTACCATAAAGTCAATAGACAGGAATTATTAAGGCAGTTAGTACTGTTAGTACATAGTACATTTCTATGAACAGGAACACCTCAGTCTGCAATTGGTACAACATGCTTCAGCCCAGAAAGAAGTATTTAGAATCCACTATATATGATTAACCTATTCAACATTCTCTTTAAGATCTAATCAAATTTCGATTAAGTTATTCAGCGTTTTACTCATTTGGCTTTTCCCTTCATTTTACATTGCAAACACCAACTACATAGCTCTCTTCATTTAAAAACATGCTTTTTGATTTACATATTTAATTGATTAATCCACCAGGCAATATATTAATGATTCTTAATCCAATCTTCCTTTTCTTCACGCTCTCTGACTACTTCTTGCAAGTATGGCTCAAGATATTTTACATCTTCTTCGTACTTGGTCCATTGTTCTTTGGGGAGAATAGTTTTTGTGAGCGACAAGTGTAATGCCCTTACAATGCGGTAGTTGCGTTCATCGTAAGTTTGACGGGGTAAGCGCCTGATTGCCTCCTTGACATCGTCGTTCTCATACAAACAGTCATCCCGGTGCAAGCCTGTTTTTCAAAGATAATAAATAGCACACTCATTACTTTTTTAAATAAGAAATTCCTAGCTTTATTACCGTATTGGTTAAATCCTGATAGATTGTATGCCCATTTGCCTAGGTTTGCTGTAATACAAACGTGTTATGTAATAAAGAATTTTTTTTCCAATTTGCATTTTATTGGAATACGGATATTTATAATCTTGTTTGTTGGTTTTTTTCATAGATGATATGCTTTTTTTAGACTTACAGAAAATAAGGGGACCCTTTCGTGCAATATATCCAGACATTTTTTCAAAAATTTCTGCAATCCAAAGTGGATGTAGCGAAAGCAAGAAAACTACAAAATCTGACAAAATATGTTGACAGCTGTCTTTTACGACATTTAGGAGTGTTTCTTTCCCTGGGAGGGTACGTTAGGTATGTTTGATAAGGTCGTTCATTTGCCAATGTCAGGCGTACTGAATTTTTGGAGTTTCTTATGTGGTATTCGATTGGGCTTCTTCAGATTGCTCTCAAATATCAGATTTGTGTGTTAACTTATCGAATATAAAAACCAGGGCAGGGGTTTCCATTATAAACACTAAGCAAATTAATATTTTTTTTGTTTAAATTTACTTATTCTAAGATGTACTGTAAAAGAATTTTTCTGCGGAAACTTTTTTTCTATTTTCACTGAAAAGTGCACGTAATGGGGTGAATTTTGTCATTTTTGATATTTTTTTTAATGACTGAAAATACATATAAGCAAATGATAGTGTTCATGTGTGTGTGGCTTATAGCCCAACAAACTACTTGACCTATATCTATAGCTAATAAGTAAAAAGTTTCCTCCTATTAGTGCCGGCAGCGTTTGCATAGGAGTTTGAAATGAATTACTCGAAAGAGCATTTTAGAGGGTGCGTAGAGACAAGCAGACTCTACGCTGGGTTTATAAATAAGTTTGTATTTCTATAGAAAACGAAATAGAGCACGCGAATATGAATAATTAACAGAACAATTTGGATTCTTAAGTTCGATTGAATACGCAAAATTTGAAATCAGATCAAACTCAGAATCCAATTAAATACCCCATTATATTGTCTTTTTGATAGGAGTTTAATCATTTACTCGTATTTTTACGAACTTTCTTTCCGTGCATTGTGCATTTTTATTGTTCCTAAGTAAAATCATTCAACACTGTTCTTTGTTATCAAACCACAGAATTTCCAATCATATTTTCATTTTTGTACAAATACGATGCTAAATAAACGAGGTTGAAAACAATCACCAAGCGTAATAGAAATTTATGCAATGTTCGGGAATATTCTTTTAAAGTGGAAACTTGCATGTTTTTAACCCCCAAGGTAGTTGGATGATTTCTGCTGTGAAAAATATTATTCATATAAAGAAATTTAAAAAAAAAAAAACTGATATGTGAATGCATGAACATTTTTTGGCGCCAAAGATAGATAGAGAACAAGTAAAGCTATCCAAAAAAAAGTCAACATTTATTCTTCTTACATTCAATGTTATAAACGCATTTACAAATTGTTTGTTATTAAAAAAAGTGTCACCCGGCTGCCATTAATAACACGTACCTATTCACAATTTTTCAGATTTCAGAGCACTTTTGCGAATCTAGATATTTTCTCAGATTTACCAATACAAGCGCATTTGAGTTTGACAAGTGGTGGAGTTTGTTTACATTTTAGTGAAATATTTCTACAGCAAAGAAAGGCATTGCATCGGGTGAATCTATTTTCGTAAATTATTTGTGTACAAATATTTAGAAATCAATCGGGAATGAAATTTCGAATGTTTTAATATAAAATTTAACCAGTGAATGGAAAGCGCATAGAAAAGTGTCGAAGACTACACATATAAAAGTCGCACGAATATCAACACAAAAAAAGAACAAGAGCGTTTTTATGTTTGATTAGACACACGAAATCTGAAATCTGAGGGCAAATCTGAAGAAGCCCAAACGAATACCACATAAGTTTTATGCTGCTTTAGCATGAGAGCCGCGATTTGTCAACGGCACTTAGACGAGGAAAATACAGTGAGAGACTCAGTGGTAAAAACAGGTTTTTTATTTTAATCTTTACTACTCGAGATCAAAGAGGATCTAAACTAGAGGGCAAACTCTCGTGCACCTACGCGATTTTCGCCGCAAATTTTGAATGACAGCCCTCTCTTGCGCGCTCATTTTTCTCCTGTCTGTGAATACATGTTATTAATGGCCACCGAGTGGAACTTTTCCAATAACAAATAATTTGTAAATGAATTTATAACAATAAATGTAAAAGGAATAAATGTTGAGTATGGTTTTTTAGATAGCTTTAGTTGTTCTCTATCCATCTTATGCGCCAAAAAATGTTCATTCATTCACATTTCAGGTTTTTTTTTTTATTTTTTTACATGAAAATTTTTTTTGACGGCAAAATCCATGAAGCTACCTTGGGGAGTTGTTCCAAAAATAGGTTAATACTATACAAGTTAAGCCCAAGTTTTCACCTGGTTTTTACTAGGGCAAAAATTAATTCCTTAAAATATTCGCAAACATTGCATAAATGTACGCTGATATTTTTGTAAGCCTCTCTAAATTATTAATTAACAAAAACAAGTGCAAGAAATGATATTTCAGAGCACTTATTTTGCCCTCAGAGCAATTTTTATGCTCGTTTGGTACAATCAATCAATACAATACAAGCAATCTTTTTCAGATTTCAGAGCACTTTTGCGAATCTAGATATTTTCTTATGTGGTATTCGTTTGGGATTCTTCAGATTTCAGATTTCGTGTGCCTAATCGAACATAAAAACGCTCTTGCTCTTTTTTTGTGTTGATATTCGTGCGACTGTAATATGTGTAGTCTTCGACACTTTTCTATGCGCTTTCGATTCACTGGTTAAATTTTTTTTTCCGTCCCGATTGATTTCTAAATGTTTGCACACAAATAATTTACGAAAATAGATTCACCCGATGCAATGCCTTTCTTTGCTGTAGAAAAAATTCACGCAAATGTAAACAAACTCCACCAAATGTCAAACTCAAATGCACTTATATTGGTAAATCTGAAGCAAATCTGAGAAAATATCTAGATTCGCAAAAGTGCTCTGAAATCTGAAAAAGATTGCTTTTTTTGGTACCAAACGAACATAAAAATTGCTCTGAGGGCAAAAAAAGTGCTCTGAGAGCGCCCAAACGAATACCACATTAGATTTGCTTCAGAATTACCAATAAAAGTGCATTTCAGTTTGACAACTGGTGGAGTTTGTTTACATTTGCGTGAATTTCTTGTACAGCAAAGAAAGGCATTGTATCGGGTGGATCTATTTTCGTAAATTATATGTGTGTAAATATTAAGAAATCAATCGGGACGGAAATTTCTAATGTTTTAATATAAAATTTAACCAGTGAATGGAAAGCACATAGAAAAGTGTCGAAGACTACACATATTAAAGTCGCACGAATATCAACCCAAAAAAGAGCAAGAGCGTTTTTATGTTTGATTAGGCACACGAAATCTGAAATCTGAGGGCAAATCTGAAGAAGCCCAAACGAATACCACATAAGAAAGTCCCTAAGGAATTGAATTGAAGTGTGTGTTGTATTATCAAAACTTTCTAAAAATCTATACAGAATTTTTTTACCATGGGATTTACCAGAAAACGGAAAAAAAATATCGAATTTAACAAATATACTTGAATACGTTATTGTGCAAGTATGCATTTTACGTACCATTTGCAGATTAAAAATTATGCTAAAACTAAAATATCTTTTTTCCCACATTGAAAAAACGCTTTCCCCAAACTCTGATAAAATATCTATTTTGTTTCAATAAGACTTCGAAATGAAAAGCATTGTAATAGGCATGTATTAGGACTATAAGGACGTTGGGGTTTGAAAATGAAAGGAGACAGGATGAGAACATGACAGTTGTATAGGATGTGATAGAGAAGGGGGGAGCGTTGGCTGTGAGGAGCAGGGCACGCTTGTTTTTGCTCGACTTCACTCGCCGGAATGGTGAGGGTTCTTGTCCTCACACACCAACAATACCTATGTACAAAACATATATCGTGCCTACAATACCTCAAAATCTTTTCAGACGCAGACGGACATTTCCACATAGAGAGGGCGCTGTCGATGGAATTCAGCGCGGCCATGACTATTCCCACCCTACCTGGAAGTTCGGCGGCCAGTTGTGAGCTTCCCCAACGACGACGTCTTCACCAGATCAAGCTATTGACCAAAGGCAGCTACACATCCTTCCACACCCCCTGAAAATTTAAAATTAGTAACCCATCAAGTGCCTGGGCACTCGAATAAAATTGATGGCTTTCATTTTGGGCGTGGATAAGCACATTTATTCAGTTTAAGATTAATTTTAAGCATTAGGGGGTGGACATAAATTCGGATTCCACTATCCCCCGCCGTTAACCACTCTCTTCGCAAAAAAAAAAGTTACTACACTAGCAAACCTGGTGACGTCATAGGCGTTGTGTTGAGGAAAGGCTGATTTTAGCTGGCGATGCGGAGAAAAGTGTTTTCCGGACACCTCAGGCACTTTCACTTTAACCGCTCAATTTACGTCAGTTGGCGCTACCACTTGTGTGCTGACCCACATCACTTCACAGGCTAGTATCGATGCAGTACTCCAACCCTTTTTTATTTGGCGGTCACGACTTTCTTCGTATATGAAGTCTGAGTAAAGTCAATGACCGCCACTTGACCTTTATACGGAGCGAACGAGATCTACATAAATTTAAAAAAAAAATACTAAAAATCCTATAGCTAAGATTAGACTGTATGCCAATTAAGCATAGGAATGCCAAAAGGCAAATGACCAGATTAGCTGTCAAATGAACAAAATGCCAGGATTATCAAAACTATATATTAGACTATATGACCAAAATTACCAATATGGTCATATTTGACATGATTGTCATTTGAGGCATTTGGTATTTATTACCAAAAAGAGAATCACAATTCTACGAAATCAAACACCGATGACAACAAAATAATTCCTGTTCCATCAAAAATGCCATTAATGCCATAACGAAATTTCAATTAAAAGCATGTGGGCATATAAGGCTATATGCTGGCATTCGTACCTATTGTCCCATTACACCAAATGCTATTTGGGCATTTTTATCTGTCAAAATCAGCCTGGTCATATGTGGCATTCAGGTCATTAGAGCATATGAGATATGCCCATTACATTGTATGACCATGTTTTGACAGGAGAACTGTCAGAAATTGGCATTTTATGACCACTTGGCATACCGTCTAATTTTACCTTATGTCTCACATAAATTCACTAACTCACCACAATAAATAGTTTATCACTCTAATAATTATAATAAGTTATTTGCCTATCTATCTTTTTCTTCTTTTTGTTACAAAAAAAAATGTTGCTACTGTGTTGCAACGCAATTTTATATTTTCAGCACTATGGCCATTCCTAGGGAGACGTGACTTGACTCGCCTTTTTTCGCACCACAAATGGTTCCAGCTAGGAAACAGCTCTTCAGCTTCCCCAGCCAACAATGCCCCATGCCTCTAATTGCCAAATACTTGGCCAACCTTCCGTTTCTGGATTAGCCGCTAGAGATCATGCTACCTTCTTCGTCACATCTCCACGTCCTGCTATTTGAATTTTCAAACCCACTCAATCAACAATGTGTCTGAACTCTGCCAACATGCATCCAAAAGTTCAGTCAACAATGCATCTCTGAACTCAATCGGTTGAATTGAATTGAATTGATTTATTGAGACTTTTATAAACTGTTTACAAAGATAACAATTCTTAATCTATTATAAAACGAATATACGCAGCTATAAAGTATTGCCTGCACATTAGATTGCGTTATTTATATTACTAAGCCCCAAGGCTGTCATTTGTATTATTTGACGAGTAGCTCTTGCTCACGGAGCTGTGAACTCAATCGGTTCAACCCACTCACTTTGACGTTTCAGCAGGTAAACAAAAAAAAAGACATTATACGACAAACAGCATGGACAACATTTGCAGGGGTAAGTAGTATATTTATTTATTTTTATTATTTACATGCAACATGCAATATCTAAATCCATTTCCAATCGTTTACTTATTTTGTGTTCTATTCTTTTCTGTCATGGAATGGATTGCACATGCTCGCTTTGTATTTTGCGTATACAAAGTGCCGGCAACCAGTTGGAGTGCCCTAATTATATGTTGGTAGGTATTTGTTTATTTACGATTTGACTATATGTATTATTCATTTCTTTTTCTTTTGTTTTAGACAATTTTACAAACATGGACTGGATGACGAACGAACGAGGGACAAGATTGATGATCAAAAGGTGCGGTGAAATTAGATTGCAGGTAAGTGTAATGAATTGGTTATTGTGTTGTTATTAATTAATATTTTCGTTCAAGCATCTCCATTACAGGACAGCATGAGGGACACCACAGGGTACAGGTGACGGAGAGGGTGTGTTCGATAAAAAAAAGGTATCTGGTATAAGTTAGTGTTTTTATTTCGCTTAATTTTCGTTGCATTTTTCAGACCCTGCAGACATGGCAAAACAGGTGACTGTAACAAATCTCTGGATTTGGTGGAGGTTTTGACGACACCGGGGTACAGAGACGAAGTCAACCATTTGTGGGTTTTGTTGTTTTGTTTTGTTGCCGGGCATAAGTTTGGGTGAGTGTTTAAACTAGTGGTATATAGACATAGGACAACATATAAGCATGCGTTGCATACTTAAATACTTAAACTAATAATAAATTAACATATAGAAATAAATTAACATATAAACATAAGATTCATCAATCACATATATGAACATAAGTCGTAACGATTACTTAGATTATAATAAATAAAAAGATAGTGAAACTGACAAAAATAATAAATTATAGACAAATAAGAATAAAATAGATATAAGACGTGACAAATATAAATAACATGTATATCACAGTTGAAGTGAACATGAAATTATATAAATAACCTTAGATATAAGTAATAAATAACATATATGACTACATAAATTGAAAACATACACTAATAAATAAAGAAATAATAGAATATACGTGCACAAATAAATAAAATAACTATAATATGCTTAGATACTAACTTATTATCTAAATTGACTAAGATATTGCACTATTATACATAAATATAAATAAATAAGACATGAAATCAATAAATAATACTTATGTGTGACTACAAACAGACAGAATACATATATATAGCTTTTACACTAATGATACATACGGTACAGACATACTTAACAGCTTATTGTTTTAAGTCCTTTCCATGGAAAACACCCACTTTTTTGCCTGCTAAGTTTTCTAACTCATACATATTGTTACCGATCGCTCTTACTATTCTACATTTAACAAATTTTGGACAGAGTTTCGCGGCGAGGTATTTGGAAGTGTCACTAAGGACGAAGTTTCTTCGAAATACCTCTTGTCCAGGTAGAAAATTAATATTGCGTGTTCTAGTGTTGTATATTTTAGCGCTTTGCTCGTTTACCTTCAATATT
The DNA here is from genome assembly GCA_963082955.1 of Cheilosia grossa. Lineage (NCBI taxonomy): Eukaryota > Metazoa > Arthropoda > Insecta > Diptera > Syrphidae > Cheilosia > Cheilosia grossa. Next base: position 46,677,674 of record OY720147.1, on the reverse strand, counting down.
TCTTGCTTGACTTTTTCACGTAAGCATTGCAATCGCGTTTGTCGGGAGAGAGTTAAGAGTTCACCATCCTGTACGGCATTGAGTTTCTGTGCAAGTTCATAGTTGCTACCGTGGGTCATCATATTTGTTCCGAAAAGGACAAAATATGGCGACACCCCGGTAGATGTGTGAACCGAACTACGAAGTGCGCACGCAATGTCGCTTAGATGGCTATCCCAATCGCGTTGGTCATCTTTGAGATAAGAACGGATGGCTGCTATTTAATATTTAATATTTAATATATACGTTTTCAACAGATCTTGTAAGTCTTTTGCCAAGAACTGCTTTCCATTATCAGAGTGTATAATTTGTGGTACACCAAACAAATTAAACACATCATTTCGTAAATAATTAACAACATTTATGGTACATACTGGCATTTCTTAACGCTTTGAACAGAACAAATTTAGACAGATGGTCAAGAACGACAAACACATAACAGTTGCCGGATTTGGATCTGGGATATGGACCCAAGAAGTCTATATAAATTTTCTGGAACGGACGATCGGTACAGTAACTGTTAGAAATCGGAGGACGAAGCACTTGGTTTGACGGTTTGCACTGTTTACAAATCGAACAGTTAGACACATAACGTCTGATCTGGACGGTCATATTTGGACAGTAAAAGTATTGGCGAATTCGATACAGCGTTTTCGCAATACCGCCGTGAGAAGCCTGGGGAGGATCATGAGCCCGAGAGATGATATCCTCGGTTAACGCGGATGGGATCCATAACCTCCAGGTATGTTCCGCACTTTCCTCTACTTTTAGGTCTGGCAGCTCATCTTGGTGTTCTTCGATGGTGGCTATCAGCTCTTTGTATTCATCGGAGACAAGCTCTTCTGAATCCAAGTCCACCCAAGGAGCGATATCTTGGATTTCGAGACCATCCAGATGAACACGTGACAAGGTATCTGGCACCACATTCAACGACCCTTTACGATGTTCCACATCGAAAGTGAAGGCTTGCAGCTTGAGGCTCCAACGCGCCAGTCTCCCACTTAAGTCTTTGAGACTCATAAGCCATCGCAAGCTGGAATGGTCGGTTATAATGGTGAAATCCATACCCTCGACGTATGGCCTGAGTTTTTGTACAGCTGTGACAGCCGCCAGACATTCCTTCTCTGTTATACTGTAATTTTTCTGGCATGCGTTCATCTTTTGAGAGAAATAGGATATCGGCGATTCTTCGTTGCTGTCATTGCGCTGAAATAAGACAGCTCCTATACCGGACTCTGACGCGTCACACTGGATATAAAATCGGCGAGTAAAATCCGGGTGAGTCAGTACTGGCGCAGTCGTTAAAGCTGTTTTTAATTTATTAAATGCCTCAATGGCTTCCGAAGACATTTCAAATTTGCCTAGCTTCTTTTTCAGTGTATCCGTCATTGGGGCAGTCAAGGTTGAAAAATCCTTGATGAAGCGCCTGTACCACCCTGCTAGACCAAGAAGCCTGCGCACTTGCCTCGGATTCTTGGGGACTGGAAAGTCCACGATGGCTTCGATTTTGGATGGATCGGGAATGAAATTTCGAATGTTTTAATATAAAATTTAACCAGTGAATGGAAAGCGCATAGAAAATTGTCGAAGACTACACATATAAAAGTCGCACGAATATCAACACAAAAAAAGAGCAAGAGCGTTTTTATGTTTGATTAGACACACGAAATCGGAAATCTGAGGGCAAATCTGAAGAAGCCCAAACGAATACCACATAAGTTTTATGCTGCTTTAGCATGAGAGCCGCGATTTGTCAACGGCACTTAGACGAGGAAAATACAGTGAGAGACTCAGTGGTAAAAACAGGTTTTTTATTTTAATCTTTACTACTCGAGATCAAAGAGGATCTAAACTAGAGGGCAAACTCCCGTGCACCTACGCGATTTTCGCCGCAAATTTTGAATGACAGCCCTCTCTTGCGCGCTCATTTTTCTCCTGTCTGTGAATACATGTTATTAATAGCCACCGAGTGGAACTTTTCCAATAACAAATAATTTGTAAATGAATTTATAACAATAAATGTAAAAGGAATAAATGTTGAGTATGGTTTTTTAGATAGCTTTAGTTATTCTCTATCCATCTTATGCGCCAAAAAATGTTCATTCATTCACATTTCAGGTTTTTTTTTTTATTTTTTTACATGAAAATTTTTTTTTATGGCAAAATCCATGAAGCTACCTTGGGGAGTTGTTCCAAAAATAGGTTAATACTATACAAGTTAAGCCCAAGTTTTCACCTGGTTTTCACTAGGGCAAAAATGAATTCCTTAAAATATTCGCAAACATTGCATAAATGTACGCTGATATTTTTGTAAGCCTCTCTAAATTATTAATTAACAAAAACAAGTGCAAGAAATGATATTTCAGAGCACTTATTTTGCCCTCAGAGCAATTTTTATGCTCGTTTGGTACAATCAATCAATACAATACAAGCAATCTTTTTCAGATTTCAGAGCACTTTTGCGAATCTAGATATTTTCTTATGTGGTATTCGTTTGGGATTCTTCAGATTTGCCCTCAGATTTCAGATTTCGTGTGCCTAATCGAACATAAAAACGCTCTTGCTCTTTTTTTGTGTTGATATTCGTGCGACTGTAATATGTGTAGTCTTCGACACTTTTCTATGCGCTTTCGATTCACTGGTTAAATTTTGTATTAAAACATTCGAAATTTCCGTCCCGATTGATTTCTAAATGTTTGCACACAAATAATTTACGAAAATAGATTCACCCGATGCAATGCCTTTCTTTGCTGTAGAAAAAATTCACGCAAATGTAAACAAACTCCACCAAATGTCAAACTCAAATGCACTTGTATTGGTAAATCTGAAGCAAATCTGAGAAAATATCTAGATTCGCAAAAGTGCTCTGAAATCTGAAAAAGATTGCTTTTTTTGGTACCAAACGAACATAAAAATTGCTTTGAGGGCAAAAAAAGTGCTCTGAGAGCGCCCAAACGAATACCACATTAGATTTGCTTCAGAATTACCAATAAAAGTGCATTTCAGTTTGACAACTGGTGGAGTTTGTTTACATTTGCGTGAATTTCTTGTACAGCAAAGAAAGGCATTGTATCGGGTGGATCTATTTTCGTAAATTATATGTGTGTAAATATTAAGAAATCAATCGGGACGGAAATTTCTAATGTTTTAATATAAAATTTAACCAGTGAATGGAAAGCACATAGAAAATATCTATTTTGTTTCAATATGACGTCGAAATGAAAAGCATTGTAATAGGCATGTATTAGGACTATAAGGACGTTGGGGTTTGAAAATGAAAGGAGACAGGATGAGAAAATGACAGTTGTATAGGATGTGATAGAGAAGGGGGGAGCGTTGGCTGTGAGGAGCAGGGCACGCTTGTTTTTGCTCGACTTCACTCGCCGGAATGGTGAGGGTTCTTGTCCTCACACACCAACAATACCTATGTACAAAACATATATCGTGCCTACAATACCTCAAAATCTTTTCAGACGCAGACGGACATTTCCACATAGAGAGGGCGCTGTCGATGGAATTCAGCGCGGCCATGACTATTCCCACCCTACCTGGAAGTTCGGCGGCCAGTTGTGAACTTCCCCAACGACGACGTCTTCACCAGATCAAGCTATTGACCAAAGGCAGCTACACATCCTTCCACACCCCCTGAAAATTTAAAATTAGTAACCCATCAAGCGCCTGGTCACTCGAATAAAATTGATGGCTTTCATTTTGGGCGTGGATAAGCACATTTATTCAGTTTAAGATTAATTTTAAGCATTAGGGGGTATACATAAATTCGGATTCCACTATCCCCCGCCGTTAACCACTCTCTTCGCAAAAAAAAGTTACTACACTAGCAAACCTGGTGACGTCATAGGCGTTGTGTTGAGGAAAGGCTGATTTTAGCTGGCGATGCGGAGAAAAGTGTTTTCCGGACACCTCAGGCACTTTCACTTTAACCGCTCAATTTACGTCAGTTGGCGCTTCCACTTGTGTGCTGACCCACATCACTTCACAGGCTAGTATCGATGCAGTACTCCAACCCTTTTTTATTTGGCGGTCACGACTTTCTTCGTATATGACGTCTGAGTAAAGTCAATGACCGCCACTTGACCGACCTTTATACGGAGCGAACGAGATCTACATAAATTTAAAAAAAGAATACTAAAAATCCTATAGCTAAGATTAGACTGTATGCCAATTAAGCATAGGAATGCCAAAAGGCAAATGACCAGATTAGCTGTCAAATGAACAAAATGCCAGGATTATCAAAACTATATTGTGGCGTGGAATGAATCGTGGTGAAATGAAAAACAAACTAAAATGGTGAAATGAAAACAACCCCTATTTGTCACCAAACAAGTTCCACCTCCAATTGGAGATTGGAATCTGTCAATTCCCACTAAACTAAATTAACTGGGAATTTATCAATTGCTGAAAAGGGGAAAAAGTATGTCAACCAATTGTAGAACCAATTGGAGTTAGCTAGAAAGTTCTCGAAGAGATGGCAGAGCAGATATAAAAGGAGAGGTTGTAGAACAGGGCGACAGTTGATTTTTATCAATGATTGGTTAAAGTTCGAGATAGTAATCGGTTGAAATAAGTGATTGGTTTGAATCGTGAAGAATTGTTTGAGTAATATTGTTCTGGTACTTAATAAGTGGATAATCTATAAAAGTGTAATAAAAGTGATTATACTAGAAAAGTTGAACAGAATAGTGTTTTATCTTTTCGAATCCCAGCCCAAATGTAACATTGGTGTCAGAAATGGGATAAAACTTATTCTGTGCTAAAGCGTGTGTTACAAAGAAACATTAAAAAAAAATTTAATTAAAGTGAATTTGTGAATTTCGAAATTACAAGTGACACAAACAAAAAAAAAAAAAAAAAATGGGTCGAGTATTGCTACAACTAAGCATACCCCAATTAAAAAGTGAATTAGAAAAGAGGAATCTCTCCACAGCTGGAGGGAAAAGTGACCTCATACTTCGTCTGCAGGAGGCTGTCGAAAATGAGGGAGAAAATTCAAAGACCATGCTTTTTGACGTGGCAGAAGAACAAGTAAGTACAGGCGTTGATATTAGCGCTATGATGGAATTACTTCTTGCCAAGATGGAAGAACAGAAGAATTCTATGGAATCTAAGTTCGCAGAACAGAAGAATTCTATGGAATCTAAGTTCGCAGAACAGAAGAATTCTATGGAATCTAAGTTCGCAGAACAGAAGAATTCTCTAGAAGAACAGAAGAATTCTCTAGAAGAACAGAAGAATTCTCTTGAAGAACAGAAAAATTACATTGCCGCCGCACAAAAAGATGCCGTGGAAGAGTTTAAGAATGTTCTAGATGTAAAAATCGTCGCGATTGATGAGAAGTTAAATAAGCATGAAACCAAGTTTGAGGAAATTAATGAATCTCTTCAAAGACACGAAACAAATATCGAGAACATAGCTAAAGAGCTCGAAAAAGTCAAGAAACAGAAAGCTCGGGAATATTCTACTGACTGCCCAAGAAGGAAGGAGATGCAACCACCCGTTTTTGATGGTCAAACATCATGGCCGATCTATAAGAGACAGTTCGAAGCAGCTGCAATGACCAATGGATGGGACGACGAGGAAAAGTCGATTGCATTAACGCTCGCATTACGAGGTACAGCTGCAGAATTGCTTCAAACTATCTCAGAAGAAAAACAACGCAACTATGATGCTTTGGTTAAGGCTATTGAGATGCGGTTTGGTGACGACCATATGCAGCAAGTGTATAGAGTGCAACTGCGCAGTAGATTCCAGAAGAGGGGAGAAACACTCCAGCAGCTGCAAGCGGATATAGAACGGCTAGCGCACTTGTCATATCCCAATGCCGGCGAAGATGTCATCAACGAAATGGCTATTGAGGCATTTACACAAGCTATAGAGGACAGACAGCTGCAGATGGCTCTACGAATTGCTGGAAAGAGAACTCTTCCTGAGGCACTGGCATTTGCATTAACTATGAAAGCTGCTGACCAGGCATCTCAAGGATTCCACCGCGTAAGAGAAATAACATCCGTCGAATGCTCATGCCATAGAACAGATGTAGAAGACCGGAACAGTGCTCGCAGGGGACCGATCCGTTGCTGGAACTGCAACAAAATTGGACATCTTCAACGACAGTGCAGAGCTGAACGTAGACAGGGTAGTTGTCCACATTGCAGAACTAGGAGTCGTCACGAGGAGGCATCTGAACAATCGGCGGACGGAACCTCACAAAGCCATCAACGAGTAAGAACCAACTTCGCGGGGCAGAAGCTGGTTTCTGGAATCGACGCCCCCATGACCACAATTCAGGTTTCACAGACCAAACGATGTAATAAGAGCCTGACAGTGGAAGCCCATATCGGTCAGAAAAAGTGTGTGGCCACAATCGATACAGGTGCACAACACCAGCAGCTACTGTCTGAAAACAGCAACTGGAGCAACGGCAAAGGTGTATGGTGAGGTACTCTTGACGATAAATCTAGCAGGAATAGTCTTCTCCCATGCATTCTTAGTGGCCGATATATGTGACGAATGCATCATTGGAATCGACTTTATGAAGACGCATGATGTAGTCCTCGACATCGGTTTGCAAGTTCTAAAGTACAGAAACGTCGAGATTCCAATGGTTTACGGGAACGAGAACGTCGCAGCTCTAAGAACAGTTGTAAGTGAGGACGAAATTTTACCACCTTCGTCAGAGACACTTATTTGGACAAAGCTGGAAGGTGATCCTGGGAGCCACCGATTCTTCCTAATAGAGCCAGATACAGAAAACTATTACCAGAGCTATATCGTCGGAAAGATGCTTGTTGAACCTAAAAACAACTTGGTTCCCGTTCGTGTCCTCAATGCGGAGCACAGAAGTGTAAAGCTGAAGCAAGGGGAAGTGATCGGAAAGTGCGTACCGATTACTGCGGTCACAAAGTTGTCAAAAGAAAGTCCTGCGAAACCGGTTAGACCTACGGAGATATCGGAAATGAAAAAGAATATACTCGGAGAGTGTGAGCTGGATCAGGAGCAGCGGACAATGGCAGGGAGTCTAATCAACGAGTTCGCTGATGTATTTGCTTCGCAGAGTAGCGAGTATGGCCGAACACATCTCGTACAGCACCGAATTGACACCGGGGATGCAAGACCAATTCGTCAGCCTCCCAGACGACTACCATTGGCCAAGCAGACGGAGGTTGCAGAAATGGTGTCGACGATGGAAAAGGAGGGACTGATTGAGAGCTCAAAAAGTCCGTGGGCATCACCCGTCGTCCTGGTCAAAAAGAAAGACGGAAGTACGAGATTCTGCGTGGACTATCGCCAACTAAACAACGTCACTAAGAAGGATAGCTACCCCCTGCCACGAATTGACGATACCCTGGACACATTATCCGGGGCCAAATGGTTTTCGACTCTTGATCTGAAGAGTGGCTACTGGCAAGTACAGATCCATCCAGAAGACCGCGAGAAAACAGCATTCACAGCAGGAAACGGGCTTTGGCAATTTACAGTAATGCCATTTGGACTGTGCAATGCTCCAGCAACTTTCGAGCGTCTAATGGAGCGTGTTTTGCTGGGACTGACGTGGAAAACCTGTTTGGTCTACCTGGACGATGTCATCGTGGTTGGTAAAACATTCAACGAGCATCGAAATAACCTTAGGGAGGTGTTCCAAAGGCTACGAAGTGCACAGTTAAAACTGAACCCGAAGAAGTGTTCTCTATTTCGACCAGAAGTGAAGTATCTCGGGCACATCATCTCTTCCAAGGGAGTCAAGACTGATCCGGAGAAGATCGATGCAGTGAAAAACTGGCCGGTTCCCAAAGACAAACACCAGCTGAGAAGCTTCCTGGGACTTGCGACCTATTACAGACGATTTGCTTCAAACTATCTCAGAAGAAAAACAGCGCGACTATGATGCTTTGGTTAAGGTTATTGAGATGCGGTTTGGTGACGACCATATGCAGCAAGTGTATAGAGTGCAACTGCGCAGTAGATTCCAGAAGAGGGGAGAAACATTCCAGCAGCTGCAAGCGGATATAGAACGGCTAGCGCACTTGTCATATCCCAATGCCGGCGAAGATGTCATCAACGAAATGGCTATTGAGGCATTTACACAAGCCATAGAGGACAGACAGCTGCAGATGGCTCTACGAATGGCTGGAAAGAGAACTCTTCCTGAGGCACTGGCATTTGCATTAACTATGAAAGCTGCTGACCAGGCATCTCAAGGATTCCACCGCGTGAGAGAAATAACATCCGTCGAATGCTCATGCCAGAGAACAGATGAAGACGACCGGAACAGTACTCGCAGGGGACCGATCCGTTGCTGGAACTGCAACAAAATTGGACATCTTCAACGACAGTGCAGAGCTGAACGTAGACAGAGTAGCTGTCCACATTGCAGAACTAGGAGTCGTATCGAGGAGGCATCTGAACTATCGGCGGACGGAAGCTCACAAAGCCATCAGTTAAGAACCAACTTCGCGGGGCGGAAGCTGGCTTCTGGAATCGACGCCCCCAGGACCACAATTCAGGTCTCCCAGACCAAACGATGTAATAGGAGCTTGACAGTGGAAGCACATATCGGCCAGAAAAAGTGTGTGACCACAGTCGATACAGGTGCCACCGCTTCCATAATCAGAAGGGACATCGTTCGCCAATCATGGCTGCACAACACCAGCAGCTACTGTCTGAAAACAGCAACTGGAGCAACGGCAAAGGTGTATGGTGAGGTACTCTTGACGATAAATCTAGCAGGAATAGTCTTCTCCCATGCATTCTTAGTGGCCGATATATGTGACGAATGCATCATTGGAATCGACTTTATGAAGACGCATGATGTAGTACTCGACATCGGTTTGCAAGTTCTAAAGTACAGAAACGTCGAGATTCCAATGGTTTACGGGAACGAGAACGTCGCAGCTCTAAGAACAGTTGTAAGTGAGGACGAAATTTTACCACCTTCGTCAGAGACACTTATTTGGACAAGGTTGGAAGGTGATCCTGGGAGCCACCGATTCTTCCTAATAGAGCCAGATAGAGAAAACTATTACCAGAGCTATATCGTCGGAAAGATGCTTGTTGAACCTAAAAACAACTTGGTTCCCGTTCGTGTCCTCAATGCGGAACACAGAAGCGTAAAGCTGAAGCAAGGGGAAGTGATCGGAAAGTGCGTACCGATTACTGCGGTCACAAAGTTGTCCAAAGAAAGTCCTGCGAAACCGGTTAGACCTACGGAAATATCGGAAATGAAAAAGAATATACTCGGAGAGTGCGAGCTGGATCAGGAGCAGCGGGCAATGGCAGGGAGTCTAATCAACGAGTTCGCTGATATATTTGCTTCGCAGAGTAGCGAGTATGGCCGAACACATCTCGTACAGCACCAAATTGACACCGGGGATGCAAGACCAATTCGTCAGCCTCCCAGACGACTACCATTGGCCAAGCAGACGGAGGTTGCAGAAATGGTGTCGACGATGGAAAAGGAGGGACTGATTGAGAGCTCAAAAAGTCCGTGGGCATCACCCGTCGCCCTGGTCAAAAAGAAAGACGGAAGTACGAGATTCTGCGTGGACTACCGCCAACTAAACAACGTCACTAAGAAGGATAGCTACCCCCTGCCACGAATTGACGATACCCTGGACACACTATCCGGGGCCAAATGGTTTTCGACTCTTGATCTGAAGAGTGGCTACTGGCAAGTACAGATCCATCCAGAAGACCGCGAGAAAACAGCATTCACAGCAGGAAACGGACTTTGGCAATTTACAGTAATGCCATTTGGACTGTGCAATGCTCCAGCAACTTTTGAGCGTCTAATGGAGCGTGTTTTGCTGGGACTGACGTGGAAAACCTGTTTGGTCTACCTGGACGATGTCATCGTGGTTGGTAAAACGTTCAACGAACATCGAAATAACCTTAGGGAGGTGTTCCAAAGGCTACGAAGTGCACAGTTAAAACTGAACCCGAAGAAGTGTTCTCTATTCCGACCAGAAGTGAAGTATCTCGGGCACATCATCTCTTCCAAGGGAGTCAAGACTGATCCGGAGAAGATCGATGCAGTGAAAAACTGGCCGGTTCCCAAAGACAAACACCAGCTGAGAAGCTTCCTGGGACTTGCGACCTATTACAGACGATTTGTAAAGGACTTTGCCAGGATCGCAAAGAGCTTGCATCAACTGACAGAAAAAGGCAAACAATTCAAATGGTCAGGTGAGTGCGAAAACAGCTTCAAAGAACTTAAGCAACAGTTGTGCGACGCCCCCATATTAGCGTACCCCACCCCTGGAAAAACATTTATTATGGATGCAGACGCTAGTAATGTGGGAATTGGAGCCGTGCTTTCCCAGGTACACGAGGGCCAAGAGAAGGTAGTTTCGTTCTTCAGCAAAGTTCTCTCAAAGCCAGAAAGGAACTACTGTGTTACCAGGCGCGAACTCCTTGCTTTGGTACTGGCAACGAAACATTTCCATAAGTACCTCTATGGGCAGAAATTCATCCTTCGCACAGACCATGCATCTTTAAAGTGGCTACTACACTTTAAGAATCCTGAAGGACAAGTCGCAAGGTGGATCGAACAGCTGCAAATGTACGACTACGAAATACAACATCGAAAGGGAAGTCTTCACTCAAATGCAGACGCTCTCTCCCGTCGACCGTGCAAAGCAGATTGTAAACATTGCTTACGACACGAGGAAAAAGGTGTCGTGTCCGTTCAAAGGGTGAGAGCTATGCCCATTGGTGGCTGGAGTGCACGGGAAATCCGGGAGGCTCAAAAGGAAGATCCGGATATCGAACCAATCCTCGCCTGGAAAGAGCATGAGGGAAAACCAGACTGGCAGGAGATATCCAATAGGAGTCCCGAGCTGAAGGCATACTGGGCGCAGTGGGATTCCCTTTATGTCCAAGACGGCATTCTAAAAAGAAAATGGGAAAGCCCGGATGGAAAGTCGTACGTAATGCAGCTTGTTGTTCCCAGGACAAAAGTTACCGAAGTGCTGAGGGAATTGCATGATGGAGTGTCTGGAGGCCACTTGGGAATAAACAAAACACTCGGAAAAGTACGAGAACGCTTTAACTGGGTCCATTCGAGGGAGGATGTTGAGAATTGGTGCAGGAAATGCGTAATATGTGCGGCCAGCAAAGGCCCGAGAGTGAAAGTCCGAGGCCAGATGCATCAATATAATGTGGGAGCCCCTTTCGAAAGGATAGCCGTTGATATTGCGGGACCGTTTCCTGAAACGAACAATGGAAATCGTTACATCCTTGTTGTTATGGACTACTTCAGTAAGTGGCCTGAAGCATTCGCTATCCCAAATCAAGAAGCTAAGACTGTGGTGGAGCAAATCGTCTTCAACTGGGTAAGCAGATTCGGTGTGCCTATGGAACTGCATTCGGACCAAGGACGAAACTTCGAGTCCAGGATTTTCCAAGGAGTGTGCCAGTTACTCGGGATTAAGAAGACAAGAACAACACCGCTTCATCCACAATCAGATGGGATGGTGGAGCGCTTCAATAGAACGCTGAATGAACACCTCTCTAGGGTCGTTGGCGATGGCCAGAGAGATTGGGACAAACACATTCCCATGTTTTTATTGGCTTATCGAAGTGCAGTGCACAACACCACAGGACATACTCCATCTGAAGTCCTATTTGGTCGAAAAGTCCGCCTACCTAGCGAGTTAATGTTTGGATCTCCATGCGAAGAATCCAAAAATGAGGAGGACTATGTTACAGACCTCAAGAATATCATCAGGGACGTGCATCAAGGGACTAGGGCTAACATTAAGATAGCCAGTGACCGCATGAAAACGAGGTACGATACTAAAACAACAACTACAGGCTTTCAAGAAGGAGATCTGGTATGGCTATACAACCCTCATCGAAGAAAAGGTTTATCACCTAAGTTGCAACCAGACTGGGAAGGGCCCTACAAAATCGTAAAGCGCATCAACGACGTTTGTCTATCGCATCCAACGAGGAAGAGGCAAGCTGAAAGTCGTTCATGTGGATCGTCTTCATCGCTACAATGGTGCAAATGTTAACGAGTTTGTTCGGGACGAACAAGTTTAAGAGGGGGATATTGTGGCGTGGAATGAATCGTGGTGAAATGAAAAACAAACTAAAATGGTGAAATGAAAACAACCCCTATTTGTCACCAAACAAGTTCCACCTCCAATTGGAGATTGGAATCTGTCAATTCCCCACTAAACTAAATTAACTGGGAATTTATCAATTGCTGAAAAGGGGAAAAAGTATGTCAGCCAATTGTAGAACCAATTGGAGTTAGCTAGAAAGTTCTCGAAGAGATGTCAGAGCAGATATAAAAGGAGAGGTTGTAGAACAGGGCGACAGTTGATTTTTATCAGTGATTGGTTAAAGTTCGAGATAGTAATCGGTTGAAATAAGTGATTGGAAGAAGAATTGTTTGAGTAATATTGTTCTGGTACTTAATAAGTGGATAATCTATAAAAGTGTAATAAAAGTGATTATACTAGAAAAGTTGAACAGAATAGTGTTTTATCTTTTCGAATCCCAGCCCAAATGTAACAATATATTAGACTATATGACCAAAATTACCAATATGGTCATATTTGACATGATTGTCATTTGAGGCATTTGGTATTTATTACCAAAAAGAGAATCACAATTCTACGAAATCAAACACCGATGACAACAAAATAATTCCTGTTCAATCAAAAATGCCATTAATGCCATAACGAAATTTCAAATAAAAGCATGTGGGCATATAAGGCTATATGCTGGCATTCGTACCTATTGTCCCATTACACCAAATGCTATTTGGGCATTTTTATCTGCCAAAATCAGCCTGGTCATATGTGGCATTCAGGTCATTAGAGCATATGAGATATGCCCATTACATTGTATGACCATGTTTTGACAGGAGAACTGTCAGAAATTGGCATTTTATGACCACTTGGCATACCGTCTAATTTTACCTTATGTCTCACATAAATTCACTAACTCACCACAATAAATAGTTTATCACTCTAATAATTATAATAAGTTATTTGCCTATCTATCTTTTTCTTCTTTTTGTTACAAAAAAAAATGTTGCTACTGTGTTGCAACGCAATTTTATATTTTCAGCACTATGGCCATTCCTAGGGAGACGTGACTTGACTCGCCTTTTTTCGCAACACAAATGGTTCCAGCTAGGAAACAGCTCTTCAGCTTCCCCAGCCAACAATGCCCCATGCCTCTAATTGCCAAATACTTGGCCAACCTTCCGTTTCTGGATTAGCCGCTAGAGATCATGCTACCTTCTTCGTCACATCTCCACGTCCTGCTATTTGAATTTTCAAACCCACTCAATCAACAATGTGTCTGAACTCTGCCAACATGCATCCAAAAGTTCAGTCAACAATGCATCTCTGAACTCAATCGGTTCAACCCACTCACTTTGACGTTTCAGCAGGTAAACAAAAAAAAAAGACATTATACGACAAACAGCATGGACAACATTTGCAGGGGTAAGTAGTATATTTATTTATTTTTATTATTTACATGCAACATGCAATATCTAAATCCATTTCCAATCGTTTACTTATTTTGTTTTCTATTCTTTTCAGTCATGGAATGGATTGCACATGCTCGCTTTGTATTTTGCGTATACAAAGTGCCGGCAACCAGTTGGAGTGCCCTAATTATATGTTGGTAGGTATTTGTTTATTTACGATTTGACTATATGTATTATTCATTTCTTTTTCTTTTGTTTTAGACAATTTTACAAACATGGACTGGATGACGAACGAACGAGGGACAAGATTGATGATCAAAAGGTGCGGTGAAATTAGATTGCAGGTAAGTGTAATGAATTGGTTATTGTGTTGTTATTAATTAATATTTTCGTTCAAGCATCTCCATTACAGGACAGCATGAGGGACACCACAGGGTACAGGTGACGGAGAGGGTGTGTTCGATAAAAAAAAGGTATCTGGTATAAGTTAGTGTTTTTATTTCGCTTAATTTTCGTTGCATTTTTCAGACCCTGCAGACATGGCAAAACAGGTGACTGTAACAAATCTCTGGATTTGGTGGAGGTTTTGACGACACCGGGGTACAGAGACGAAGTCAACCATTTGTGGGTTTTGTTGTTTTGTTTTGTTGCCGGGCATAAGTTTGGGTGAGTGTTTAAACTAGTGGTATATAGACATAGGACAACATATAAGCATGCGTTGCATACTTAAATACTTAAACTAATAATAAATTAACATATAGAAATAAATTAACATATAAACATAAGATTCATCAATCACATATATGAACATAAGTCGTAACGATTACTTAGATTATAATAAATAAAAAGATAGTGAAACTGACAAAAATAATAAATTATAGACAAATAAGAATAAAATAGATATAAGACGTGACAAATATAAATAACATGTATATCACAGTTGAAGTGAACATGAAATTATATAAATAACCTTAGATATAAGTAATAAATAACATATATGACTACATAAATTGAAAACATACACTAATAAATAAAGAAATAATAGAATATACGTGCACAAATAAATAAAATAACTATAATATGCTTAGATACTAACTTATTATCTAAATTGACTAAGATATTGCACTATTATACATAAATATAAATAAATAAGACATGAAATCAATAAATAATACTTATGTGTGACTACAAACAGACAGAATACATATATATAGCTTTTACACTAATGATACATACGGTACAGACATACTTAACAGCTTATTGTTTTAAGTCCTTTCCATGGAAAACACCCACTTTTTTGCCTGCTAAGTTTTCTAACTCATACATATTGTTACCGATCGCTCTTACTATTCTACATTTAACAAATTTTGGACAGAGTTTCGCGGCGAGGTATTTGGAAGTGTCACTAAGGACGAAGTTTCTTCGAAATACCTCTTGTCCAGGTAGAAAATTAATATTGCGTGTTCTAGTGTTGTATATTTTAGCGCTTTGCTCGTTTACCTTCAATATTTCTTGCTTGACTTTTTCACGTAAGCATTGCAATCGCGTTTGTCGGGAGAGAGTTAAGAGTTCACCATCCTGTACGGCATTGAGTTTCTGTGCAAGTTCATAGTTGCTACCGTGGGTCATCATATTTGTTCCGAAAAGGGCAAAATATGGCGACACCCCGGTAGATGTGTGAACCGAACTACGAAGTGCGCACGCAATGTCGCTTAGATGGCTATCCCAATCGCGTTGGTCATCTTTGAGATAAGAACGGATGGCTGCTATTTAATATTTAATATTTAATATATACGTTTTCAACAGATCTTGTAAGTCTTTTGCCAAGAACTGCTTTCCATTATCAGAGTGTATAATTTGTGGTACACCAAACAAATTAAACACATCATTTCGTAAATAATTAACAACATTTATGGTACATACTGGCATTTCTTAACGCTTTGAACAGAACAAATTTAGACAGATGGTCAAGAACGACAAACACATAACAGTTGCCGGATTTGGATCTGGGATATGGACCCAAGAAGTCTATATAAATTTTCTGGAACGGACGATCGGTACAATAACTGTTAGAAATCGGAGGACGAAGCACTTGGTTTGACGGTTTGCACTGTTTACAAATCGAACAGTTAGACACATAACGTCTGATCTGGACGGTCATATTTGGCCAGTAAAAGTATTGGCGAATTCGATACAGCGTTTTCGCAATACCGCCGTGAGAAGCCTGGGGAGGATCATTAGCCCGAGAGATGATATCCTCGGTTAACGCGGATGGGATCCATAACCTCCAGGTATGTTCCGCACTTTCCTCTACTTTTAGGTCTGGCAGCTCATCTTGGTGTTCTTCGATGGTGGCTATCAGCTCTTTGTATTCATCGGAGACAAACTCTTCTGAATCCAAGTCCACCCAAGGAGCGATATATTGGATTTCGAGTCCATCCAGATGAACACGTGACAAGGTATCTGGCACCACATTCAACGACCCTTTACGATGTTCCACATCGAAAGTGAAGGCTTGCAGCTTGAGGCTCCAACGCGCCAGTCTCCCACTTAAGTCTTTGAGACTCATAAGCCATCGCAAGCTGGAATGGTCGGTTATAATGGTGAAATCCATACCCTCGACGTATGGCCTGAGTTTTTGTACAACTGTGACAGCCGCCAGACATTCCTTCTCTGTTATACTGTAATTTTTCTGGCATGCGTTCATCTTTTGAGAGAAATAGGATATCGGCGATTCTTCGTTGCTGTCATTGCGCTGAAATAAGACAGCTCCTATACCGGACTCTGACGCGTCACACTGGATATAAAATCGGCGAGTAAAATCCGGGTGAGGCAGTACTGGCGCAGTCGTTAAAGCTGTTTTTAATTTATTAAATGCCTCAATGGCTTCCGAAGACATTTCAAATTTGCCTAGCTTCTTTTTCAGTGTATCCGTCATTGGGGCAGTCAAGGTTGAAAAATCCTTGATGAAGCGCCTGTACCACCCTGCTAGACCAAGAAGCCTGCGCACTTGCCTCGGATTCTTGGGGACTGGAAAGTCCACGATGGCTTCGATTTTGGATGGATCGGGAATGAAATTTCGAATGTTTTAATATAAAATTTAACCAGTGAATGGAAAGCGCATAGAAAATTGTCGAAGACTACACATATAAAAGTCGCACGAATATCAACACAAAAAAAGAGCAAGAGCGTTTTTATGTTTGATTAGACACACGAAATCGGAAATCTGAGGGCAAATCTGAAGAAGCCCAAACGAATACCACATAAGTTTTATGCTGCTTTAGCATGAGAGCCGCGATTTGTCAACGGCACTTAGACGAGGAAAATACAGTGAGAGACTCAGTGGTAAAAACAGGTTTTTTATTTTAATCTTTACTACTCGAGATCAAAGAGGATCTAAACTAGAGGGCAAACTCCCGTGCACCTACGCGATTTTCGCCGCAAATTTTGAATGACAGCCCTCTCTTGCGCGCTCATTTTTCTCCTGTCTGTGAATACATGTTATTAATAGCCACCGAGTGGAACTTTTCCAATAACAAATAATTTGTAAATGAATTTATAACAATAAATGTAAAAGGAATAAATGTTGAGTATGGTTTTTTAGATAGCTTTAGTTGTTCTCTATCCATCTTATGCGCCAAAAAATGTTCATTCATTCACATTTCAGGTTTTTTTTTTATTTTTTTACATGAAAATTTTTTTTTATGGCAAAATCCATGAAGCTACCTTGGGGAGTTGTTCCAAAAATAGGTTAATACTATACAAGTTAAGCCCAAGTTTTCACCTGGTTTTCACTAGGGCAAAAATGAATTCCTTAAAATATTCGCAAACATTGCATAAATGTACGCTGATATTTTTGTAAGCCTCTCTAAATTATTAATTAACAAAAACAAGTGCAAGAAATTATATTTCAGAGCACTTATTTTGCCCTCAGAGCAATTTTTATGCTCGTTTGGTACAATCAATCAATACAATACAAGCAATCTTTTTCAGATTTCAGAGCACTTTTGCGAATCTAGATATTTTCTTATGTGGTATTCGTTTGGGATTCTTCAGATTTGCCCTCAGATTTCAGATTTCGTGTGCCTAATCGAACATAAAAACGCTCTTGCTCTTTTTTTGTGTTGATAATCGTGGGACTGTAATATGTGTTGTCTTCGACACTTTTCTATGCGCTTTCGATTCACTGGTTAAATTTTGTATTAAAACATTCGAAATTTCCGTCCCGATTGATTTCTAAATGTTTGCACACAAATAATTTACGAAAATAGATTCACCCGATGCAATGCCTTTCTTTGCTGTAGAAAAAATTCACGCAAATGTAAACAAACTCCACCAAATGTCAAACTCAAATGCACTTGTATTGGTAAATCTGAAGCAAATCTGAGAAAATATCTAGATTCGCAAAAGTGCTCTGAAATCTGAAAAAGATTGCTTTTTTTGGTACCAAACGAACATAAAAATTGCTCTGAGGGCAAAAAAAGTGCTCTGAGAGCGCCCAAACGAATACCACATTAGATTTGCTTCAGAATTACCAATAAAAGTGCATTTCAGTTTGAAAACTGGTGGAGTTTGTTTACATTTGCGTGAATTTCTTGTACAGCAAAGAAAGGCATTGTATCGGGTGGATCTATTTTCGTAAATTATATGTGTGTAAATATTAAGAAATCAATCGGGACGGAAATTTCTAATGTTTTAATATAAAATTTAACCAGTGAATGGAAAGCACATAGAAAAGTGTCGAAGACTACACATATTAAAGTCGCACGAATATCAACCCAAAAAAGAGCAAGAGCGTTTTTATGTTTGATTAGGCACACGAAATCTGAAATCTGAGGGCAAATCTTAAGGAACCCAAACGAATACCACATAACAAAAGTGTGAAATTCATGATTACTTTAATGTGTGTTGGTATGTAATGTGGAATGTGTATGTGCAATTATGCTATAAAATTATGTATGTGTGGAAAACGATTCTATGTTTTTTTTTCCGCGAGTGCAGTGTGTCACTACATCACCCCCTTTCCAGTAACAAAAACATTATTTTATTTAAACTTGACATTTTTTGTAATAGTGAATAAAGTGAAATCGTTGCTAAGAATTCCAAATGCAGGTTTCAATCGATCAATTGAAATTGAGAACTGTTTTCCGTTCACATTCACTACAAAATATTTACGTAGCCTTTTAATTACTAAAAAGGGACCATTGTATGGCTGATGGAGGGGAGGTTTGACACTGTCCACCAGAGACAATACTGAGACCCCCAACTCACAATCCTCTTGCCGCTGGCCCCCTCAGTTTTTTTTTGAATTCGCCATTTTGTTTTCCTATCGGTGTTATGTCAATTTAGAATCCGTGTGAGCTTCAACAAAAAAAGCAAAACAAAAAAAATTAGGTGAATTTCTTTTGACAGAAGTCGAGTGACAACTGTCAAAATATGGAAAACAAATTGTATTTTTCCTCCAACAAATTGAGAAAATGTAAGTTTTCGCATATTTTAAGTGTTTAAATTAATAATAGAATATATTTGTCTTACAGCTAAGGAAGAAGCCGACGTTAAGGTGTTCGCTAACAACGAAGAATATCAATCGGAATCGATATAAGTAAGCCATACTATTCAATGAATTTGTCTCACTATATATATTTAATTATTAGATATTTCTTCATGGTTTGTTAAATCACAAGCTCCCACTCAAGATCATGCTAGAGAAGCCCTTGATTTGTCTACGATGCAGGAGAACACACACCATCAAGAGTGTATGGCCAAAGTCAAGGAATACGAAACCCATATTGAACAGGCGAAAGTTGAACACAAGGGTATCGATCACGAAGAGCGTAGGAAGACCCTGATTGTAAGTTGAATTTGAATTAACATGAGCCTTACGAAGAATTGCTAACCATTTTTATCCACTTCTAGGCAGAGACCAAGCAACAACAGCATCGTGCCCACTATCAATACCAATTGGCAAGGCGCCGCTATGAAGATCAATTGTCGCAGCAGCAACGTATCCAGGAGGACAATTTCAAAAAGTAAGAATATAGTAAAAGTTGTGTGAATTGATTCTTTAAACGGTAACACTTACTAGGCAAGAGGAAAGTGTCACACTCCAAGAGGCAATGCGCCGGCAAACCATCGAACACGAGATCGAAATGCAGGAGAAAACCCGTCTTATACCATGTTCCCACCAACCGAAATCGCGAGATTTCGTAAAATGTTTCCAAATCTTCGAGGTTTCGCCATACATTATTGACGTGCCGAAATCTCGGGATTTCAGCGAAATCTAGTCGAAATCCCTTTGAGTTCATCCGCCCGTGAGAGGTTATCAAACCGAACAAGCCTACAGCATGAACTTTTGTTTATTTTGTGTTCATTTGTTCATTGCGTACGTCAAAATAATAAGCGCCAAAACAATAAAAAAAATAAAAAATCAAACAGCTGTTTGCCAGCCATTTCAAAATTGACAGCTTATGACTTTTGAAATCACTTCAACTCGGTGGGAACGACTTACAAGGTTTCAGTAAAAATTCATCGAAATCTCGCGATTTCAGTTTGGTGGGAACATGGTATTAAACTACTCGAGCACGAATGAGAACTAAAGCCAAGGTTGACAGGGAGAATTGTGACAACAACAGTGAACAGATTCGTCTAAATGCACTGCTGCTGGTCTGCCAAGGGAGCAACTGGGCGTCACAACTATTTACAAAGTCTTCGATTAGGCCAACACCAGTAATCGTAGGTTGTTGTTGTTCCAAAACATTTTATTATATGTATTGAATATAAAATAATTTACATGTAAAACTATCAGTACGTGTTATAAATATGAAAGATAAAACGATCTGCACTCTATTCTGTTGGAGCCATGTGTGCACTCCAGCCATGGAAACATTTTGTGAAGCGCTTCGACTCCTTGTTCTTCAGAATGAGGAAAAGTTTGCGCGCACTTTCTGGTTGTTTGATAGATGTTGTGTTGATTACCTGGAATAAATGTTAAAAAATGCATATTTGTGTAAACTGAAAGAGTTTCTGTCGTCGGCTGTGTGACTTACTTGTGCGGTTTTCTAGTCGAATTTAATTTCGACTTCACTGCATATGAAGCCGAGCCAGAGGAATACTTGTTCGCCGTTGTCCAGTATCTTGATGTCGCCGTCGGCTAAATCGTCTTTTCGGTGACGGTGAAGCAGCCCTTTTCTTTGGAGCATAGGAAAAGTCAGGTGAAACTCACGTATCAGGGATGGTTTTCCCTCGAAATCCAGTTTGTTGTCAATCAAATACAGACGGCGCAGGGTCATCAGCTTGAAGATTGATGAAGGTAGAGCTGTCAGCTGGTTTTGCGACAGATTTAAGATCTCCAACTTTTGCCAAAACTCGACCCCGGATGATTTTTCGGTTATTTCGTTATCGCTCAAGTTGTACAATCAATCGGTACCTGGCAGCGAATTTCGCGACAATCCAGTTCGGATAAGTTAGACAAGTTGTCAGTGTCAGTGTCAGATTTCAACCGTGGTGAGCTGTGAACTGTGTTCAGAAGTACAGCCTTTTTTAAGAGAAGTTCAACTCAAATTTGGTGAATAAGTATATTATCTCAGTACATTTTCATCAATTTTCATATTAGTTTTTTCAAAACATTTTGCATTTCTATTCAACCAAAGTACTCATGCGCCATTATTGTTTCATTATAATACCAAAATAAATAAATAATATAAATGTAGGCTTTGAAACACGAGACACGTAAAAGTAAAACAAATGCACATACGTATACTTTATTTTAGATTATAAATTTAGACTAACGGAGGAACTCTAAATTTATACATAATAACAGCAACGATATTAATCTTAGTATTTATAAATTATAATTAAACTCCAGAAGTATACTAAGCGACGTATGTGATAAGTATATCCTACCTGATTTATGTTTAATGCCTTACGAATGTTCGCTAAAAATGTTTTAATTTGTTTATTATTCTTCAGAATTGTGTATTTTTCTTGTATTGTCAGCAAAATATACAATTATTCTTAAAATAAATCACTGTCCACACAAAATTTAGTTGAAACAATTATTTTCAAATTTAACGGATAATGTTCTACGAACACTGCCAGCAACTTTGCCCACACCGGAAGCCAGTTTGGAAGCAGCGGAAGTTGTGCTCTTTTTTTGAGCGTGTGTTGGTGACCCGGAATTTTTGAAGTTTCGTGACATTTGTCAATACGAATTTCTATGTATCAATACTAGCGCAAAAAAACGTCACAAGCCCATGGTAATATAGCTTGTAGGCAAGTAACGGAAAATCGGCCGGAGTTGGGGGTCTCAGTATTGTCTCTGCTGTCCACTCTAACAAAAACGTGAGTACAATAAATTATCTAAGGATTTTGGGATGAAAATGTCCGTCTGTTTTCTCATTCTTGGTTCACTGGTTTGTATATTTCGCATGAACTCACGAAGGCGATCCACTAAACTAAATGAATCCGCCTCTGTATTGGAAGTGCTCGTGAAAATTTCTCCAGGAATTCGTAAAGTTTGTCCGTACAACATTTCGGCAGGTGAACAATTCAAATCTTCTTTATGTGCCACACATATTCCAAGTAAACAAAAAGTTCATCGCTCCAATTGGACGTATTACACCTAGCCATTAAAGAAGATTTAAAGTGCCTATGGAAACGCTCTACAAGCCCGTTGGCTTGTGGGTGATACGCCGTAGTTCGGATGTGATGGACACCTATTAGTTTATAGGTTTAGAAGAGGAGTTATAAAGAGTGTTGGGAGCGCTTGAAAGAAAGGAAGAAAGGATGTGGCCGGACCTTAGGAAGGAAGTGGAAATAGAGGGGGATGGAGTGCTAAGTGCGAGGAGCATGGCATGCTAGCGTAGCGCGGCTCTACTCGCCGGATGGGGTGGTTCTTGTCCACGCACTTAACCAAACCTACCACAAAACATTAAACATGCCTGAACTTACCATGATTTACAGCGGACGGACGGCTACCACACTGAGGGGCTGCTGATGTTGTTGCAGCTTGGCCATTTCCCTCCCCTCCTGGAAGTCTGCGGCCGAGGTTAAACTTCCCCAATATTGGCATAGTTGCCTCTGATCAGCCCATGCTCACCGAAAAGACCGTAGCAAACCTTCTACACCCCTGAAAATTTCTTTTAACAAGCCATTGAGCTTATTACAGACTTATGGAAGCACCACAAAAAAAATAAACACAAGTTTTCATCCATGGTTTGACGTGATCATAACATAATTATTTTTGTTTTATTGGAACTAGTACTCTAAAAGTAAATAGTTCTTTAAAAATGGTTTAAAGAAAAACTAATCTTAGCCTACTTATACAACAAAATTCAGCAAAAAAAAAGAAAGGAAAATAAATAAATAAATAAGACAAAAAAAAAAAAAACAAACTGCTAACTATATAAAAACAATAATAAGCAGAAAAAAAACAAAAGGGAATATAAATATAAGATCAAAAACAAACAAAACAAGAATAAAGAAAAGAATAAATTGTAGATTTGGCTTCACCCTGTATATATATATTGCATGGATAACCTTTTTGTTATCATCTATTAATTTTAAGATTAACGCGATTTCCTACCTATCTAGAGCTCTATATAGATGGCTTTCAAAACAAAAATCAAGGGCTCGAAACAACACAAACCAGAACAAAGCAATTGGCGAAACGAAACCTATCACAAACCAACTAGCTGAAGCAAAAAAAAAAAAAACCAAGGAACTAATGTACAAAAAAAAAAAATATGATTCACGCCAGAGATACCGACAATAATACAAAAGCAACGGAACTTATATTTAAACTTAACTAAATCACTAACTACAAAACTGAATATATCGGCAACCAAACAAAATACGCAGAGTTCCGGTGGACAGTTAAATTTACTTCTGGCAGTGCTCTACCATCCGGCATGCACAATGCAACCGCTTTATTGCACGTATCAAATTTGGTGTTGGCAGTACCCTGTTGCGTTATAGGTACGTACACATTCAATAGCCTGCACATATATATGTATATATGATTATTATATGGAGCACTGTATGAGCTGTATATGCATTAATTTCATTTTCGGAGCCTTTGCTACCGAATTTTTAGTCGTTATTTCCAGCGGTGCACCTTTTGTTGTCACCGTTTAGTTACGATATTTTGTGTAACTTGTGCCGCTACCAAATTTAATTTCGGCGGCCACCTGTGCCGTCTGACCGCCGACTACACTCGAAATCGGATTCGTTGAACCGCCACCTGTATTTTTCTGCTGTTTTTTTGTTTTTCTTTTTTTCTTCGCGCGCTATAACTTATCTTTTGAAAGAGTTACTATAAAAAAAATATCTGCACTGCCTTTACTTAGGACTTATGGGTATGAACACTTTTCACTTTTGCGTCTTGGGGATTCGAACTTATCCCATGAAGGTCTCACGCACAATGGCAAGGCAAGGTCAGTTTTCTTCTCCCGTACTTTATTGGTCCGCAATAAGTGTCATCATCCGATATAATTTTCCGTTTTTTGAATTGCTCTCAGTGCAGTTCATTAATTATAGTTTTCCTTTTCTTCCATATCAACGTAGGTAGCTTTTTTTATAAAAAGGTTCATGTCTACGGTCGTGATTATTTGAAGCTTTTTTGGGACACGGCCATCCCTGGAATGGCCCCGTACAGACGATATCCGACCTGGTTGATGGTTAGCAGCTGTCAAGAAATTGCAAAGGCAAGCAAAAAGAAACAAATGGCAGAAAGGGAGGTTGTCGATAGTTTTAAATTTTAATTGTTAATTTATTTATTTCCTTTTCTTTCCCTTTTTTTTTCAGGCAATTCAAAATATCCCACATTTCTCATGTACCAGATCTGTTTGTTTCTAACAGGTGACCGCAACAAACTTCCCTGTACTTTCATCGCACAGTATCTAACTTTTAATCCATCATAGGGAATGAAATAAATTCAAATTTAATCCGACTGCTTTTGTTTTTCCTACTGTTTAAATAATCTGTTATTTGTTCATCAGATTTCTGTTCTGATATAAACGTTTTGTAATCTATATCAGAGCAAATTGAAGAGTTTTCCGATGGGCGCGAAAGCAGATCGCCTACAACATTATGCTTCCCGCTAATGTGGTATATTTCGTCAGTGAATTGAGCGATGAATTCCAGATGTCGGGTTTGCCTCGGACTTCGATCTGTTTTTGAACTTATAGTTGTAGTAAGAGGTTTGTTGTCTGTATACACCACGAATTATCGCCCCTCAACAAAATGTCTAAAATGCTTAATTGTCAAGTAAATAGACAAAATCGCACGATCGAATGCTGAGTAATTTATTTCAGCCGTAGACATCTTTTTAGAGAAAAATGCAAGGGGTTGCCAACAATTGTTGAAATATTGTTGGAGAACTGCCCCAGCAGTATTAGATGCATCTGTAGTTGCACTTAATGGTACATCATCTCTGGGATGTACTAATAAAGTGGCTTTTGCTAAACTTTGCTTTATTTTTATAAAATTTGTTTCGCAATCTGTTATGGTCACCTGTAATACAAATGAATTGGTTATCGGTGGGACATGTAATTAGGCATGTTTGACGAGACTTACCCTACCACAGGTATCCATTAAGGATCCACACGCAGCATTAATTATGTAGCCTGAAATGGAAAGCAATTTATAAGTATAGGTACCTAAAATAAAATAAATAAAAGAAACTACTTACAAAGAGAAATACGCGTCCTTAGGTTTTTGCTGGCTGAAAATAAACAAAAAATGTATTGGCTGACAGAAAGGCATTTGTCAGCGACGTTCAGGTGTTGACTTTGACAGTTCGGAACAAGGGCCTGTTCACAATACTAGGGGAAGTTCAGGTAGGCATAATAACTTTCGCGTAGCAAGGGTTAGAACCTAAGACTCAAATGATGAGAGGAGCGGGATTTTTGAATAGTTGGCGGGTTCTGATTGGCAATCCCGCGATCGGATGTTAGGTGAATCTCTCTGGTAGCGGGTGTCCAAGATTGTTGTTGCCTATACTTCGGACGAGGGTCTGTTGCTTAGGATGGAGGAGACACTCGGCATTGTGCATAAAGTCGTCGGTAGGACCAAATCCTAGCGTTTATCGAAAAATAAAAAATTTTGTTGAGCGTCTGTTTAAAAGAACAAAAAAAAAAAAAAAAGCATAGTAATTACACGCACAAAAGTTTAAATAAAGACAAAGTCCGAAACAGAAACAGTGACGACAAAAGTTAAAAACAAAAGTTAACGAAAATAAAACAGTGACAAACAAAAAAAAAAAAAAAAAATTATAGACGTAAAAAAATAAAAGTGGCTGAAGTGCGGTCTTAATTTGGAAGACCTGAAATTTAATCCGTGAGTCTAGATCTAAGTGTATGTAAAGGTAGTTAGACATAAATATAAATGAAATTCTTTTTTTTGCATAGGTATAAATCGCCTCAACGAAAGGTCATTTGGCGGTCATCGACCATCCATCTCATACAAATAGGTGGTCGTGGCCGCCAACGTTTTATTGGATTGGCAACTAAACACGCCACCGACCATATTATAAGTTGTGCCATTGGTTTACTGTGGATGCGTAAACCACCACCCTTCTATTGGTGCAATAGTACCATTGGCACGAGGAAAAGTACGGCAGCAGCGTGCAAGTGCGTTTGAACGCAAACCATTTTTTTTGTTGTTCGCTGCAAAAAAAAGAAAAAAAGGAAACCAATTTAAATTCTGTAGTATTAAGTCCCTTAAGTTAAGCGTGAAATTTTTGTTGATTAATTCTTTTTTTTGATCTTACAATTATAGTTTTTTTTTGTTTTTGCTGTAATTCTCATGGGTGCACCAAGAACAATTTGGGGATAGAGTTGACGTTTGTAGTTTTTGTTGTTGTTGTGTAGGTGGATTTTTTTTTTTGTTGGTGGAATGACAATTGGTTTAGTTCCCACATTTTTTTTTGCTTTTTCTCATGCACCCCTATCGAAACCTATACCGAGCTCGATCTAGGTAGCAATTCGGCAGATTGTAGGGGCTTAGAAAGCATCGGGTGGGGACAAAATTAAGTTAGGAAACCCATAAAAAGAAAAGGAGGAAGAAAGTTATCCCCTACAGTAAAAAGTAAAGTCCGAGTTCCCAAAGCGTTCAGAAATAAGTTTGTTAGCGCCTTCGTTCATAATTTTTTTGTTTAATTTTTTTTTGTTTATATTTTCTTGCCTTATGAATTTGCTTGTAATGTTATAACACACAAATTTAAATAAACAGTACACTCACGCTCAGTCAGGATGAAAATTTTGGTGTTTTTTTCTTTTTGTGACACATGAGCCCATAATGTCTTGTTGAGTTTTAAATTTACAGGGGGTGGAGTAAGGTGAGCTACATCTTCTTTCGGCGGATGACTTGATCTGGATGGACACACACTTCAACGGGGAAGTCTTAGGCCATGGATTTCCAGGTAGGGTGGGTATTGGCCGCGCTCAAAACACCAACGAGCGCTTCTCAAAGTGGTAACCGTCCGTCCGATGTCTATACAAGTAAAAAAATAAATTTCTTTGGCATGATTTATGTTTTGTCGTAGGTTCGGTTGAGTGAGTGGGCAAGATCCACCCCATATCCGGCGAGTATAGTCGAGCATCGCAAGCATGCCGCGTCCCTCGCACTCAGCTATCCCTCCCTTTCTATTTCCTTTCCCTTCCGTAGGTCCCATCCACATCCTCATCTCCTGTCACTCTATCACTCCTAGCGCCCTCTAATCATCCCCTATCAGCCTATTACAAATGGCGCCCAACGTTTGTTTGTCCTTGTCTTCAGTCCTTTATGTTGTATAAGTCCACAAATGTTTTCGTCGTCAACACCAGGGAACCCATAAGTCTTCACTTGAGAAGTCTCTGACATGTCAGATGAATTGCGATGAGTTCCTTGACGTTGACAACAAAAGCAATTGGAACTCTGTTTGTATTGCGTCTTTTCTACTTCTATCTCTTTCAAACCACCATTTTTACTTTTCTATTACAAATTTCAATTTTCACTTTCATTTTGTATCGTAATTTTAGTTCATGTGTACAGTGGCCCTGTTCGATGAGAGTCATCGTAACTGGCAGCATTGTCACATCTTTTAGGTTCTACTTAGTGTGTTGTTGTCTTCTTCTCCAAGTCTTCCAGCAAAGTCCCTAGGATAGACTGGAATTGCGGGAGCAGAGGAAAACAACAGTGTGTCCTTGTTTATTCATGTATGCAATTTACCACTTTGAGAAAAAAAAAATAAACATGAGTGTTTTAGTCCGTCTGCAGTCTTAGATATTTTTTTTTGTCCAAAACAGTTCAAGTCATCGCCAACAAATGCCGCCGAAGACAGCTTCCTGAAACACCCCCAACACAATACATGCAAACACAAACCTAAATTGATTTTTGAAGGTCGTTTATTGCTTCGTTTATTACTTCGATAATACTACATCTACACTCACATAACTCCCAGCAAGGCATGTACTTAAACATAATTTTTTTCTGTAGTTGTTTCGTATCCTACGTCACTTAATAGTTACGAATACAACATTGCAATTTTCAAATTTCCAACTATACTTATAGCAACACACATACCTTCATTATTATATACCCTATTGTTTATACATATATTTTACATACATTATATACATTTCTATAACACATCTATACTAAATAATTTTTTTTTCCAGCTTATGTTTATTATACCCTATATTCATTTACTCATATTTATTTCCCCAAATACATATACTACTTAGTTATAGAGACATACATATACATATCCTTACTTAGCAGATACTTAAAATATTAAAATAAACTTACGAGTAGGTCTTCGTTAATTCGCGTCTGTCTTCGCATCCGTGTAGAAAATTGTTCATCTTCATTTAGTCCATACTTTCCCGTAGTGTTTAGAGTTGTAGTCTTCCGTAAAGCCAATTATGAGTTCAGCTGAAAAAGAAAAGGAAATAAGGAAATTAAGAAGAGAAAGTTTGTTTATTGAAAATAGAATGATCACTAGGTCCAATTCACAACAAAAAAAATCATCGACAGGTACAATGCCGAGAGTACAGCATACTCCAGTAGGTAGCGGGAGACCACCTCAAGACCCTTCCATTGGCAACACAGTCCTTCCATCAACCGATCAGAATTGGAACCGTGTCATCGGCCCAGATTCAAACCTAGTTCCTCATAGCAATAATTTCGGCAACCTAGGTGCAGTGCCAAAACTACGACGCACACCACTGCCTAGTAGGGAAGAAGCCCAAGTAGTTCTCAACAGCAATGTTAATATAGAACAGGACATTCCAACACCTGACTTTTCCCAGAGTCGTTCCACTAGTGCCGATTCCATTCCAGCACCGCCATACAGCGAAATTAGCAATTTAGGCGCAGCAGGGGGCAGGTCCCAAAACACCAGTGCAGGAACCTTAGTAGGACTTAGCGAAAGGCAACAACCAACAGTAGGCCAGCCAAACAGCGGACAGCCCAAACCAGAAATACCGTCTGACTTGAAGGCTTATGTCAACTTGGCTTTGGTCAATGCTTTCTCGTCGCTGAAAGAGTCTTTGAAGGGAGAAATCTCCGAAGACTTAAAAACGGAGATGAGAAATAGTTTCTTAGGTTTCACAAGCGAAATAAATCACCTCTTTCGTCAGAATGCTCAAGTAGAAGCCGATAGGCCTTCCGTTCCACCTCAGCCGGTAGTTCCAAACCAACCTATAGTCCAACCGCAGCCTTCAGTCCTACACCAGCAACCACCTGTTGTTCCGCCACAACCAGTCCGCCACGATCGTTCGCAGCTGGACGCAGCCGCAAGGACATTTGTTCCTGTAGGGGGGCATAGTAGACAAAACAATAATTATTATAGGTCAAATCAAGGATATAGTCAACAAAATACTTACGCTCAAGTTCCTTCGCAGCATGGTCGAAATCCTCCTAGCGGATACCATTATAGCCCACCGCTTCACTCCATTCCAACTGGTCCTCGTCAAGTTGGTGGAGGCTCCATCAAGATTGACAAGTGGGGTCTCAGCTTCGATGGCAAATCTGAGAGTCTTGATGTCGAAGACTTTATATTCCGACTCGAGACACTTCAAAGTCAGTACGACTGCCCATGGTCAGAAATCATGAGAGACTTCCATCTCCTTGTTGTAGGTGCGGCTCATGAATGGTATTGGCAATACCAGCGCTCTAATTATCGTCCAGATTGGCCAACGCTTCGAGACGCATTGAAGCGACAGTTTCGAAATTCGAAATCCGATTTCGAAATCATTCGGGACATACTGGATCGTAGGCAGGGCATCGGGGAGACAAGCGACGATTATTTCACTGCCATACAAAAGTTGAGATCTCAGCTTCGAGTTCAGATGCCAGAAGTTGACTTGGTGCGTATCCTCAAGCGTAACCTCAGTGACCGGATTGGGAAGTTGGTCTACCCAATGAACATTTTCACATTGGAACAATTAAAAGATGTATGTAGAGATGCGGAGAATGCCTTTCCGCATAGAGAACCACCAAAACCGCATCGCCAACAACCTAGGTTCATGGTCAATGAGATCGACTACGGTGAAGATCCTTATCAGCAGGAGGAGCAGTTTGCGGCAATGCAATACCACAATGTTCGTCCGAATCCTCCACGGAGACAGGGTGATCAGCGAAATTGGATTTGCTGGAACTGTAGGGCTGAAGGTCACAACTTCATGGATTGTCCGTCCGCAGTACGTAACATATTCTGTTACAGATGCGGACAAGAAGGTGTAATAACACCAAAGTGTAGGCGTTGTAACCCGGAAAACCGGTCGATGAACGTGATGTCGGCGGGGGAGTCACGTTCGACTCAAACCCCGGAATAAAAACCATAAAAACAACTAGGGATTGTCACACGCAGGTAGAACTAGGAGAGAGGCAGCCCTCATTAGAGGAAGGTGCAAACAAGATAACGATCTTGAAAAGGAAGAAAATAGATGTTTAGATACGCATAGAAATTTATTAGAAATTAAGCCACTTCACGTTAGAATTAGGGATTACAACTTAGCAAAAGATAGGATTTTTAGAGAGAACAATCAGAGTGTATCAAAACAAATCATAAAAACAAGAAAACGGTATCAGATACGGAAAGGAATCAGGAAAGCAGTGGCGTCTACACAGATAAACACCGCGGCTGACCCTAGACCCTATGCAAAAATTAAAATACTAGATAAGGAAGTATATGGCTTATTAGATAGCGGAGCCAGCATTAGTATACTAGGCAAAGACTGCATGCAGCTCATAGAATCGTTGAACCTACCAATTGCAAAGACAACTTCTAATGTCAAAACTGCGGACGGGAAAACTCAGCAAATAGTAGGGAAGATTCAAGTGCCGGTGACCTATAAAGAACAAAAACACTTAATTACTTTTTATGTAGTGCCAAACTTAGACCAAGAACTATACCTGGGGGTTGATTTTTGGAAAGCGTTCCAAATAGCTCCACAAGTCATTAGCGCTATTAGCGCACCCGAGCCAACCAAACCAAATGTTCCGGATGATGATTCCCACGAGCTTACGTCTGAACAATCGTCCGCGCTGGAGACAGTCAAGGAGAGGTTCCTATGTTTCACCAGGCATGGTTTAGGGAAAACACAGGTTGAAGAGCACATCATCGATACCGGAGATGCGGCCCCAGTCAAGCAGCGACACTACCCTGTGTCTCCAGCGATACAAGCTCTGTTATATGAAGAGATCGACCGAATGTTGAGGCTTGGCGTTATTGAGGAGAGTGAGAGTCCGTGGTGTTCGCCAATGGTTCTTATACGGAAACCAGGCAAAAACCGTGCTTGCTTAGACTCAAGGGCACTGAACACACTGACCAAAAAGGACGCTTACCCTCTCCCCCATATCGACGGGCTTCTCAGTCGGCTACCAGACACCTATTTCATTAGTAGCGTCGATCTCAAGGACGCATTTTGGCAGATACCGCTGGAGAGGCAGAGTAGGGAGAAAACTGCGTTTGCTGTGCCGGGAAGACCCTTGTACCAATTCAGAGTCATGCCCTTTGGGTTGTGTAACGCAGCCCAAAGGATGTGTCGCTTGATGGACAAGGTGATCCCCGCAAGATTGAGGGACCGCGTCTTCGTCTACCTGGATGATCTGCTCGTCATAGCCCCAGATTTCGAGACCCACATTGCACTGCTGGACGAGGTTGCTGAGTGCCTAAGGAAAGCCAATCTCACCATCAACGTGAACAAGTCCAAGTTTTGCTTCAAAGAACTGAAGTACTTGGGGTTCATCGTTGGTGGTGGGAAATTGAAAACCGATCCTGAGAAGGTCAAGGCTATCTCGGAATTCCCGCTTCCAAAAAGCCAAAAACAGGTACGCCGGTTCCTCGGTCTAGCAGGTTGGTACAGAAGGTTTATTAGGGACTTCTCAACCTTGACTGCTCCCATCACCGACACCCTGAAAAAGAAAAACGAAAAGTTTACAATGACCAATGAAGCACTCGAGGCCTTTGAGAAGCTCAAAAGCGCACTAACAACTGCGCCGGTACTCATCCACCCGGACTTTGCAAAAAGGTTCTATATTCAGTGTGACGCCTCTGAATCCGGAATTGGCGCAGTCTTGTTCCAAAAGAACGAAAAGGAAGAAGAATCACCAATTTCGTACTTTTCGCAAAAGCTGAACTCGGCCCAAAAAAATTATAGCGTCACCGAAAAAGAATGCATGGCTGCGGTAATGGCCATCCAAAAATTTCGCCCATATGTGGAGGGGATGGACTTCACAGTCATAACCGATCATTCCAGTTTACGGTGGCTCATGAGTCTTAAAGATCTGAGCGGGAGATTAGCACGTTGGAGTCTCAAGCTGCAGGCTTTCACGTTCAATATTGAACACCGAAAAGGCTCGTTAAATGTAGTACCTGATACGTTGTCCCGAATTTATGTTGAAAGTGTCGATGTCCAACATGTTGTGCCGTTAATTGATTTGGATTCGGAGGAGTTTCAGTCTGAAGAATATATCAGCTTAGTAACAACGATAAAGGAGCATCCAGAAGAACTTCCGGATCTAAAAGTCGACGATAATTTCGTGTACAAGCGGTCCCTGCCACCAGCAGGGGATGAAACAGTCGAGCATACATGGAGGCTTTGGGTTCCTTCCGGTCTGACTGAGCAGCTGATTGCCAAAGCTCATGACCCACCCAATGTAGCTCACGGTGGTATATCAAAGACACTACACAGGATTCGGCAGTACTTCTACTGGCCTAATATGACAGTGCAAATTCGCGATTACGTGTCCAACTGTTCTGTATGTAAACAGTGTAAGTCGTCAAACCAGGTACTACGTCCCCCAA
Organism: Cheilosia grossa; assembly: GCA_963082955.1. Taxonomy (NCBI): domain Eukaryota; kingdom Metazoa; phylum Arthropoda; class Insecta; order Diptera; family Syrphidae; genus Cheilosia; species Cheilosia grossa. The sequence goes on along the minus strand of OY720147.1, from coordinate 46,644,876 downwards.
TTAAAAACAACTTCAACACTAGTCGTCCGTTCGAAAAAATTTATATCGATTTTCTTGGTCCCTATCCCCGCTCGAAATCTGGTAATTGTTACGTCTTTGTTGTCCTTGATCATTTGTCTAAGTTTGTATTGTTGAAAGCTTTCAGAAATGCTAGTACGGTAAATGTCGTGAAATTCCTTCAGAATGATGTATTTAACGTGTTTGGTGTACCACATGTTATACATTCAGACAACGGAAAACAATTCCTCTCAAAAGATTTTCAAAATCTGTTGCAGAAACTGGGAATACGTCACTTTAAGACGGCTTACTATTCGCCGCAGTCAAACGCCTCTGAGAGAGTTAATAGGACCTTGCTAGCCGCCATACGCTCATATATTAAAGATGACCAGCGTAACTGGGATCTACATCTAAGCGATATAGCATGTGCACTGCGAAGCTCCGTCCATACAACAACTGGTGTGTCACCATACTTCGCTCTGTTTGGAGCTAACATGATAACGCATGGGAGCAGCTATGCACTGTCACGAAAACTGAATGCGGTAGAGGACAGCGAACTCCTAACACTCCCTCGACAAAACCGGCTACAATGTCTACGCGACAAAATAAGAGACAATATAGCAAAGGCAAATGAAAAATCAGCAAAAAAATATAACATCCGGACGCGCAACGTACGTTTCATGCCCGGGCAAGAGGTTTTCCGAAGAAATTTTGTCCTTAGCGACACTTCAAAGTACCTAGCCGCGAAACTCTGTCCGAAATATGTTAAGTGTAGAGTAGTTAAAGCCATTGGGAACAGCATGTACGAATTGGAAAACCTAGCGGGTAAAAGAATAGGTATATTCCATGCTAAGGACATTAAACAATGAAAATTTAGAATACCTGATGTACCTTTTCGATTAAACTGTGATATACATGTCACGACTGATCTGTGTGGTTGCTTTCCTGTAGTGTATAGACTATCTTAGTTATTAGTTATTCACTTATTTTGTTATGTATGGTCTATGGGTAATTTATATAGTTAATGTAAGGTATATTCCGTATGTATTTACTTATGTATTGATGTTAATTTATTAACGTATAGTCAGAAAACTTATGTATATTTGGTAGTCTATTTATTTATTTATTATTTAGATGTAAGTATGTGTTATTTAATTTCAGTGGTGTATCTAGCTAATTATTTATTAACCTATTTATTCAATTATAAATTAACCTATCTACTAACCTATTTATTAAATTATTAACTAACCAACTACTAACCTATTTATAAAATTATGAATTTACCTATTTATTAACCTATTTATTCACCTAGTCATTTATTTATTTATTTATTTGTTTGTTTATTTATTTGCGGTACACGCATGTAGGCACATGTGTTAGTCTATTTATTATTTATATTAGTTATCTGCTATTTATCCATTTATGTATGTTCATCTTTATGTTAATTTATTATTTATACATAGTCTATGCAATGGTGTTTATACACGTATCAGACACTACATGGGTGGGTAAAAGCACAAGTCAGTAAAAGTACTCACGTAACACTTTAACCCGGCTAACATAAAGTGGGTTCTTCACCACTGCTCTTCCCTTATTCCAAGTGGATGACCTCTGTCACTGTCTTTGTCGTTGATATTCTCTGCCAAATCCAGAGTTTTGTTATGGTCACCTGTAATACAAATGAATTGGTTATCGGTGGGACATGTAATTAGGCATGTTTGACGAGACTTACCCTACCACAGGTATCCATTAAGGATCCACACGCAGCATTAATTATGTAGCCTGAAATGGAAAGCAATTTATAAGTATAGGTACCTAAAATAAAATAAATAAAAGAAACTACTTACAAAGAGAAATACGCGTCCTTAGGTTTTTGCTGGCTGAAAATAAACAAAAAATGTATTGGCTGACAGAAAGGCATTTGTCAGCGACGTTCAGGTGTTGACTTTGACAGTTCGGAACAAGGGCCTGTTCACAATACTAGGGGAAGTTCAGGTAGGCATAATAACTTTCGCGTAGCAAGGGTTAGAACCTAAGACTCAAATGATGAGAGGAGCGGGATTTTTGAATAGTTGGCGGGTTCTGATTGGCAATCCCGCGATCGGATGTTAGGTGAATCTCTCTGGTAGCGGGTGTTCAAGATTGTTGTTGCCTATACTTCGGACGAGGGTCTGTTGCTTAGGATGGAGGAGACACTCGGCATTGTGCATAAAGTCGTCGGTAGGACCAAATCCTAGCGTTTATCGAAAAATAAAAAAAAAACCCATAGTAATTACACGCACAAGAGTTTAAATAAAGACAAAGTCCGAAACAGAAACAGTGACGACAAAAGTTAAAAACAAAAGTTAACGAAAATAAAACAGTGACAAAAAAAAAAAAAAAAAAAAAATTATAGACGTAAAAAAATAAAAGTGGCTGAAGTGCGGTCTTAATTTGGAAGACCTGAAATTTAATCCGTGAGTCTAGATCTAAGTGTATGTAAAGGTAGTTAGACATAAATATAAATGAAATTCTTTTTTTTTGCATAGGTATAAATCGCCTCAACGAAAGGTCATTTGGCGGTCATCGACCATCCATCTCATACAAATAGGTGGTCGTGGCCGCCAACGTTTTATTGGATTGGCAACTAAACACGCCACCGACCATATTATAAGTTGTGCCATTGGTTTACTGTGGATGCGTAAACCACCACCCTTCTATTGGTGCAATAGTACCATTGGCACGAGGAAAAGTACGGCAGCAGCGTGCAAGTGCGTTTGAACGCAAACCATTTTTTTTGTTGTTCGCTGCAAAAAAAAGAAAAAAAGGAAACCAATTTAAATTCTGTAGTATTAAGTCCCTTAAGTTAAGCGTGAAATTTTTGTTGATTAATTCTTTTTTTTGATCTTACAATTATAGTTTTTTTTTGTTTTTGCTGTAATTCTCATGGGTGCACCAAGAACAATTTGGGGATAGAGTTGACGTTTGTAGTTTTTGTTGTTGTTGTGTAGGTGGATTTTTTTTTTTGTTGGTGGAATGACAATTGGTTTAGTTCCCACATTTTTTTTTGCTTTTTCTCATGCACCCCTATCGAAACCTATACCGAGCTCGATCTAGGTAGCAATTCGGCAGATTGTAGGGGCTTAGAAAGCATCGGGTGGGGACAAAATTAAGTTAGGAAACCCATAAAAAGAAAAGGAGGAAGAAAGTTATCCCCTACAGTAAAAAGTAAAGTCCGAGTTCCCAAAGCGTTCAGAAATAAGTTTGTTAGCGCCTTCGTTCATAATTTTTTTGTTTAATTTTTTTTTGTTTATATTTTCTTGCCTTATGAATTTGCTTGTAATGTTATAACACACAAATTTAAATAAACAGTACACTCACGCTCAGTCAGGATGAAAATTTTGGTGTTTTTTTCTTTTTGTGACACATGAGCCCATAATGTCTTGTTGAGTTTTAAATTTACAGGGGGTGGAGTAAGGTGAGCTACATCTTCTTTCGGCGGATGACTTGATCTGGATGGACACACACTTCAACGGGGAAGTCTTAGGCCATGGATTTCCAGGTAGGGTGGGTATTGGCCGCGCTCAAAACACCAACGAGCGCTTCTCAAAGTGGTAACCGTCCGTCCGATGTCTATACAAGTAAAAAAATAAATTTCTTTGGCATGATTTATGTTTTGTCGTAGGTTCGGTTGAGTGAGTGGGCAAGATCCACCCCATATCCGGCGAGTATAGTCGAGCATCGCAAGCATGCCGCGTCCCTCGCACTCAGCTATCCCTCCCTTTCTATTTCCTTTCCCTTCCGTAGGTCCCATCCACATCCTCATCTCCTGTCACTCTATCACTCCTAGCGCCCTCTAATCATCCCCTATCAGCCTATTACAAATCACTGGGCCAGGTGAAAGTTAGCTTATGTGGTATTCGTTTGGGATTCTTCAGATTTGCCCTCAGATTTCAGATTTCGTGTGCCTAATCGAACATAAAAACGCTCTTGCTCTTTTTTTGTGTTGATATTCGTGCGACTTGAATATGTGTAGTCTTCGACACTTTTCTATGCGCTTTCGATTCACTGGTTAAATTTTGTATTAAAACATTCGAAATTTCCGTCCCGATTGATTTCTAAATGTTTGCACACAAATAATTTACGAAAATAGATTCACCCGATGCAATGCCTTTCTTTGCTGTAGAAAAAATTCACGCAAATGTAAACAAACTCCACCAAATGTCAAACTCAAATGCACTTGTATTGGTAAATCTGAAGCAAATCTGAGAAAATATCTAGATTCGCAAAAGTGCTCTGAAATCTGAAAAAGATTGCTTTTTTTGGTACCAAACGAACATAAAAATTGCTCTGAGGGCAAAAAAAGTGCTCTGAGAGCGCCCAAACGAATACCACATTAGATTTGGAAAGCTTTTGTAGAGAAGATAAATGAATATATATAGGAGTCTCTCTTGATTGTCGTGGGGTGTGCATCACTAAGAACTTACATTACTACTAGCTTCGTCAAGATGAATAATTGTTCGGTGTGTTTACAAAAAATAGATCGAAGTTGTTTGACCAAAATAAACTGCAATGACTGCAAACATTTTTTTCACTATGCCTGTGTCAATATTTCTGAAGAAGATGCTAATTTTTTTAAATCCAATGCTACACCTTTTCGCTGTGATAAATGTGCGGTATTGAGACGTCGCTCTCTTCATTTACAAGGTCCGGTTCCTGTGGTACCTAATCCGCACAGTAAAAGTGCTCTGACCTCTAATAGTGCCAATATTATGCAAGAGATCAGTAGCAACTCTATCTCTACAGTTGATAAGTCCATACAAAACAATAATATTGAGGAACAATGCACTCTTCAGCTGGTTTATGCAAAACTTACTAATCTGGAGGAAATGAATAAACGGTTCCTACTACAACTAAATGAGTTGCTAACTGAAAATGCAGAGCTTAAATCGAGAGTCAATATTTTGGAAAGCAAGCTAAACTGGCAACAACAACATCTTCTCGGTAACTCAATAGAAATTGTCGGAGTATCAAATGTCAACAATACTAATGCTATCCGGACGGCACAGCAAATTTTCTCTAAAGCTTTGTCCGTCGATGTATCCGACTGTGATATTGAGAATTGTTATGTTAAGAAGATCCCAACAAAAACAAAATCCGCTTCGTCTACATTAAAATCGATCATCTGTTTAAGATTCGCAAGTCTAACAACAAAGCAGCGAATAATGTGCGCAAAGAGGAATAACAAAAATAATCTCAATACGCTTGTGTCTGGCATTGATCCTCTCGTCAGCAGCAGTGGTAGTGGTAGCATAGGTAGCAGAAGCAGCAGAAAGGGGAGCGGTAGCGGAATTTACATTAACGATTCTCTTACGAAATTTACTCAGGCTCTCTTAATGAAAACAAAAGAAGCAATGAAGCAGAAAGGAGGAAAATATGTGTGGTTTAGTAATAATCAGATTCTTATAAGAAAGGTTGAAGGGGGAAAAGTCGTCTCTATTAAATCTTTTAACGATATTGCACTCATTTAGTGTTATTCTTTTCTGATCAACCAATGAATTTTGATACAGATTTTTTTGATGACTTTTCCACCTCAAATTTAAGTAATTCTACCTATGATAATATATTTAAGAATAGCTCCTTCTTTAATGATAAATTTTTTATTGTACACCAGAACATTAGAAGTTTGAGAGAAAAATTTTCGTCTCTTATCACACACCTTGATTCCTTTGCTTGCATTCCTGATATTGTATTTGTGTCTGAAATCTGGATATATGACTTTGAAAAAAATGACTACCTTTTGCCCGGTTTCAACTTTGTTCCTAAAACAAATGAAAATTACGCTGCAGGTGGAGTTGGATGTTTTGTGAAAGAGGACCATTTGATTCTTGATGTGGTGCGCTTTGATTTACTGAGCGCCGATGTTTTAAAGGTTTCCATAGAAATTGATCATGTTATGTTTGTGTTTTTTTGTGTCTATAGACTGCATATGTTTAATGTTATGTCTTTTATAAATGATTTCTCCGATCTTTTGACTAGGGAAAAACCGAAAAATTTAATTATAGTTGGTGATTTCAATATAAACATTTTGGAAAATTATGATACTGTTACGAGCTTCTTGGCTTTAGTTGCGTCGCATGGTCTAGCTTGCTTCATTAATGAGCCTACTAGGCATTCTTCCGGGAGTTGTCTGGATCATATTTTTGGGCGTCTTAGTAAATATGCGCTCAATGAATGTGGACAGTATGTTTTGGATTTGAAAATTACTGACCACTGTATGACGGGACTTATTGTAAAAAATTCCAAAACCAGATGTGGTGTATCTTCCAATTCATTTCAAAGAAAAGCGAAAATTAATTTTAGCAGACTAAATAATGATTTATGCTATGAGTCGTGGGATGATGTTTATGCCTGTAGTGATTCCTCTACTGCTTTTGCAGTCTTTATTGATTGCCTTAATAAGCATATTTTAACTTGTTCTTCTTATTTGTCCTTTAAAAAAAAGGTTAAGCGACTTAAACCTTGGATTTCTAGTCATTTATTAAATAAAGTTATTGGCAAAAATAAACTCAGGATAAAGTGTAAAAAGAATCCTGAGAACCTTAGCCTAAAGAGAAGGTATACTGAATTGTGTATTGAATTAAAAAAAGGAATTCCAATCTGCCGAGATAATTATTACCGTGCACAATTTAGCTCCGCTCAAGGAAATTTAAAAAGTGAATGGCGTGTAGTAAATAGCTTACTCAATAAATCCACTGCTTCTAAAAAACCTACTATGTTACGTGTTGGTAACTCTGTAGTTAATGACAAAACTTCTATTGCTAATGCTTTCAATTATTATTTTACCAATGTTGGCTGCAGTCTTCAACCGAGTCCTTTCAAATCGAATTGTTGTACTTGTCCTTCCTTTAGTGGATGTTCTGAACTGTTTAATAGTAATAGTTTTGTTTTCGAGCCCGTAACTTCGATTGAGTTATTAAAAGTTATTGGTACTCTACCAAATTCGACTTCGTGCGGAGCTGATGGTATGTCAAACTGTGTACTTAAAAAAATTGTGTTTTTTATAGTGGATGTCTTGACATATGTCTTAAATCGTTGTGTGTTTGAAGGCATCTTTCCCGAATGTCTTAAATGTGCTGAAGTAATTCCTTTATTCAAAAAAGGTTCCACTACTGAGATCGGTAACTATAGGCCCATTTCACTACTTTCTGTCTTTAGCAAAATATTTGAAAAACTAATGAAAAATAGAATAATGACTTTTCTAAACTCAACTCGGTTTTTCCACCCACATCAATTTGGCTTTTTAAAGGGCAAATCAGCGGAAGTTTTGTTCCCTTGTAATGTCAAACCTCGATAAGAAAAAATGTACGGCTGGTTTATATTGTTACATTTGGGCTGGGATTCGAAAAGATAAGACACTATTCTGTTAAACTTTTCTAGTCAGAATCACTTTTATTACACTTTTATGGATTATACACTAATTAGGTACTAGAACAATATTACTTAAACAATTCCTCAACGATTCAAACCAATCACTTATTTCACTTTATTACTCTGCACTTATTTATCTTTACAACCGATTACTATCTCGAACTTTAACCAATCACTGATAAAAATCAACTGTCGCCCTGTTCTACAACCTCTCCTTTTATATCTGCTCTGCCATCTCTTCGAGAACTTTCTAGCTAACTCCAATTGGTTCTACAATTGGCTGACATACTTTTTCCCCTTTTCAGCAATTGATAAATTCCCAGTTAGTTTAGTGGGGAATTGACAGATTCCAATCTCCAATTGGAGGTGGAACTTGTTTGGTGACAAATGGGGGTTGTTTTCAATTCACCATGATTCATTCCACGCCACAATATCCCCCTCTTAAACTTGTTCGTCCCGAACAAACTCGTTATCATTTGCACCATTGTAGCGATGAAGACGATCCACATGAACGACTTTCAGCTTGCCTCTTCCTCGTTGGATGCGATAGACAACGTCGTTGATGCGCTTTACGATTTTGTAGGGCCCTTCCCAGTCTGGTTGCAACTTAGGTGATAAACCTTTTCTTCGATGAGGGTTATATAGCCATACCAGATCTCCTTCTTGGAAGCCTGTAGTTGTTGTTTTAGTATCGTACCTCGTTTTCATGCGGTCACTGGCTATCTTAATATTAGCCCTAGTCCCTTGATGCACGTCCCTGATGATATTCCTGAGGTCTGTAACATAGTCCTCCTCATTTTTGGATTCTTCGCATGGAGATCCAAACATTAACTCGCTAGGTAGGCGGACTTTTCGACCAAATAGGACTTCAGATGGAGTATGTCCTGTGGTGTTGTGCACTGCACTTCGATAAGCCAATAAAAACATGGGAATGTGTTTGTCCCAATCTCTCTGGCCATCGCCAACGACCTTAGAGAGGTGTTCATTCAGCGTTCTATTGAAGCGCTCCACCATCCCATCTGATTGTGGATGAAGCGGTGTTGTTCTTGTCTTCTTAATCCCGAGTAACTGGCACACTCCTTGGAAAATCCTGGACTCGAAGTTTCGTCCTTGGTCCGAATGCAGTTCCATAGGCACACCGAATCTGCTTACCCAGTTGAAGACGATTTGCTCCACCACAGTCTTAGCTTCTTGATTTGGGATAGCGAATGCTTCAGGCCACTTACAGAAGTAGTCCATAACAACAAGGATGTAACGATTTCCATTGTTCGTTTCAGGAAACGGTCCCGCAATATCAACGGCTATCCTTTCGAAAGGGGCTCCCACATTATATTGATGCATCTGGCCTCGGACTTTCGCTCTCGGGCCTTTGCTGGCCGCACATATTACGCATTTCCTGCACCAATTCTCAACATCCTCCCTTGAATGGACCCAGTAAAAGCGTTCTCGTACTTTTCCGAGTGTTTTGTTTATTCCCAAGTGGCCTCCAGACACTCCATCATGCAATTCCCTCAGCACTTCGGTAACTTTTGTCCTGGGAACAACAAGCTGCATTACGTACGACTTTCCATCCGGGCTTTCCCATTTTCTTTTTAGAATGCCGTCTTGGACATAAAGGGAATCCCACTGCGCCCAGTATGCCTTCAGCTCGGGACTCCTATTGGATATCTCCTGCCAGTCTGGTTTTCCCTCATGCTGCTTCCAGGCGAGGATTGGTTCGATATCCGGATCTTCCTTTTGAGCCTCCCGGATTTCCCGTGCACTCCAGCCACCAATGGGCATAGCTCTCACCCTTTGAACGGACACGACATCTTTTTCCTCGTGTCGTAAGCAATGTTTACGATCTGCTTTGCACGGTCGACGGGAGAGAGCGTCTGCATTTGAGTGAAGACTTCCCTTTCGATGTTGTATTTCGTAGTCGTACATTTGCAGCTGTTCGATCCACCTTGCGACTTGTCCTTCAGGATTCTTAAAGTGTAGTAGCCACTTTAAAGATGCATGGTCTGTGCGAAGGATGAATTTCTGCCCATAGAGGTACTTATGGAAATGTTTCGTTGCCAGTACCAAAGCAAGGAGTTCCTTTCTGGCTTTGAGAGGACTTTGCTGAAGAACGAAACTACCTTCTCTTGGCCCTCGTGTACCTGGGAAAGCACGGCTCCAATTCCCACATTACTAGCGTCTGCATCCACAATAAATGTTTTTCCAGGGGTGGGGTACGCTAATATGGGGGCGTCGCACAACTGTTGCTTAGGTTCTTTGAAGCTGTTTCCGCGCTCACCTGACCATTTGAATTGTTTGCCTTTTTCTGTCAGTTGATGCAAGCTCTTTGCGATCCTGGCAAAGTCCTTTACAAATCGTCTGTAATAGGTCGCAAGTTCCAGGAAGCTTCTCAGCTGATGTTTGTCTTTGGGAACCGGCCAGTTTTTCACTGCATCGATCTTCTCTGGATCAGTCTTGACTCCCTTGGAAGAGATGATGTGCCCGAGATACTTCACTTCTGATCGGAATAGAGAACACTTCGTAGCCTTTGGAACACCTCCCTAAGGTTATTTCGATGTTCGTTGAACGTTTTACCAACCACGATGACATCATCCAGGTAGACCAAACAGGTTCTCCACGTCAGTCCCAGCAAAACACGCTCCATTAGACGCTCGAAAGTTGCTGGAGCATTGCACAGTCCAAATGGCATTACTGTAAATTGCCAAAGCCCGTTTCCTGCTGTGAATGCTGTTTTCTCGCGGTCTTCTGGATGGATCTGTATTTGCCAGTAGCCACTGTTCAGATCAAGAGTCGAAAACCATTTGGCCCCGGATAGTGTGTCCAGGGTATCGTCAATTCTGGGCAGCGGGTAGCTATCCTTCTTAGTGACGTTGTTTAGTTGGCGATAGTCCAAGCAGAATCTCGTGCTTCCGTCTTTCTTTTTGACCAGGACGACCGGTGATGCCCACGGACTTTTTGAACTCTCAATCAGTCCCTCCTTTTCCATCGTCGACACCATTTCTGCAACCTCCGTCTGCTTGGCCAATGGTAGTCGTCTGGGCGGCTGACGAATTGGTCTTGCATCCCCGGTGTCAATTCGGTGCTGTACGAGATGTGTTCGGCCATACTCGCTACTCTCCGATGCAAATATATCAGCGAACTCGTCGATTAGACTCCCTGCCATGGCCCGCTGCTCCTGATCCAGCTCGCACTCTCCGAGAATATTGTTTTTCATTTCCGATATCTCCGTAGGTCTAACCGGTTTCGTAGGACTTTCATTTGACAACTTTGTGACCGCAGTAATTGGTACGCACTTTCCGATCACTTCCCCTTGCTTCAGCTTTACGCTTCTGTGTTCCACATTGAGGACTCGAACGGGAACCAAGTTGTTTTTAGGTTCAACAAGCATCTTTCCGACGATAAAGCTCTGGTAATAGTTTTCTGTATCTGGCTCTATTAGGAAGAATCGGTGGCTCCCAGGATCACCTTCCAACTTTGTCCAAATAAGTGTCTCTGACGAAGGTGGTCAAATTTCGTCCTCACTTACAACTGTTCTTAGAGCTGCGACATTTTCGTTCCCGTAAACCATTGGAATCCCGACGTTTCTGTACTTTAGAACTTGCAAACCGATGTCGAGTACTACATCATGCGTCTTCATAAAGTCGATTCCAATGATGCATTCGTCACATATATCGGCCACTAAGAATGCATGGGAGAAGACTATTCCTGCTAGATTTATCGTCAAGAGTACCTCACCATACACCTTTGCCGTTGCTCCAGTTGCTGTTTTCAGACAGTAGCTGCTGGTGTTGTGCAGCCATGATTGGCGAACGATGTCCCTTCTGATTATGGAAGCGGTGGCACCTGTATCCATTGTGGCCACACACTTTTTCTGGCCGATATGTGCTTTCACTGTCAAGCTCCTATTACATCGTTTAGTCTGGGAGACCTGAATTGTGGTCCTGGGGGCGTCGATTCCAGAAACCAGCTTCCGCCCCGCGAAGTTGGTTCTTAACTGATGGCTTTGTGAGGTTCCGTCCGCCGATTGTTCAGATGCCTCCTCGATACGACTCCTAGTTCTGCAATGTGGACATTTTTTTTTTTTTTTTTTATTTAAAACATCTGACTACGCCTAAGCGATGAAGGGGCACTTCGACCTGTAAGATCTTTTGTGCCATAGGGTCAGAGAAATTGTTAGGTTAGCAGGTTTTCCACTTTCCTAATAAAGTTAATTAAGCTGCTAACAGATGAGTTTTTCATCTCTTCAGGGCTTAGAAGTTCCCTGTAGAAGATAGTTCTTCTGATTCCACTTAGGGCTGGACACTCACAAATTATGTGTTCAGCTGTTTCGTCTGCTTCAAGACATAACCGACAGAGTGAGGAGTCGGTTAAATTAATTTTATTTAAATGATATCGTAGGTGGTGGTGTCCTGTTAGGAAACCTTTAAGGTTTTTGATATCATGCCTGTTTAGCTTTAAAACTTTGTCGGCGTTTTTATTGAACGGTTGAATCGCACGCTTGGCCTGTCTTAGACCTGGGATACTCTCCCAGAATGAAATACATTTTGTATGTTCCCATCTTTTGATGACTGAATTTATAGACGATTTGGGAGTGCAGCAGAAAGGTTCAGGTCCTGTAAAAGGAGTTTCAGAACCAGTTCTGGCCATTTCATCGGCTTTCTCGTTTCCCTCAAAACCCTCATGGCCCGGAATCCACCAAAGTTAGATTTTATTCCGGAGGCCAAGCGTTTGAAGGGCGTTGAAACAGCTTAATACCGATTTGGAGTCAATGATGTTTGAGCTTAAGGCGTTAACAGCTGCTTGACTGTCCGTGAATATATGGATGTGAATGCCTTTAATACCTGTGTTGTTTATGTGGCTAGCGCATTCTTGAATGGCGTGAAGTTCAGCCTGGAACACGCTTGGGCAAGCCCCCATCGGTATTGAGACATTCTGGTTAGGTCCGTGGAAACCAGCACCCACACCTGTTTCCATTTTGGAACAATCCGTATACCACTTTAGGCCATTTAGGCAAGTAGGTGGACTATTGCTAGCCCATGCTTCTCTGCTGGGTATCTCCGTGGAGAACCGCTTTTCGAAACATAACTTCTTTGGGAGGCGGTCTGTTACCGCGCAGATCATGTCAAGTTCTGGAATTTCAGGGAACAAAACATTTAACTCAGGATGTTCACTGAGACTTGTCTCTTTCAGCTGGATCATACTTGCCGAACTGCGGATTGCCACTTTTTGTATGTGAATGTGGAGAGGTGATAGTCCTATTAGGGCTTCTATAGCCGCAGTAGGACAGGTGCGCATGGCTCCGGATATACCGAGACATGCCAGTCGTTGCACCCTTCTAAGCTTCGCAATGGCAGTCTTTTGATTTGTTTTAGTCCACCAAACTAACGAAGCGTATGTAACGATGGGCCTGATCATCATTGTATAGATCCATCGGGTTATCTTTGGAGAGATTCCCCAAGTTTTACCATACATGCGACGGCATGCCCATAAAGCGTTTATTGCTTTTGTTACTTTGTTATTTATATGGGAGTTCCAACTTAGTGTTATGTCAAGGGTTACACCCAGATGCTTAGCTTCGTTGGAGTACTCAATGATCGTCTCATTTATTGAAATTTGACCTAAGTTTATCTTTCTTCTTTTGGTAAAAGGAACTATGACAGCCTTACTGGGGTTAATCGAAAGACCTTCTTTGGCAATGTGGACAACTGTCCTGTCTACGTTCAGCTCTGCACTGTCGTTGAAGATGTCCAATTTTGTTGCAGTTCCAGCAACGGATCGGTCCCCTGCGAGCACTGTTCCGGTCTTCTACATCTGTTCTCTGGCATGAGCATTCGACGAATGTTATTTCTCTCACGCGGTGGAATGCTTGAGATGCCTGGTCAGCAGCTTTCATAGTAATGCGAGCGTTAATGCAATCGACTTTTCCTCGTCGTCTCATCCATTGGTCATTGCAGCTGCTTCGAACTGTCTCTTATAGATCGGCCATGATGTTTGACCATCAAAAACGGGTGGTTGCATCTCCTTCCTTCTTGGGCAGTCAGTAGAATATTCGCGAGCCTTCTGTTTCTTGACTTTTTCGAGCTCTTTAACTACGTTCTCGATGTTTGTTTCGTGTCTATGAAGAGATTCATTAATTTCCTCAAACTTGGTTTCATGCTTATTTAACTTCTCATCAATCGCGACGATTTTTACATCTAGAACATTCTTAAACTCTTCCACGGCATCTTTTTGTGCGGCGGCAATGTAATTTTTCTGTTCTTCAAGAGAATTCTTCTGTTCTTCTAGAGAATTCTTCTGTTCTTCTAGAGAATTCTTCTGTTCTGCGAACTTAGATTCCATAGAATTCTTCTGTTCTTCTAGAGAATTCTTCTGTTCTTCCATCTTTCCAAGAAGTAATTCCATCATAGCGCTAATATCAACGCCTGTACTTACTTGTTCTTCTGCCACGTCAAAAAGCATGGTCTTTGAATTTTCTCCCTCATTTTCGACAGCCTCCTGCAGACGAAGTATGAGGTCACTTTTCCCTCCAGCTGTGGAGAGATTCCTCTTTCCTAATTCACTTTTTAATTGGGGTATGCTTAGCTGTAGCAATACACGACCCATTTTTTTTTTTTTTGTGTCACTTGTAATTTCGAAATTCACAAATTCACTTTAATTAAAATTTTTTGTTTTTTTTTTTTGTTTTTTAATGTTTCTTTGTAACACACGCTTTAGCACAGAATAAGTTTTATCCCACTTCTGACACCAATGTTACATTTGGGCTGGGATTCGAAAAGATAAAACACTATTCTGTTAAACTTTTCTAGTCAGAATCACTTTTATTACACTTTTATGGATTAGACACTAATTAGGTACTAGAACAATATTACTTAAACAATTCCTCAACGATTCAAACCAATCACTTATTTCACTTTATTACTCTGCACTTATTTATCTTTACAACCGATTACTATCTCGAACTTTAACCAATCACTAATAAAAATCAACTGTCCCCCTGTTCTAAAACCTTTCCTTTTATATCTGCTGTGCCATCTCTTCGAGAACTTTCTAGCTAACTCCAATTGGTTCTACAATTTGCTGACATACTTTTTCCCCTTTTCAGCAATTGATAAATTCCCAGTTAGTTTAGTGGGGAATTGACAGATTCCAATCTCCAATTGGAGGTGGAACTTGTTTGGTGACAAATGGGGGTTGTTTTCATTTCACCATGATTCATTCCACGCCACAATATATTGATATAACCAAAGCTTTCGACATGGTTAACCACAACCTTCTTTTGGAAAAATTGGAGAAAGCTGGTTATCGTGGTTTCGTGATCCACTGGTTTAAGTCATACCTTGAAAATAGATCACAGAGAGTAAAATTGGATGAAATAAGGAGTGAAAAATTGTTCCTTAAACTAGGTGTTCCTCAAGGCTCCGTTTTAGGCCCAATTCTGTTTTTGATCTACATTAACTCACTCTTTGCTCTTAGTTTCAAGGGTAAACCAACTGCTTTTGCTGATGACATTGGTATCACTTATGGCTCAAATAGTCCCTTGGACCTAGTCGCTGATATTAATTGGGATCTTAATTTGTTGAGACATTGGTCTGCTGAACATCAACTAGTGATAAGCTCAAAAACAAAAATAATGTTCTTCAGCTTATCTTCTACAGATATTTTGGATGCTGATGTGTACTTTCATGCACCTGAATGTCTTAGATATAAACTTTTTAGTTGCGATTGTGATTCCGGCTCTTCGTTTCCCTCTTTTTGTTGTAATGTTTCCTGTAGTGATAAATGTTTCCAAATTGAAAGTGTAAATGAGTTTAAATATTTGGGGCTTACTCTGGACTCTAGAATGAATTTTGTGAATCACACTAACACATTGAAAAATTATTTCCGATGCACTCTTCGACATTTTTTTTACTTGCGTAACGTCTGCTCTACCAAGCTTTTACTGACAATCTATTATGGTGTCTTTCATTCCAAGTTACAATATGGCATTGCTTGTTGGGGTGGTGTATACCGAAATAAAATACATCCTCTGATGGTTCTTCAAAAATACGTTGTAAGGATAATTAGTCGAAAACCTCGTAGGCATTCTAGCTTTCCTTTGTTCTGTGCCCTGAAAATTCTACCTGTCCGTCATTTGTATTGTTTTAAGGTGTTAAAAATATTCTTTATGAAGTCTGGTAATCTTAATTTTTGTTTAATTTCTCGTTACAATCTTCGTGGAAACCTTTCAAACACGTTATCTGTACCCAACTTTCGCACAAATGCTTATCGTAATTTTTTCTCCGTTTTTTCTTACCGGTTATTTAATGTACTTCCTCTGTCCATCAGATCAATAGCAATCCCAGGAATGTTTTTAAAATGCGTTAAAATGTGGCTCTTCAGTCTTGACTATGCAGCTTTAGAATCTCTTACTTCTAATGTAATGGTTTAACTTTGGTTTATACAATTTTTGTTTAATTTTTTGATTTTACAATTCCCTTTTCTGTTTATAAATATGTTTTTTTGTTTTTTTTTCTCTTGTTTGGTTTTATTACTGGGTCACCCCACCCAAATTTCAGTTTGTATAATTTATTCAATTGAAGAGACATTCTACACTATTTTGTCCTTGTCTATAAATACTGAATGTCTCCAACCTTTCTTATACTTTTTTTTTTGTTTTAATCGTTTATATTGTATTATGTATCATTTGTTTGTATATTGAAGGTATAAGAATAAATATTATCTATCTATCTATCTAAAAAAAAAAAAAAACAAAGTCAGAAGCTCAGCAAAATTTGGCAAAAATCGATGGTAATAATTTACCATGCCAATAAATCTTTGAATCGATTTGATTGAAGTGGGTTGGCTTAGTTCTAAAATGGCATTAACCCTGCTTCTTGAGTTTTCGAGTATCTTACTACCAAAAATACACTTTGATGACTTAATTGTTAGTCCAAACTACGATAACCTCTCAAATGTTAATTGCAAGTGTTCCTTGTGTTCTTTTTCATTGCGACTGGCAATCAATATGTCATCTATATAGACAAAAACGAAATCTAGACCGCACATAACCTCGTTCATAAACCTCTGAAAGGTTTGGCTCGCATTGCGAAGACCAAGACCCATGCGAGGAAACTCATACAGGCCAAACGGGGTTATTATGGCTGTTTTATAGATATCTTCCTCTGCGATTGGGATTTGATGATATGCTCTGAACAAATCAATTTTAGAAAATACTTCACATCCCACAAGTCGCATGGTAAAATCTTGTATGTGTGGTATCGGATACCGATCAGGAACAGTAACGGCGTTGAGACGCCTATAATCGCACCAAGGTCGCCAGTCCCCACTATCCTTTTTTGGTATCAAATGTAGTGGAGAAGAAACTGGGGAGGAAGATGGACGGCATATATTCAACTCAACCATGTGATCAAATTCAAGCTTTGCTGTGCGATGTTTGGTTGGATCAAGACGTCGTGGCCTACAATAAGGCAATTGACCCTTAGTTAATATGTGGTGGACTACAGAATGTTGAGCAGTTGTATCGAAAGACGGAGCAGCAGTTATAGTAGGAAACTTTTTAAGAAGTTCAGCATATTCATTATCCCTAGCATATGCAATTGGAGTTGGAGTATTGTACTTAACACTACATGTATCAATAGATAATGAAGTGATTGCGTCTAGGATTTTCTTTCTTTTTAAGTCTAAAGTAATTCCAAATTTAGCCAGAAAATCTGCGCCTATGATTGGTCTATTGACCCTTGCAACCGTAAAATTATATTTAAAACTGCGACGCAAGCCTAAATCCAACTCTAGTAATTTGCTACCATAGGTGGGAATATGTGTTCCATTCGATGCTGCCAAACAAAAATTAGGGGTTTGTTTGCTAGTTCTTAATTCAAATTTGTCTAGCGGTATACAAGACAAATCAGCACCTGTGTCGATTAAAAAAATTCATATTGTTACATTTGGGCTGGGATTCGAAAAGATAAAACACTATTCTGTTAAACTTTTCTAGTCAAAATCACTTTTATTACACTTTTACGGATTATCCACTAATTAAGTAATAGAACAATATTACTTAAACAATTTCTCAACGATTCAAACCAATCACTTATTTCACTTTATTACTCTGCACTTATTTATCTTTACAACCGATTACTATCTCGAACTTTAACCAATCACTGATAAAAATCAACTGTCGCCCTGTTCTACAACCTCTCCTTTTATATCTGCTCTGCCATCTCTTCGAGAACTTTCTAGCTAGCTCCAATTGGTTCTTCAATTGGCTGACATACTTTTTCCCGTTTTCAGCAATTGATAAATTCCCAGTTAATTTAGTTTAGTGGGGAATTGACAGATTCCAATCTTCAATTGGAAGTGGAACTTGTTTGGTGACTAATGGGGGTTGTTTTCATTTCACCATTTTAGTTTGTTTTCATTTCACCACGATTCATTCCACGCCACAATATCCCCCTCTTAAACTTGTTCGTCCCGAACAAACTCGTTAACATTTGCACCATTGTAGCGATGAAGGCGATCCACATGAACGACTTTCAGCTTGCCTCTTCCTCGTTGGATGCGATAGACAACGTCGTTGATGCGCTTTACGATTTTGTAGGGCCCTTCCCAGTCTGGTTGCAACTTAGGTGATAAACCTTTTCTTAGATGAGGGTTATATAGCCATACCAGATCTCCTTCTTGAAAGCCATCTTTTTCCTCGTGTCGTAAGCAATGTTTACAATCTGTTTTGCTCTGTCGACGGGAGAGAGCGTCCGCATTTGAATGAAGACTTCCCTTTCGATGTTGTATTTCGTAGTCGTACATTTGCAGCTGTTCGATCCACCTGGCGACTTGTCCTTCAGGATTCTTAAAGTGTAGTAGCCACTTTAAAGATGCATGGTCTGTGCGAAGGATGAATTTCTGCCCATAGAGGTACTTATGGAAATGTTTCGTTGCCAGTACCAAAGCAAGGAGTTCGCGCCTGGTAACACAGTAGTTCCTCTCTGGCTTTGAGAGAACTTTGCTGAAGCAAAGCACGGCTCCAATTCCCACATTACTAGCGTCTGCATCCACAATAAATGTTTTTCCAGGGGTGGGGTACGCTAATATGGGGGCGTCGCACAACTGTTGCTTAAGTACTTTGATGCTGTTTTCGCACTCACCTGACCATTTGAATTGTTTGCCTTTTTCTGTCAGTTAATGCAAGCTCTTTGCGATCCTGGCAAAGTCCTTTACAAATCGTCTGTAATAGGTCGCAAGTCCCAGGAAGCTTCTCAGCTGATGTTTGTCTTTGGGAACCGGCCAGTTTTTCACTGCATCGATCTTCTCCGGATCAGTCTTGACTCCCTTGGAAGAGATGATGTGCCCGAGATACTTCACTTCTGATCGGAATAGAGAACACTTCGTAGCCTTTGGAACACCTCCCTAAGGTTATTTCGATGTTCGTTGAACGTTTTACCAACCACGATGACATCATCCAGGTAGACCAAACAGGTTCTCCACGTCAGTCCCAGCAAAACACGCTCCATTAGACGCTCGAAAGTTGCTGGAGCATTGCACAGTCCAAATGGCATTACTGTAAATTGCCAAAGCCCGTTTCCTGCTGTGAATGCTGTTTTCTCGCGGTCTTCTGGATGGATCTGTATTTGCCAGTAGCCACTGTTCAGATCAAGAGTCGAAAACCATTTGGCCCCGGATAGTGTGTCCAGGGTATCGTCAATTCTGGGCAGCGGGTAGCTATCCTTCTTAGTGACGTTGTTTAGTTGGCGATAGTCCAAGCAGAATCTCGTGCTTCCGTCTTTCTTTTTGACCAGGACGACCGGTGATGCCCACGGACTTTTTGAACTCTCAATCAGTCCCTCCTTTTCCATCGTCGACACCATTTCTGCAACCTCCGTCTGCTTGGCCAATGGTAGTCGTCTGGGCGGCTGACGAATTGGTCTTGCATCCCCGGTGTCAATTCGGTGCTGTACGAGATGTGTTCGGCCATACTCGCTACTCTCCGATGCAAATATATCAGCGAACTCGTCGATTAGACTCCCTGCCATGGCCCGCTGCTCCTGATCCAGCTCGCACTCTCCGAGAATATTGTTTTTCATTTCCGATATCTCCGTAGGTCTAACCGGTTTCGTAGGACTTTCATTTGACAACTTTGTGACCGCAGTAATTGGTACGCACTTTCCGATCACTTCCCCTTGCTTCAGCTTTACGCTTCTGTGTTCCACATTGAGGACTCGAACGGGAACCAAGTTGTTTTTAGGTTCAACAAGCATCTTTCCGACGATAAAGCTCTGGTAATAGTTTTCTGTATCTGGCTCTATTAGGAAGAATCGGTGGCTCCCAGGATCACCTTCCAACTTTGTCCAAATAAGTGTCTCTGACGAAGGTGGTCAAATTTCGTCCTCACTTACAACTGTTCTTAGAGCTGCGACATTTTCGTTCCCGTAAACCATTGGAATCCCGACGTTTCTGTACTTTAGAACTTGCAAACCGATGTCGAGTACTACATCATGCGTCTTCATAAAGTCGATTCCAATGATGCATTCGTCACATATATCGGCCACTAAGAATGCATGGGAGAAGACTATTCCTGCTAGATTTATCGTCAAGAGTACCTCACCATACACCTTTGCCGTTGCTCCAGTTGCTGTTTTCAGACAGTAGCTGCTGGTGTTGTGCAGCCATGATTGGCGAACGATGTCCCTTCTGATTATGGAAGCGGTGGCACCTGTATCCATTGTGGCCACACACTTTTTCTGGCCGATATGTGCTTTCACTGTCAAGCTCCTATTACATCGTTTAGTCTGGGAGACCTGAATTGTGGTCCTGGGGGCGTCGATTCCAGAAACCAGCTTCCGCCCCGCGAAGTTGGTTCTTAACTGATGGCTTTGTGAGGTTCCGTCCGCCGATTGTTCAGATGCCTCCTCGATACGACTCCTAGTTCTGCAATGTGGACATTTTTTTTTTTTTTTTTTATTTAAAACATCTGACTACGCCTAAGCGATGAAGGGGCACTTCGACCTGTAAGATCTTTTGTGCCATAGGGTCAGAGAAATTGTTAGGTTAGCAGGTTTTCCACTTTCCTAATAAAGTTAATTAAGCTGCTAACAGATGAGTTTTTCATCTCTTCAGGGCTTAGAAGTTCCCTGTAGAAGATAGTTCTTCTGATTCCACTTAGGGCTGGACACTCACAAATTATGTGTTCAGCTGTTTCGTCTGCTTCAAGACATAACCGACAGAGTGAGGAGTCGGTTAAATTAATTTTATTTAAATGATATCGTAGGTGGTGGTGTCCTGTTAGGAAACCTTTAAGGTTTTTGATATCATGCCTGTTTAGCTTTAAAACTTTGTCGGCGTTTTTATTGAACGGTTGAATCGCACGCTTGGCCTGTCTTAGACCTGGGATACTCTCCCAGAATGAAATACATTTTGTATGTTCCCATCTTTTGATGACTGAATTTATAGACGATTTGGGAGTGCAGCAGAAAGGTTCAGGTCCTGTAAAAGGAGTTTCAGAACCAGTTCTGGCCATTTCATCGGCTTTCTCGTTTCCCTCAAAACCCTCATGGCCCGGAATCCACCAAAGTTAGATTTTATTCCGGAGGCCAAGCGTTTGAAGGGCGTTGAAACAGCTTAATACCGATTTGGAGTCAATGATGTTTGAGCTTAAGGCGTTAACAGCTGCTTGACTGTCCGTGAATATATGGATGTGAATGCCTTTAATACCTGTGTTGTTTATGTGGCTAGCGCATTCTTGAATGGCGTGAAGTTCAGCCTGGAACACGCTTGGGCAAGCCCCCATCGGTATTGAGACATTCTGGTTAGGTCCGTGGAAACCAGCACCCACACCTGTTTCCATTTTGGAACAATCCGTATACCACTTTAGGCCATTTAGGCAAGTAGGTGGACTATTGCTAGCCCATGCTTCTCTGCTGGGTATCTCCGTGGAGAACCGCTTTTCGAAACATAACTTCTTTGGGAGGCGGTCTGTTACCGCGCAGATCATGTCAAGTTCTGGAATTTCAGGGAACAAAACATTTAACTCAGGATGTTCACTGAGACTTGTCTCTTTCAGCTGGATCATACTTGCCGAACTGCGGATTGCCACTTTTTGTATGTGAATGTGGAGAGGTGATAGTCCTATTAGGGCTTCTATAGCCGCAGTAGGACAGGTGCGCATGGCTCCGGATATACCGAGACATGCCAGTCGTTGCACCCTTCTAAGCTTCGCAATGGCAGTCTTTTGATTTGTTTTAGTCCACCAAACTAACGAAGCGTATGTAACGATGGGCCTGATCATCATTGTATAGATCCATCGGGTTATCTTTGGAGAGATTCCCCAAGTTTTACCATACATGCGACGGCATGCCCATAAAGCGTTTATTGCTTTTGTTACTTTGTTATTTATATGGGAGTTCCAACTTAGTGTTATGTCAAGGGTTACACCCAGATACTTAGCTTCGTTGGAGTACTCAATGATCGTCTCATTTATTGAAATTTGACCTAAGTTTATCTTTCTTCTTTTGGTAAAAGGAACTATGACAGCCTTACTGGGGTTAATCGAAAGACCTTCTTTGGCAATGTGGACAACTGTCCTGTCTACGTTCAGCTCTGCACTGTCGTTGAAGATGTCCAATTTTGTTGCAGTTCCAGCAACGGATCGGTCCCCTGCGAGCACTGTTCCGGTCTTCTACATCTGTTCTCTGGCATGAGCATTCGACGAATGTTATTTCTCTCACGCGGTGGAATGCTTGAGATGCCTGGTCAGCAGCTTTCATAGTAATGCGAGCGTTAATGCAATCGACTTTTCCTCGTCGTCTCATCCATTGGTCATTGCAGCTGCTTCGAACTGTCTCTTATAGATCGGCCATGATGTTTGACCATCAAAAACGGGTGGTTGCATCTCCTTCCTTCTTGGGCAGTCAGTAGAATATTCCCGAGCTTTCTGTTTCTTGACTTTTTCGAGCTCTTTAGCTATGTTCTCGATGTTCGTGCCGAGCTCTTTAGCTATGTTCTCGTGTTTATGAAACGTCTCATTAATTTCCTCAAATTTTGTTTCATGCTCGTTTAATTTGTCATCAATTGCGTCGATTTTTACATTTAGAACATTCTTAAATTCTTCCACGGCATCTTTTTGTGCGGCGACAAGATAATTCTTTTGATCTGCGAACTTCGATTCCATAGAATTCTTCTGTTCTTCTAGAGAATTCTTTTGTTCTGCGAACTTCGATTCCATAGAATTCTTCTGTTCTGCGAACTTCAATTCCATAGAATTCTTCTGTTCTTCTAGAGAATTCTTCTGTTCTTCCATCTTTCCAAGAAGTAATTCCATCATGGCGCTAATATCAACGCCTGTACTTACTTGTTCTTCTGCCACGTCGAAAAGCATGGTCTTTGGATTTTCTCCCTCATTTTGGACAGCCTCCTGCAGACGAAGTATGAGGTCACTTTTCCCTCCAGCTGTAGAGATATTCCTCTTTTCTAATTCACTTTTTAATTGGGGTATGCTTAGTTGTAGCAATACACGACCCATTTTTTTTTTTTTGTCTCTTGTAATTTCGAAATTCACAAATTCACTTTAATTTTTTTTTTTTAAATGTTTCTTTATCACACACGCTTTAACACAGAATAAGTTTTATCCCACTTCTGACACCAATGTTACATTTGGGCTGGGATTCGAAAAGATAAAACACTATTCTGTTAAACTTTTCTAGTCAAAATCACTTTTATTACACTTTTACGGATTATTCACTAATTAAGTACTAGAACAATATTACTTAAACAATTCTTCAACGATTCAAACCAATCACTTATTTCACTTTATTTCTCTGCACTTATTTATCTTTACAACCGATTACTATCTCGAACTTTAACCAATCACTGATAAAAATCAACTGTCGCCCTGTTCTACAACCTCTCCTTTTATATCTGCTCTGCCATCTCTTCGAGAACTTTCTAGCTAACTCCAATTGGTTCTACAATTGGCTGACATACTTTTTCCCCTTTTCAGCAATTGATAAATTCCCAGTTAATTTAGTTTAGTGGGGAATTGACAGATTCCAATCTCCAATTGGAAGTGGAACTTGTTTGGTGACTAATGGGGGTTGTTTTCATTTCACCATTTTAGTTTGTTTTCATTTCACCACGATTCATTCCACGCCACAATATTATTCAATTTATCTTTAACAAATAGGCGGGTATTATTATTAAAGGATCCACTATTTGCCGCTACGACAGTGGATGAACTTAGTTTGTTGGATGGGTACCATTTGATTGCACAAAATACAAGGAACAATGCATTTTTGGGCTTTATTACCGAACTTATGATGATACCAACATAATCGCTTTCTTTTCTGTTTTACGTGAAATCTTGAGCCAGAACGCGAATTTGGTCGTTGACCATCACTAGAATTGGCACGCTGTCGTCTGTTACCGTGAGTGTATTTATGCCCAGTGAAATTTAGTGAAGATATCATTTTTCTTAATGAAGAAATTTCTTTTTCTATCTTCCTAAACTTGTCGTCGTTATTGTCATAATTTGTAGGCTTCGGTGAATGTTTGTGTATTTTAATAGCAGATATGTTACTAGAACTAGAAGATTGAATTGATTCATAAATTTTGTCTGCCGTTTCTAAGATTTTATCAAAATCTGAATCCTCTTGGGGAATAAGAGCTATATTTATCAGGTTGGGTAACCGAGAAAACCATAGTTTCTTGATTAGTTCCTCACCAACTGTACCTGAGCTTCCTGCCAGAACCTTTATCCTCCTAAAAAATTCACTGGGTTTGTTATCGCCCATCTCCTCATCAGAAATTATTTTCCTAATCCGCCTCTCTATACTTAAAGAGTGACGACTCAGTAAAGTCTTTTTGAGATGCTCGTAAAGGTTAGTGGACGGTGGACTTTCAAAAACATCAATAAGGGATTCAGCGACTTCTTGCGGCAATCCCGCAATTAAGTGATTATATTTAGTGATATCACTAGTTATACGGCATATACTGAACTGAGCTTCAATCTGAATGAACCAGGTGCTTAAAAAAATATGGAAATTAGGGTGGCAGCCTAATCTGTACGCGACCAATTTCCGGGTCATTGCTCGAGCCCGTTTCTGTTTTAGGAACACTACGGTTGGATACAGTGTCTGAAGAACCCTGACCATCAGTCATCTTGGAACAAACTCGTTACTTTTGATTGAAACATGCACTTACCAACTTAACAACAATTGTAATCGCGTTTAGTGATCGTGTAAATAACAACGTAGGTATGTTTGAATTAGCTAAAACTGGAAAGTGAATGTTTAATGACTTGCTGTAATGAATGAAATCAGTGTGAGTCAATTCAATATGATATACCTACATAACAACATGCACTACAGTACAAAAAAAAAAAAAAAAATTCATATATGTATAATAAAAGAATAAATTTTCAATGTAATGTTTCAAATTAAATCAAGAATTGTAATAAATTATATAAAATATAAAACTGATTCTGATTAACAGGTTATAGAGAATGACAGGGGGAAAAATAAAATAAAATTCAATTAATTTCAATGAAAGCCCAGACTAAAATTTTGAATTTTGTTTGGTTTCCTTAAGTCTTTTATGTCAACACTGTTATTTTGTTTTATACCACGATTAGCAATTATGATTGCATATGAGCTCTTTAAATGATCAATTGAGTTTGCAATTAACCGATTTGAGTTTAGTTTTCTCGTTGCCAGTATGTAGGAAAAAGTTTTTTTTTTTTTATATTTATTTTAAATTGTTAAATGCATAGCGCGATAAGCAAGTTGCTTAAGTTAACCGAATTCAGATTTCCGCTGATTTTCGGAGACGGGGTCACAAATATGCTGCTTTAGCAAGAGAGCCGCGATTTGTCAACGGCACTTAGATGAGGAAAATACAGTGAGAGACTCAGTGGTAAAAACAGGTTTTTTATTTTAATCTTTACTACTCGAGATCACTTCGCTTACTGACTAAGCTTATTCTAACTTAAACTAGCAAAAGTGTCAAATTCATGATTACTTTAATGTGTGTTGGTATGTAATGATATGTGGAATGTGTATGTGCAATTATGCTATAAAATTATGTATGTGTGGAAAACGATTCTATGTTTATGTTTCCGCGAGTGCAGGGTGTCACTACAGTTTCGACACACAATATTCAGCTATTTAAATTAACTTTTTAAAATACAGAAGTTGTCAACCCTGACGTAATTTATGGTTTATTTTCTGATTTACATATTTTGGCTGAGATACAAGATAAACTACAGAAGCCTATTCCCCGACATACGGAAGAAATTGAAGAAAATTATTTCCACCTGTAAGTAATGCCACGAAGGAAAATACCAGAGACATCCTCCTAGGGCAGAGGTAGGCAGAACTCCTATTCCCTCTCACCCAGGCGAAATGTTACACAACGATATTTATTCGATGGACAAATTGCATACTAACTTGCCTTGATAAATATTCTAAGTTTGCGATTTCCGATATTTCCCATTAAATCACGTGCAATCATTGACATTACTTGCTTACAAGCTATATTTTTATGGGGTTGTCACGTTTTTTTGCGCTAGTACTGATACATAGAAGTTCGTATTGACAAATGTCACGAAACTTCAAAAATGCCCGCTCACCAACACACGTTCAAAAACTATGCACCACTTCCACAAAGTTGCTGGCAGCGTTCGTAGAACATTATCCGTTAAATTTGAAACTATTCGTTACGTGATAGTATTTTTGTGTAGGAATAACTGTACTTTTGCTTAAAATATTTACGACGGAAGGATTAAATTAAAGTGCGAGCAGTTAACACCAAGCGCATCAACACAAAACACTGCATAACAAACGTAAAAAAATTGTATTGAACTCGTTTAGTACATACAGCCTTGTTCATACAAAAATTGTTTTGCACCAGCAGTTATATTATGCAAAAAAATTGTTTTCAACATAGATCGAATGCGATAAATATGAGCAACTGTCATGTTGAACACCTACCTGCTGCTGCGGCTACGAGACGTTTGACTAAGTCTGTTGAGAGTTAGTCGTGGGAAGCAGAGACAATACTGAGACCCCCAACTCGCAATCCTCTTGCCGCTGGCACCCTCAGTTTTATTTCAAATTCGCCATTTTGTTTTCCTATTAGTGTATGTCAATTTAGAATCTGTGTGAGCTACAACAAAAAAAGCAAAACAAAACAAATGTGGTGAATTTCTTTTGACAGAAGTCGAGTGACATACTATCAAAATATGGAAAACAAATTGTATTGTTACATTTGAGCTGGGATTCGAAAAGATAAAACACTATTCTGTTAAACTTTTCTAGTCAAAATCACTTTTATTACACTTTCATGGATTATTCACTTATTAAGTACCAGAACAATATTACTTAAACAATTCTTCAACGATTCAAACCAATCACTTATTTCACTCTATTACTTGTACTTATTTATCTTCACAACCCATTACTATCTCGAACTTTAACCAATCACTGATAAAAATCAACTGTCGCCCTGTTCTAAAACCTTTCGTTAATATCTGCTCTGCCATCTCTTCGAGAACTTTCTAGCTAACTCCAATTGGTTCTACAATTGGCTCACATACTTTTTCCCCTTTTCAGCAATTGATAAATTCCCTGTTAATTTAGTTTAGTGGGGAATTGACAGATTCCAATCTCCAATTGGAAGTGGAACTTGTTTGGTGACTAATGGGGGTTGTTTTCATTTCACCATTTTAGTTTGTTTTCATTTCACCACGATTCATTCCACGCCACAATATCCCCCTCATAAACTTGTTCGTCCCGAACAAACTCGTTAACATTTGCACCATTATAGCGATGAAGACGATCCACTTGAACGACTTTCGGCTTGCCTCTTCCTCGTTAGATGCGATAGACAACGTCGTTGATGCGCTTAACGATTTTATAGGGCATTTCCCAGTCTTGTTGCAACTTAGGTGATAAACCCCTTCTTCGATGAGTGATATTTAACCACCCCAGATCTCCTTCCTGGAATCCTGTAGTTGTTGTTTTAGTATCGTACTTCGTTTTCATGCGGTCACTGGCTGTCTTAATATTAGCCCTAGTCCCTCGATGCACGTCCCTGATGATAGCCCTGAGGTCTGTAACACAGTCCTCCTCATTTTTGGATTCTTCGCATAGAGATCCAAACATTAACTCGCTAGGTAGGCGGACTTTTAGACCAAATAGGACTTCAGATGGAGTATGTCCTGTGGTGTTGTGCACTGCACTTCGATAGGCCAATGAAAACATGGGAATGTGTTTGTCCTAATCTCTGTGGTCATCGCCAACGACCTTAGAGAGGTGTTCATTCAGCGTTCATTGAAGCGCTCCACCATCCCAGAGTTGAAGACGATTTGCTCCACCACAGTCTTAGCTTCTTGATTTGGGATAGCGAATGCTTCAGGCCACTTACTGAAGTAGTCCATAACAACAAGGATGTACCGATTTCCATTGTTCGTTTCAGGAAACGGTCCCGCAATATCAAAGGCTATCTTTTCGAAAAGGGCTCCCACATTATATTGATGCATCTTGCCTCGGACTTTCACTCTCGGGCCTTTGCTGGCCGCACATATTACGCATTTCCTGCACCAATTCTCAACATCCTCCCTTGAATGGACCCAGTAAAAGCGTTCTCGCACTTTTCCGAGTGTTTTGTTTATTCCCAAGTGGCCTCCAGACACTCCATCATGCAATTCCCTCAGCACTTCGATAACTTTTGTCTTGGGAACAACAAGCTGCATTACGTACGACTTTCCATCCGGGTTTTCCCATTTTCTTTTTAGAATGCCGTCTTGTACATGAAGGGAATCCCACTGCGCCCAGTATGCCTTCAGCTCGGGACTCCTATTTGATATCTCCTGCCAGTCTGGTTTTCCCTCATGCTCCTTCCAGGCGAGGATGGGTTCGATATCCGCATCTTCCTTTTGAGCCTCCCGGATTTCCCGTGCACTCCAGCCACCAATGGGCATAGCTCTCACCCTTTGAACGGACACGACATCTTTTTCCTCGTGTCGTAAACAATGTTTACAATCTGCTTTGCACGGTCGACGGGAGAGAGCGTCTGCATTTGAGTGAAGACTTCCCTTTCGATGTTGTATTTCATAGTCGTACATTTGCAGCTATTCGATCCACTTTGCGACTTGTCCTTCAGGATTCTTAAAGTGTAGTAGCCACTTTAAAGATGCATGGTCTGTGCGAAGGATGAATTTCCGCCCGTAGAGATATTTATGAAAATGTTTGGTTGCCAGTACCAAAGCAAGTAGTTCGCGCCTGGTAACACAGTAATTCCTTTCTGGCTTTGAGAGAACTTAGCTGAAGAACGAAACTACCTTTTTTTTAACTTTTTTAACTTTAAAAATTCATTTTTTATTTTTCTTTCTTTAAGCTTACACACTAGACAAAAACGATTAAATCTAATTTAAAACTAACATTTATCTTATTCTAGCTTACTGGCTCCAAGCGAGCGCTCTAAACTTATCAATATCCTTAAAATGAATTGCCTTTCGGCCTTAAATTTATCTATTTCTATGATTTGTTTTGTTTTTTAATTTTCAAGAAACTTTAGAAAACTTGAACTCTTTATTATTTGTTTAACTTAAAACTACTTAGGACTACCTAAGCTACTTAACCTAAATTACCTATAATCAGGGTGGTGAGCAATCAAATCGATTGGTCACCATCCTGATCTCGTCCATGGGCGCCTGATAGCCGCCCACAAGGGTTCATCAGTGCCACCGAGACTCGAGCGAGGCTATAAGCGTCGTTCGAGTCTCGGCAGCACTATCATGTTGGCTAGCCCGGCCCCTCCCAAAGACCCCCTACTATAAGCCTAAACCTACAAACTTAATATCTAGCTTAAAACTAAGGAGGATGCTACGTAAGTAGCGCACCGGCCCGGGAGAGCGTATCCACCCTCACCTGTTCCTCAAGCCACCAAAATTCGGTGAACTGCTTGACCGTATCGACCCTGTCCCGTTCCGCAATTACGGTACTAAAACGGAGGAGCTCCTGAGCATTGGCGGCGTACCCGTCGTGGATGAGCCGCTTATCCCTCGCGCCGCGGTGGCTGTGGTACAATACCGGCACACCATCTTTTGTCTGAACTAACCCTTTCATGTCTACATGAAGAAATGCCTCAGGCGGGATAAAGCCAGACCGAAGCGTACTCTCGTGGTACATTAAATTGGGGTAATAAGCCCCTGAGATCAGGTTATTATCGCTGACCATCGCCCTTGCAACGTGCCTCCGAATCACCTTAATAAGGAAATTGTCAATCCTATTCAGTCGAGCCCCATTGTATAGGGTCCTGTTGGGATAGTATTTTATGTACTGAGATTCAGGAGTTCTAAACAATCCTAGACAGGCCCTGAGACATTGTCTCTCAAACACCCGAATCTTTTCCATATAGGACGGCGCTATATTGAACCACATGGGACAGCCATAAGCGATGATAGGCCTTATAAGGGCCACGTAGCAAATGACCTTCACCCTGGAATCAAGTTGACTGCTGCGAAACAGTCTCCTTGTCAGAGCGTAGGCCCTTTTAGCCCCAGCAAGACAAGCATCTATATGTTTGTCAAAATACAGATACTGGTCGAGCCAGATGCCAAGATACCTCACCACGTTTTTCACCGCCAATGGTCGCCCCTGCTGTCCAATAATTGTTAATTTTCTCCAGTTTTTTCTGGTATCTCCAGAGGCCCCAGCCAATGTAGTTCTGAACAGGATTGTTTCCGATTTTTGGAAATTGATTTTCAACTTCCAATTATCGCAATACCTCTTAATTTGGTCGAAGTCATGCTGCAGAAGGATGTTAATGACCTCGATTTTTGGTCCTGATCTGTACGCCACTAAATCGTCCGCGTACGCTATAGCATGTCTGAGGGAACCCACCAGATCACTTGTGTAAATGTTAAACAGGACCGGAGAATTCACTGCTCCCTGTTGTAAGCCGTTTTTAATTTCAAAAACCCTGCTCGAAGTCACGTTGCCAGCTTTGACAACGAACTTCTTTCCCATAAGCATGTCGTAAATCATATATAGCAAAGGTTTTTGAATGCCCAATCTGGTCAGCTTATAAAAGAGCCCCTCCAACCATACGGTATCGAAGGCCTTCTCAAAGTCGACCAGGCAGGCACCCGTGCATTGCTTCTTACTTTTATTCCACTGAATGTCGGAAACCAGTTTCGACGCGGCAAGAATAGTATCATGCCCCGCTCTGAAGCCAAACTGGTTGTCCGGAATAATCTTGTTTTCCTCAACCCATTTTGAAAGAGATCTATTGACGACTTTCTCGAATACCTTGCTAACATTCGGAAGCAAACTAATTGACCGGAGATTAGCAGGGTTCGTCCTATCTTTATCCTTTTTCGGGATAGGGTGTACCACGGCTATTTTCCACTGCTCCGGATAATATGCATTATTCAGCGCATTGTTAAATAGCGTGGTGAAAATATCTATCGCCTCTAGCGGCAGGTGTCTTAATACGACGTTTGGGACACCGTCCACTCCCGCCGACTTTTTGTTTTTAAGTGATTCAAAGATGCACCGAAGTTCATCTCTACTCACGAACAGATGAGTATTTGCATCGGCGATTGTGCCATTTGCACGGTTGTCGTCATTGAACACGGTGAAGCCGTTGTTCTCGGATCGCCAATCTTGAATTTCGGTCCGCAGATAAAAGTGGTTAAGAAAGGCCCTCTCCTCGAGGTTGCGGTAACGGCAAACAGGGTTGTTCACCGTATACACAGTCTCAAAGAAAGCTCCCATCAGATTCACCCTCTCCTGCGGGTCCTCGACCACGAAAAAACCGTCGTTCGAGTCGGCACTTTCCGGACTTATGCCAGCAGTCAGTAGTATCTGTCTGTTCTCGTTTGTCCGAGGTATTCGAACACATGAAATGTCGTTGTGATCCTTCCGCCTGAACAGTTTATTTATTTGTGGGAACATTTTCGGACTACTGGATTTTATAGCCCGAATTTTATTGCCCCAATACAAACTTACAGATTTTCTGTAATTTTCTGAGATCAACTGTTTCAAGTTTTTGATCATCGAATTCAGTGTTCTTAACTCGGGATCGTTCCTGTCAGTGAACTGTCTGTGTAGCCGTTTAAGCCTCGAGAGCAGTCTACTTTTATGTCTGTACAGAGCATCGATTGTCGGGTTTCGATACTTTTCAGTTTGTTCTTCGTCCGTGGAACGTCCTACCCGGGGGATAGTCCGCTCCATTGTCTGTTTGATGACGTCATTCATTTGCCGTAAATGACTGTCGATCTCATCGTTCGTTAAGTTCCTGTTTGTCGGTGGGTCGATCTCGCATGAGCGTATGTCGCGTTTTAACACTCTGGAGAAGCGCGACCACTGCGCTTTTCGGTAATCGAAAGAACGCACTTGGTCGTACTGCTCCAGCTGCGTCTGCTCGTTCGGGATCCGTATTACGGCGGCAAGTCCGTAGTGATCACTATCGTACTCAACCGCTCGTAAACAGTTCCGCGTGCTTAGATCAATGTTTGTTAGTTCCAGTCTTTCGTCAACTAGCGCCAAGTCCAAGAAAGAACCCTCTCTAGGGAAAGACGGGATATCCGTCGCGTACAACTCGAGTTTGTACTCAATCATATTATGACGCCACCAGTCGTGAAACTGGTTGCCTCTAGGGTTCGGAATATCATTTCCCCATGCCGCATGTTTAGCATTGAGGTCTCCGCCCAAAAAGTAATAATTATCTTCCGATTGAAGCTTTAAGCAACGAAAAAGCGTCTCGATCTCATTTAAAAATTCAATGCGTCGAGGAGATTCCGGTGCGTAAAGCGACACCACATACACCCGCCTCTATGGCTTGTGTAAATGCCTCAACAGCCATTTCGTTGATGACATTTTCGCCGGCATTGGGATATGACAAGTGCGCTAGCCGTTCTATATCCGCTTGCAGCTGCTGGAGTGTTTCTCCCCTCTTCTGGAATCTACTGCGCAGTTGCACTCTATACACTTGCTGCATATGGTCGTCACCAAACCGCATCTCAATAGCCTTAACCAAAGCATCATAGTCGCGCTGTTTTTCTTCTGAGATAGTTTGAAGCAATTCTGCAGCTGTACCTCGTAATGCGAGCGTTAATGCAATCGAATTTTCCTCGTCGTTCCATCCATTGGTCATTGCAGCTGCTTCGAACTGTCTCTTATAAATCGGCCATGATATTTGACCATCAAAAACGGGTGGTTGCCTCTCCTTCCTTCTTGGGCAGTCTGTAGAATATTCCCGAGCTTTCTGTTTCTTGATTTTTCGAGCTCTTTAGCTATGTTTTCGATGTTTGATTCGAGCTCTTTAGCTATGTTCTCGTGTTTATGAAACGTCTCATTAATTTCCTCAAACTTTGTTTCATGTTTGTTTAATTTGTCGTCAATTGCGTCGATTTTTACTTCTAGAACATTCTTAAATTCTTCCACGGCATCTTTTTGAGCGGTGACAAGAGAATTCTTCTGTTCTGCGAACTTCGATTCCATAGAATTCTTCTGTCCTTCTAGAGAATTCTTCTGTTCTTCTAGAGAATTCTTTTGTTCTGCGAACTTAGATTCCATAGAATTCTTCTGTTCTTCCATATTGGCAAGAAGTAATTCCATCATAGCCCTAATATCCATACCTGTACTTACTTGTTCTTCTGCCACGTCGAAAAGCATGGTCTTTGGACAGCCTCCTGCAGACGAAGTATGAGGTCACTTTTCCCTCCAGCTGTGGAGAGATTCCTCTTTTCACTTTTCAATTGGGGTATGCTTAGTTAGCAATACACGACCCATTTTGTTTGTCTCTTGTTATTTAGAAATTCACAAATTCACTATAATTTAATTTGTTTAATATTTTTTTTTAATGTTTCTTTATAACACACGCCTTAGCACAGAATACGTTTTATCCCACTTCTGACACCAATGTTACATTTGGGCTGGGATTCGAAGAGATAAAACACTATTCTGTTCAACTTTTCTAGTATAATCACTTTTATTACACTTTTATAGATTATTCACTTATTAAGTACCAGAACAATATTACTTAAACAATTCTTCAACGATTCAAACCAATCACTTATTTCAACCGATTATTATCTTGAACTTTAACCAATCACTGATAAAAATCAACTGTCCCCCTGTTCTACAACCTTTCCTTTTATATCTGCTCTGCCATCTCTTCGAGAACTTTTTAGCTAACTCTGAACTGCGATGTGAACGCTGTGTAACTAAAGGGTACCAAAAATGTTGAACACAGTCGCCCCCACTTACAAAATGGACTCGTGATTGACATTAATTGCCTGCATAGGATTTCCTAAGTATGCGTGCGGCAGCAATGGCATTCCTTTGATTTGTAAAGGCACTAATACTTAGGAATTCCTATGCAGGAAAAGCAGCTTGTAGGCAAATGTACCGTTTCTGCTCTCAGTTGGACCTCTAGTTTAGATCCTTTTGGTTTGTAATAGGTTACTTTTCGCCATCCCGGTTCACCTCCTTTAGTTGCGATATTTCACCAAAAAAAAAAAAAAAAAATAATAATAATATAGATATCCCTCCTACAGAGCAGAGACAATACTGAGACCCCCAACTCCGGCCGATTTTCCGTTACTTGCCTACAAGCTATATTACCATGGGGTTTCAAACTTTAGGTGCGTTAGTATTGTTGCATAGAAAATCGTATTGGCAAATGTCACGAAACTTCAAAAATTCCGGCTCACCAACACACTCGCACCTAAAATAAGCAACTTCCGCTGTTGGCAAAGTTGCTTCAGAGCCACTTCCGCTGTGGGCAAAGTTGCTATCAGCGTTCATAGAATTTTATCCGTTAAATTTGAAAATAATTGTTACAACTAAATTTTGTGTGGACAGTGATTAATTTCAAAAAAGAATTGTACATTTATGTGAAATAAAAGAAAGATGAGCAATTCTGTAGAATAATAAACATTTTTAGCGAACATTTGTAAGGCATTTAACATAAATCGAGTAGAATAAGTTTATCACATACATCGCTTAGTATACTTCTGGAGTTAAGTTATAATTTATAAAAACCAAGATTAATATCGTTGCTGTTATTAAGTATAAATAAAGAGTTTCTCCGTTAGTCTAAATATAATTTAAAATAAAGTATACGTCTGTGTATTTGTTATATTTTTACGTGTCTCGTATTTCAAAACCTACATTTATGTTACTTATAAGTCGTATGTTTTGGTATTATAATGGAACAATAATGGTGAATGAGTACTTTGGTTGAATAGAAATACAGAATGTTATGAAAAAACTAATATGAAAATGTGCTGAGATAATATATTCATTCACCAAATTTGAGTTGAACTTCTCTTAACAAAAGCTGTACTTCAGAAAACTGCCACAGCTCGCCACGGTTGAAAGCTGACACTGACACTGTCAACTTATCCGAATTGGATTTGTCGCGAAATTCACTGCCAGGTACCGATTGCCTGTACAACTTGCCCAACTTGGAACGTCTCAACTTGAGCGATAACGAAATAAGCGAACTATGATCCGGGGTCGAGTTTTGGCAAAAGCTGAAGATTTTCAATCTGTCGCGCAACCAGCTGACAGCTCTACCTTCATCAATCTCGAAGCTGATGAACATACGCCGTCGGTATTTGATTGACAAAAAACTGGATTTCGAGGGATGGGATTCCCTGATACATGAGTTTCACCCGACTTTTCCTATGCTCCAAAGAAAAGGGCTACTTCACAGTCGCACAAGTAAAGCCTGAACTTCATCGAAACAAAAGTGGGAAAAAGTACAAAAAAGTGAAAAGCTCGAAACTCATCGAAAACACACGCATATTTATATGACATCTATGAGAATAGTCTGAACTTTGAAAGCTCAGAGCTTTTTTAGTTTACATTTAAAATTTCCAGGAGCAATAATAAAAAAATTTAGCCGAGTGAAGTGAAAACAAAACTTTTCCTTGCGAAACTGACAGGAATTATGTGATGGAAGCGTGATCTAGCGGAAAGTTTGGAAGGTATTCTTTGAGTGTATTTGTTTCTAGAGCTTTGCGAAAAGTGAAAGCTGCAACATGTTCGAGCTTTCCACAAAGTGAAAATTTTAAATTGAGAAGAAATATACAGAGATCACTATGCGATGAAGCAGTACATCCGTTTTTTTTCCCCCCTTTTTGGACTTTTTGCCACTTTTGTTTCGGTGTAGTTCAGGCTTAAGTCACACAGCCGACGACAGAAACTCTTTCAGTTTAAACAAATTTGCATTTATTAACATTTATTACAGGTAATCAACAAAACATCTATCAAACAACCAGAAAGTGCGCGCAAACTTTTCCTCACTCTGAAGAACAAGGAGTCGAAGCGCTTCACAAAATGTTTCCATGGCTGGAGTGCACACATGGCTCCACCAGAATAGAGTTTCATATTTATAACACGTACTGATAGTTTTACATGTAACTTATTTTATATTCAATACATATATTAAAATGTTTTGGACAACAACAAACTAAGATTACTGTTGTTGGCCTAATCGAAGACTTTGTAAATAGTTGTGACGCCCAGTTGCTCCCTTGGCAGACCAGCAGCAGTGCATTTAGACGAATCTGTTCAATGTTGTTGTCACGATTCTCCCTGTCAACCTTGGCCTCACCCGTGCTCGAGTAGTTTAAGACGGGTTTTCTCCTGCATTTCGATCTCGTGTTCGATGGTTTGCCGGCGCACTGCCTCTTGGAGTGTGACACTTTCCTCTTGCCTAGTAAGTGTTACCGTTTAAAGAATCAATTCACACAACTTTTACTATATTCTTACTTTTTGAAATTGTCCTCATGGATACGTTGCTGCTGCGAGAATTGATCTTCATAGCGGCGCCTTGCTAATTGGTATTGATAGTGGGCACGATGCTGTTGTTGCTTGGTCTGTTCCTAGAAGTGGATAAAAATGGTTAGCAACTCTTCGTAAGGCTCATGTTAATTCAAATTCAACTTACAATCAGGGTCTTCCTACGCTCTTCATGATCGATACCCTTGTGTTCAACTTTCGCTTGTTCAATATGGGTTCCGTGTTCCTTGACTTTGGCCATACACTCTTGATGGTGTGTGTTCTCCTGCATCGTGGACAAATCAAGGGCTTCTCTAGCATGATCTTGAGTGGGAGCTTGTGATTTAGGTTAGGTTAGGTTAATGGGTGGGTACGGCAAAAGCGAGTCCTGCCACACCCCACTTAGGTCCATGTGGACCCATTGTGATGCCCTTAATTGGGGTTAGCCGATGTTGTTGGCGTTAGCGTTGTTCCCTCTCGGTTACTCGACCTTGTCCAGCCATCCTGATGTATTTATGAACCTGTAAAGATTGGATAAAGAGACATCTGAGAGTTCTTGTATGTCATGGAAGTAATATCTTCCAAGTGTTCTATTCCTCAAGTGACAGAGACTAGGGCATTGACAGAGGAAGTGAGATGTGTCCTCGTTTACCTCCTCGTCTCCGCAACCCCTACATATATCGTCATTCTTTAGTTTCATTTTCATTGTGTGGTATCTTAGGAAGTTGTGACCCGTTAGGGCCCCTACCAGTTTATACATAGACGTTCTATCAAACCGCATAAGCTTGATAGTCCGACTTGGATTATATTCCGGCCATAGCTTCCGTGATATTTCGCAGGTAGTCAATTCTTTCCACCTGTTGTTGGCTTTCATCCGGGTTTTGTTTTCCACTCTCGCTCTAAGATTGCAGAGTGGTGGTTTGATTGAATCAATCGCCCGGTTTTGATCCATAGCAGAACCATTTCTTGCCAGTTCGTCAGCCATCTCATTGCCGGTTTTGTCCCTGTGTCCCGGGACCCAGCAGAGACGTGTGATGTGCTGCGAGCAGAGAACCTTGAGCTCTTCGCGGCAGCGGCGAACCAGCTTCGATTTTATTTCAGTAGCAGATACTGCTTTTATAGCTGCCTGGCTGTCAATAAATATGGTAATATCATTATTTGGTATTGCTAAAATTGACACCATATGGGCAACTTCGGCGATAGCCAGAACCTCCGCCTGAAAGACACTACTGTGATCGGGTAGTCTTATTGAGTGGTGTATATTTAACTCTTCAGAGAAAATTCCAGCACCTGTTCCACAGTCCATCTTAGATCCATCTGTGTAGATGGATATCGATTTCCCTTTTGTGGGTTCATGTGTGCTCCATTCCTCCCTGCTGGGAAAATAGCAAGAGAATGGTATGTCGAAGTCAAGGTGGGGAGACAAGTAGTCAGATGTGACAGCATCGCCCACGTATTTATTCAGAATCTGTGCGTGCCCCGGTTTGTAGGGTCTCCAGCTCTTTGTTTGACTGATCCTGATGGCGCTTTTGGCTGCAGATTCTTGCATGTATAGGTCTAAAGCTAACAGGTCGAGGATTGCCTCCATGCCAGCAGTAGGTGTTGTTCTTATTGCGCTGGTTGTACCTATACAAGCTAGTCTTTGTTTTTTGGTCAGTAGTTTTAAATTCGACGCTTTGTTCGTGGCTTGCCACCAGACTAAGCATCCGTATGTGAGTATTGGACGGACAATAGCCTTATACATCCATAGAATTATTTTGGGGTTTGGTCCCCACCTTTTTCCGAAGATGCGGTTGCATGCGTAAAACGCATTTGCAGCTTTTTTAACTCGTTCATTGACGTTTAATTTCTAATTGAGCTTCCTATCTAAGATTATTCCCAGATATTTGGCGCTCTCGGCTACCCTAAGGGGTATACCCTCAATAGTAGGAGGATCGAAGTTTGGAATCACTCTTCTGTTACTGAACAATACCAGTTCAGTTTTCTGTGGATTGACTCCAAGACCGCATTGGTTTGCCCACACCTTAAGTGTTCGTAATGCATTTTGTAGTAGTTCGCTAATGGTAGGTAGGAATTTACCTGTAGCAAGTATTACTACGTCGTCTGCATAAACAGTTACCTTGACCCTTTTATTTTCGAGTCTTACTAGCACTTCGTTTATAACAAGAACCCAGAGTAAGGGGGATATTACTCCTCCTTGTGGTGTACCTTGTGTAGCTTGTGATTTAACAAACCTTGAAGAAATATCTAATAATTAAATATATATAGTGAGACAAATTCATTGAATAGTATGGCTTACTTATATCGATTCCGATTGATATTCATGGTTGTCTCCAGTGCGATCCATTATATATGGTAAGGTTAGCGAACACCTCAACGTCGGCTTCTTCCTTAGCTGTAAGACAAATGAATTCACGCCATATGTTGGAAATTTGGTGCCATGAATTTTAATTCATTGCGGTGATCGTTAAGATCGTCATGGGTTGCTAAGGCATTTCAGGGGTGCGGTAAGGTGAATTCCAGTCCAAGGCGATGATCTGAAGTTGAAGCGGATTACTAGTTCGGGGAAATCCACATACATGGCCACCGGATTTCCAGGTGGGGTGGGATATGACCTCGCTGCAACAACATCCGCAGCCCCTATCCGGGTGGTGGACGTCCGTCCGTTTCCGGTACCAAAGTCAACGTAAGTACCTGTTTTTTTTCTTTTTGGCATGTTATATGTTTTGTGATAGGTCCTAGAGTAGCGAAGACAAGGACCTCCCCGTCCGGCGAGCTAAGTCGTGCTATGCAAGCATGCCATGCTCCTCGCTATTTTGCATTATTACCCTCTCTTTCGCACATCCCATCCTAAGGTCCCGTCCACATCCTTGCATCCTGTCATCTTTCAAAATCCCCTACTCCATCTGTTCAACCCACAATAGGCTTATTACATTAAATTATATTTAGACTAACGGAGGAACTCTTAATTTATACTTAATAACAGCAACGATATTAATCTTGGTATTTATAAATTATAACTAAACTCCAGAAGTATACTAAGCGACGTATGTGATAAGCATATTCTACTCGATTTATGTTAAATGCCTTACGAATGTTCGCTAAAAATGTTTTAATTTGGTTATTGTACTTCGGAATTGTTTATTTTTCTTATATTGTCAGCAAAACATATAATTATTCTTAAAATAAATCAATGTCCACACAAAATTTAGTTGTCACAATTATTTTCAAATTTAACGGATAATATTCTACGAACACTGCCAGCAACTTTGCCCACACTGGAAGCCAGTTTGGAAGCATCGGAAGTTCTGCTCTTTTTTTGAGCGTGTGTTGGTGACCCGGAATTTTTGAAGTTTCGTGACATTTGTCAATACGAATTTCTATGTATCAATACTAGCGCAAAAAAACGGCACCAGCCCATGGTAATATAGCTTGTAGGCAAGTAACGGAAAATCTGCCGGAGTTGGGGGTCTCAGTATTGTCTCTGATAAAAAGATTTGCTTCGAGTAACACGATGGGCTTTTAAAGGGTGATTTTTTAGCTGGTTTGGTTTTGGCAACACTGGTTTTGACAGCTGACGTGTGTTTAGTACCTTGTGTCACTGTCAAACAGCTTCAGTTTGGTTTGCAATTTAACCATGGATCGTCTTACAAATGAACAACGCTTGCAAATTATTGAATTTTACTATCAAAATTCGTGCTCGGTTCGAAATGTTCATCGCGCGCTGCTTCCATTTTATGATCGGCATTCTCGACCTTCTGAGCAGTCTATTCGGAAGATTGTGACCAAATTTCGCACCAAATTTACTTTGTTGGACATTAAACCACAAACACGTTTACGTACTGTGCGTAGTGAAGAAAATATTGCGGCCGTATCAGCTAGTGTGACAGAAGACCGCGAAATGTCGATTCGGCGCCGTTCCCAGCAGTTAGGCCTTTGTTACAGCACTACGTGGAAAATTTTGCGGAAGGATTTGGGCGTAAAGCCTTTTAAGATACAGCTGGTGCAAGAACTAAAGCCAGCCGACCTACCACAACGCCGAATTTTTGGTGAATGGGCTCTTGGAAAGCTGGCCGAGGATCCGCTTTTTTATCGAAAAATTGTGTTCAGCGATGAGGCTCATTTTTGGTTGAATGGGTACGTAAATAAGCAAAATTGCCGCATTTGGAGTGAAGATCAGCCAGAAGCATTGCAACAGCTACCAATGCATCCCGAAAAAGCCACTGTTTGGTGCGGTTTATGGGCCGGCGGCATTATTGGGCCATATTTCTTCAAAGATGATGCGAATCGCAGCGTTACTGTCGATGGTGAACGCTACCGAGCGATGATAACAAACTTTTTTTTTGCCCGAAATGGAAGTTCTTGACTTGCATGATATGTGGTTTCAACAAGACGGTGCCACATGCCACACAGCACGCGAAACAATGGCGCAATTGCGAGGCGAGTTTGGTGAACAGTTAATTTCACGTTTCGGGCCGGTCAATTGGCCGCCTAGATCGTGCGATTTGACACCATTAGATTATTTTTTGTGGGGGTATGCCAAGGCTAATGTGTATAGGGACAAGCCCACTTCGATTGACGCACTGGAAGCCAACATCCATGCATTCATTCGTGAGATACCGGCCGATATGTGTGAAAGAGTATGCCAAAATTGGACTCAGCGGATGGGCTACCTGAGACGCAGCCGCGGTCAACATTTGCATGAAATTATCTTTAAACATTAAATTGCAAGGTTCAAACTATCGATTCAAATAAATATTTCATTCATTTTTTCGAATTTTTTGTGTTTTTTTTTAAAAAAAGTTCTAAACCTCTTAAAAAATCACCCTTTAGTTTAGCTAAAACAAAAGTTGAAAAGGAAAACATGTTTTTTAAGTTATTTAATAAAGTCTGGTACGCAGTTCAAGTGAAAACCGATTTTTCACTGCGAAATGTCGCATTAATTTTGTGACATTTCAGCTTGAAAATGTTAGGTGTACAAATAATTGGTGGCAGCAGGGTGCCTATAGAATATTTTTCGACCCAGCTGTGCTCAAAAAATACCAGCAGATGAATTCACGGATCTTTGAAAATATGTATAATTTCCATGCACTGTTAATTGTTTAAATTGGACGGCTGTCCTTTTCATACTACAAATCAGACATTATTTGCCAAATTGAAAATTTTATAATTGTGATGAACAAAATACAAAACATTTTTTTTTGTGTGTTGGGAGGTTCACTGGATGCGAAAATCATCGAAAAGCATTCGAGAGCTAGTATGTACGCGAGCAATGCTTCGGCAATAGGGAGGGACTTTAAGCCGATCTTAAATACCTCCTGAGGGCACTGACTTTTTTCTTACCGAATGGGATGGTACCTAGCCGTTCGACTAATCGGCAATTTATTTATGAGTTATAAGAAAAATCTTAAACGAAAAATCCCTCATTTGTGGAATTTCCGAACTTTCATGTTAGCTTATTTTAATAGATCAAAGGTCTTAACTGTATTAATCTCTTGATAATACATTGTCTGTGTTTAATAATTCGGTTATTTCTAAGCTAAGCTTACTTCTGTGCGTTTAAGCAACTTGTTTCATTTCTTTTTCAACTAGTTCAATATCTAGGTCTCTATGTAGATCAGCGTTGTATATTTGGTTGCCGAAATAAAACTAAGCTAATATGTGTTTTATTACAAAAAATACTACGCAGTTGGATCTAACTGGTTTAGCCGTCTAACACCGAATAGGAAAGTTCGTCGATGTTACCTCGTGACAGCGGCGGCCACCATCGACGTAGAGGACGCTGATTGGTTGGTCCAGGCGGATTCTAACTACCGCCGATCTGTCAGTTTGCCTGACATGCGTTGCCAGGCGTAGTTGCTTGGCAGGTCTAAAGCCCCCGCCACAGAGGCCCCCCAGAGGACTACCGCTATCTACAGGTAGCGTGCAGGAATCTGGACGTGGCGACCTGTACGGTTGCGGGAAGGCTAAGTTGTTGTCGTTGTTTGTAGCGGTTGCTGGTTACCCAGCGTGGGCGTAGGCGTCCTGAGCGGAGTCCAAGTTTGCGGGTTTTAAGCGGTCCGTTGAGATTTTCGTGTGTTATCCTCGAACGTTGAGGGTGAAGAATTTGTCGTTGCGTTCGGTTATTTTAAAGGGTCCCTCGTATGGAGGAACTATAGATGCTTTGACTGAGTCGTTGCGAATGAATGCGTGACTCGACGTCTGTAGGTCTTGGTGAACGAATGGGAGCAGTCGAGAATGCCAAGCTGTCTGCTGGGCCTTGTTTGGTGCATCATCATCGGCCTTCAGGGTTCTGTGGAATCGCTCGCCGATTCCGTTAGACTGAGGGTGGTGATGATGAATTAAGCGAGTAGATATTGCACCGAATTTGAATTATAAACGAAGGGGGATAATGTGTAATAGAACCAGTCAATTTGATTCATATATATTTAATGTAATTATCACAATTATAGTGTACTTAGCTGGGTAGATGTGGTGCCTTTCACGAACGAGATCCAAGTGCTCGAAGCACACAAGATCAAGTCGATCACGCCTAACAAATCCCGCCCACTCTCAAGTCTTACATATGCAATGCAAT
Source organism: Cheilosia grossa (assembly GCA_963082955.1). Classification (NCBI taxonomy): domain Eukaryota; kingdom Metazoa; phylum Arthropoda; class Insecta; order Diptera; family Syrphidae; genus Cheilosia; species Cheilosia grossa. The sequence continues at coordinate 46,602,108 of OY720147.1, read as the reverse complement.
TGGTGGTGCAAAGATGTGTGAGCTTGCATGTTTTACAGTGGCATACACATTTTAAACAAGTGAAAGGAAAATGAATTAAAGACATTACGATTTGCAAATACAAGTTTCAAGAATTATAACGAAATTAAATACAAGTACAATTGATTAGAATGGAAGGTTAACATTGAACTCCCAATAACAAGACGTAAGTGCAGTTTGACTGACTTAACGCCAGCCTCCCACAAACCACCAAAGTGTGGCGCTGAAGGAGGGATGAAATGCCATGCGATGCCATCCTTAGCAAGAGCGGCAGCGATTGTATCGTTGTGGGTTTGTGCCATAACCACTTTGTGCATTTCAGTCAGACACCGACGAGCTCCTTAAAAGTTTGTCCCGTTGTCGCTGTAGATGTTGCTAAACTTGCCACGGCGAGAGACAAATCTTCGTAAAGCGGCTATGAAAGCATCCGTGGTGAGGTCACTCACCAGTTCCAAGCGGATGGCTTTCGTTGCCATGCATATGAACAGAGCAATATAGGCCTTGGATGTCTTCGGTTTACGACAACGGGATAGCTTGATGGTTATTGGGCCAGCGTAATCACACCCTGTATTTGAAAATGGACGACTTGGCTGAATACGAGGCGACGGTAAATCTCCCATGAGTTGCTGACTTGTGAGTTTGCGCTGCATAAAGCACGGCTTACACCTGTGAATGATCCGACAAATGAATTTTTCGGCTGCCCATGATCCAGTACTGGTGTCGAACGAATGCGAATGTTTCGGATACTCCAGCGTGTAAATACCGTGGATGTGTGTCTGTTATTATTAGCCGAAGAAATCAGGCTAGCTTTAGGAAGAATTAAAGGATGTTTTATATTAAACGACACACTAGCGTGCTTTATACGTCCACCTACACGTAACAGTCCATCGATGTCCACAAACGCAGAGTACCTACCTCAACAGTGCTGATTTCGACGGAAGTTGATTGTATGTACGCAGGTACCGGAGATCATCTTCAAAGTAATTGGCTAGTACAAACTTTAATATGGCTATCCTAGCAGCATTATTTTCCTCATAATTCAAACCACGATGAATTCGATCTGAGAGGGGAATGCGACACTCGGAGGCAAGTCGTAGGCAATGAGCAACTATCCGTTGCAACCAATACCACGAAGAAACATTCCTTATTAAGCCTTGAAAGACATGGTTACCTACCGAAGTGACAAGCACATGCATAGGGATTGATTTTTCTTCACGTTTAACCGATTCACTTTCGGACAGATTTGAAGAAAGGTTTGATTTCGGCCAATGTTCTTCAGATAAATATAGCCATGCTGGGCCGGTCCACCACAGAGAATGATTAAAGAGATTATCAGGGAGGAAACCACGCGACGAAAAGTCTGCAGGATTCGATTCCGACGGGACATGAAACCAAGAGTATCGGGGTATAGTTTCTAAAATGGCTGCTGTTCGGTTAGCCACGAAGATTGTCCAGCGACGAGGGGGTGATGAAAGCCAATGTAGGACGATTTCGGAATCGCACCACGCGAATGTCTTTACGATTTTGGCATTAACCGACGTTTTCACCAGGGTCATCAACCGAGTGAGCAACAGCGCACCACATAATTCGAGCCGGGGAATGGAAACACATTTAATTGGGGCCACTTTAGTTTTTACCGGGACGAGGGTCATGGTCACGTTACCAGTAACAGATGTAGAGCGTCGTCCACGTAGACATCATTAAGCAAAATTCTAGCGGCATTAGGGTACACCGAGGCGTAGTCTTCTGCGAGTTGTTGTAATACGCGAACGGATAAGACGGATAAGAATGGAGCCGTCGCTGTGCCGTACGTGACGGTTCGTAACCGATAATGTTGAATCTCATCACGTGGGCTCTGACGACAAACGATACGTTGAAGGTCCATGTCTTGTTCGCGGATTCAAATTTGGCGGAACATTTTAACGATATCGGCCGTGAACACGAACCGATGATGCCGGAAATGCAAACACACACCAATCAAGTCACGTTGAATTGGCGGCCCGATTAGGAGTTGGCTATTCAACGATTGTCCCTTACAGTCCTTTACCGAACCATCGAATACAACGCGTAGCTTTCTAGATGAACTGTCCGGATTTAGTTACACATATTTGGTCGCGAGGGATTAGTTCCATGTGCCCGAGTTCGAGATACTCTTTGATGAATTCAGAATATAGCCGGTGCAGGTCCGGGTTAATGTATCTCCCATCCGGAGAGCGCGAAACTGTCTTTTGAAAATGCTGTTCAGCGGGATCATTGGCAATAGATTGGCCTTTATGTGGGGAAACTTCTTCCAGTTCCCAGAACCGCTGCCATAGAGCATCCACGTCGAGAGTGGAATGGAACGAAGACATTTGCTGAGCGGATGTATATGGATCAACTAACTCTCCTGAAATAACCCAACCAAACGATGTATTGAACGCTATAGGAATGCCTTCATGTCCACGAATTTGTTCTGACCTGAGAATATTCCAGACCTTGTTCGCTTCGAGGAGAATATCAACCGAACTGGATACGCTAAAGAATGGATCCTCTAGATCCAACTTCTGAATATAATCCCATGCCGATGCGTCAAAGGATTTAGATGGCAAATTCGACGTCAATTTAGCTAACACGAACGCATCGACCGATAAGTGAGAGTTGTTGTATCGAGAGAAGAGTAGATACACATCCTTTTGTAAATCCAGCTTCTGTTGATGACAATCCAATGATGGGAATACGAGAGTGCTTTCTTGGAAGACTTAACCTTTGTGCCAATGACTCAGTGATAAACGAAGACTGTGACCCGGTATCCAAGAGTACTCGACAAGCGATAAACTCTCTCGATTATCGTGAACCCTAGCGAGGATTGTTGGTAAGATGGGTTGCTTTCGAATACTAAGCTCAAGGGAGTGGTTATTTAATAGTGGAGGAGCTGTAGTAGAAGTGGAAGGAGTCACCGAATAATAAGGCTGATGTGAAGCAGACGATGTCGAAGCCGAGACTACGGTTAACACAGGAGCAGGACTTGGATTTGGTGACGGTAAAGACGAGGGAGTGTTTCTCAAATCGTCTTGATGAACCAACGAATGATGAGCTCTACAGACGCGACAACGGAACGATGACCGACACCTATTTGCCGAATGGACTGTCCGCAGGCAATTAAAGCACACCGATTTTGTTTTGACGAAGGTTCTACGAGCATGTGATATCTAACGCTAAGAAATGAATGCACTGGGATAGGAAATGGTCACCTTTACACAAAGGACACTGCACACTAACTTCCGACGGTTTCGCTACATGGGCTCGGATCTGACCCGATGTTTTTCCTCGAGATGCAACTGGTCGGTTAAGAGTATGGCACGATTCAAGCGCGTCACAAAGTAATTCGAGAAACTCAACAAGATCGGAGATCGAACTATCATATCGAGATCCGATTTCCTCGGCCCAAGCATGCTTTGTGTCACTATCTAACTTAGACAATAAGAGGTAAATTAACCAGGGATCCATTCTTATTCAACGCGTTCAGTCCACGAATCACTTCATCCGCACCGTCTGTAATCTTTCTTAGCGTTTGCACATTTGAGACACATATAGAAGGTAGTGAAAGAAACGATTGCACAAATGATTGCACGATTACATTAACCCGATCGTAGCGTTTTTCGAGCCTTTCCCATGCTTCGACGTAGTTTGCATCCGAAACCGACATATGCTTAATTAGGTTAGCCGCATCCTCCCGCAAAAAGGATTTCAGATACTGAAATTTTTGCGTTGGAGAAAGATTCGGTTTGTTGTCGACTGAACCCAAGAAAAAATCTTTAAAAGAAGGCCAATCTTTATAATTGCCAGAAAAAGGAGGCACCACAATTTGAGGTAAGTGGTATGAGGTCGTCATCGTGTGGTTCGTGCCAATGCACTTACACAGTTCAGTGAAAACTGATGAGGTGAATTGCCTTCCTTGATCGGACGTAATTTGCGCTGGGGATCCGAACCTGGCGATCCAGCCATTTATAAGGTCGCTTGCACAGTTAACGGCTGACATGTCTACCATTGGATACGCTTCCGGTCACCTAGTGTAATGATCGATGACTGTCAAAAGATAGCGATACCCGTCGGAGGGCGGGAACGGTTCTAGGATGTCGATGTTGATGTTGGCGAAGCGTTCATCGGGTAGAGCGTATTGTTGAAGTTTCGTTCTCGAATGGCGGTGTACCTTCGTTTGCTGGCACGGTATTCATGTTTTGGGGAAATTTGAGCAGTCCTGGCGGATATTTGGCCAAATGAATCGCTCGGTAATAAGGCGTGCTGAGGCGCGGCGGCCTGGGTGTGAAAGACAGTGTGTCGCGTCGAAGAATTCCTTACGAAGATCCTTTGTTATGAACGGCCGAACTCTGTTGTGTGCCACATCGCAATAGATAGGTTTGTCTAGGTGAGGAAAGGAAAACAATGTTAGTTGCATTGAGTGCACAGGGTTACCTTCGAGGAGCTGCCGAAGCTCAGCGTCTTTTTCTTGCGATTCTGCCAGTTTCGAATAAAGGTCCTCCTTGGCGCTGACGGCCCCAATACATGACAACAAGTCTGCTGCGTGGTTATCCTCCCCTTAATGTACCGAATGTCGGTATTGAATTCGCTGATGAAGGACAAGTAATTTGTCTGTCGCGGTGACGATATTTCAGGTCGTTTGAAGGCAAATATTACCGGCTTATGGTCTGTTAAGATGTGCAATCTACGCCCTTCTAACAAATCTCGGAAGTGGCGTATGGCTAGATACATTGCTGTGAGTTCCCTGTCGTACGTGGAATAGCGTTGTTGCGTCGAGGAGAATTTCTTGGAGAAATATCCAAGCGGCTCTGCAACATTGTTGACTAGTTGAGATGCAGAGCGGCGCCTGCTTCTAGGTTCGATGCGTCTGTGACCAAGCTCAACTCTGCTTCTGCTACGGCGTGTGCCAGGCGCACTGCTTTAGCCAGAAGCTGGCGACAGTTTTTGACAGCTTTGTCCGTAGGTTGTGTCCAGTTCAGCACCGATTTGTCGTTTTTCCGATTACCTGGCACCAGTGCCAACAAGGGAATTTGTACGGTGGCAGCATGGGGGATGAATATGTGATAAAAGTTTGTCGTCGCGAGGAAACCTTTCAGTTGTTTTACTGTATCTGGTCGTTTGCTGCGTTGGATGGCATCCAGTCGTGACGGGAGGGGACCTGTCTCGTGCCTTGTGATAAGATGACCAAGAAACTCCAGCTGCGGTTGTCCGAAGACACACTTGGCCACATTGACTGCCAAGTTGTGGTTAGCCTCTTTAGCACTTGGGTCAAATGTTGACGATGTTCTTCAACGTTCGAAGAGGCGATGCAGATGTCGTCCATGTACGGGAATGCGAATTCCACCCCCCTTACCACCTCGTCAATCAGCCGCTGAAGGGTATGCGCCGCGTGGCGATCCGAGAACAACGGTTTCACCGTGTTCAGTGACGACAACCGTGCAAATGGCACAATCGCCGATGCAAATACTCATCTGTTTGTGAGTAGAGATGAACTTCGGTGCATCTTTGAATCACTTAAAAACAAAAAGTCGTATTAAGACACCTGCCGCTAGACGCGATAGATATCTTCACCACACTATTTAACAATGCGCTGAATAATGCATATTATCCGGAGCAGTGGAAAATAGCGGTGGTACACCCTGTCCCGAAAAGGACAAACCCTGCTAATCTCCGGTCAATTAGTTTGCTTCCGAATGTTTGCAAGGTATTCAAAAAGTCGTCAACAGATCTCTTTTGAAATGGGTTGAGGAAAAGAAGATTATTCCGGACAACCAGTTTGGCTTCAGAGCGGGGCATGACACTATTCATGCTGCGTCGAAACTGGTTTCCGACATTCAGTGGAATAACAGTAAGAAGCAATGCACGGGTGCCTGCCTGGTCGACTTTGAGAAGGCCTTCGATACCGTATGGTTGGAGGGGCTCTTCTATAAGCTGACCAGATTGGGCATTCAAAAATCTTTGCTGTGTATGATTTTTGACATGCTTATGGGAAAGAAGTTCGTTGTCAAGGCTGGCAACGTGACTTCGAGCAGGGTTTTCGAAACAAAAAACGGCTTACAACAGGGAGCAGTGAATTCTCCGGTCCTGTTTAATATTTACACAAGTGATCTGGTGGGTTCCCTCAGACATGCTATAGCGTACGCGGACGATTTAGTGGCGTACAGGTCAGGACCAAAAATCGAGGTCATTAACATCCTTCTGCAACGTGACTTCGAGCAAATTAAGAGGTATTGCGATGATTGGAAGTTGAAAATCAATTTCCAAAAATCGGAAACAATACTGTTCAGAACTACATTGGCTAGGGCCTCTGGGGATACCAGAAAAAACTGGCGAACATTAACAATTGTTGGACAGCAGGGGCGGCCGTTGGCGGTGAAAAACGTGGTCCGGTAGCTTGGCATCTGGCTCGACCAGTATCTGTATTTTGACAAACATATAGCTGCTTGTCTTGCTGGGGCTAAGAGGGCCTACGCTCTGACAAGGAGACTGTTTCGCAGCAGTCAACTTGATTCCAGGGTGAAGGTCATTTGCTACGTGGCCCTTATAAGGCCTATCATCGCTTATGGCTGTCCTATGTGGTTCAATATAGCGCCGTTCTATATGGAAAAGATTCGGGTGTTTGAGAGACAATGTCTCAGGGCCTGTCTAGGGTTGTTTAGAACTCCTGAATCGCAGTACATAAAATACTATCCCAACAGGACCCTATACAATGGGGCTCGACTGAATAGGATTGACAACTTCCTTATTAAGGTGATTCGGAGGCACGTTGCAAGGGCGATGGCCAGCGATAATAACCTGATCTCAGGGGCTTACTACCCCAATTTAATGTACCACGAGAGTACGCTTCGGTCTGGCTTTATCCCGCCTGAGGCATTTCTTCATGTAGATATGAAAGGGTTAGTCCAGACAAAAGATGGTGTGCCGGTATTGTACCACAGCCACCGCGGCGCGAGGGATAAGCGGCTCATCCACGACGGGTACGCCGCCAATGCTCAGGAGCTCCTCCGCTTTAGTACCGCATTTGCGGAACGGGACAGGGTCGATACGGTCAAGCAGTTCACCGAATTTTGGTGGCTTGAGGCACAGGTGAGGTAGGATACGCTCTCCCGGGCCGGTGCGCTACTTATGTAGCATCCTCCTTAGTTTTAAGCCAGATATTAAGTTTGTAGGCCTAGGATTATAGTAGAGGGACTTAGCTAGCCAACATGAATAGTGCTGCCGAGACTCGAACGACGCTTGCGGCCTCGCTCGGGTCTCGATGGCACTGATGAACCCTTGTGGGCGGCTGTCAGGCGCCCATGGGCGCGATCAGGATTGTGACCAATCGATGAGATTGCTCACCACCCTGAGTATAGGTAATTTAGGTTAAGTAGCTTAGGTAGTTTTAAGTAGTTTTAAGTAAAACAAATAATAAAGAGTTCAAGTTTTCTAAAGTTTCTTGAAAATTAAAAACCAAAACAAATCATATAAATAGATAGATTTAAGGCCGAAAGGCAGTAATTTTAAGGATATTGATAAGTTTAGAGTGCTCGCTTAGAGCCAGTAAGCTAGAATAAGATAAATGTTAATTTTAAATTAGATTTAATCGTTTTTGTCTAGTATGTAAGCTTAAAGAAAGAAAGAAATAAAAAATGAATTTTAAAGTTAAAGTTAAAGTTAAAAGGTTTGCGCCGCGTTCCGAATGTCATGTGGGTGAATTCATATAGACCGAAAGGCGTGATAATGGCGGACTTAGGAATGTCGTCCGGGTTAATGGGGACCTGGTGAAAGGCTTTTGTAATGAAGCGCTTCTGAGTTTTTCGATGCCCCCGCTGGTGCGAGGCGTGTGATGTTCGGAAATACCATTATGATGTCGGCGAAGGGTGCATTTCGATCGATGAGCTGCGGGGACGATTGGTTGCTGGTCATCGCACAAAGTGATTTCGAAAGCGACTTGGTGCGCGAATCGATGAGGCGAGCTCCTTTTACGTCGCCCATTAGGTCATGGTGTTGCAGGAAATCAGCTCCGATGATTGGAGAGGTGACGTCAGCGACGATGAATGTCCAAACGAATGGACGGCGAAGACCCAGGTTGAGTTCATGGGTGACCTCTCCGTAGACTTTGATGGGCGAACCGTTTACGACAAACAGCTGCATGGAGGTAGGGCGAGGCCTTTTTGTCGATGATGGTGGTGGAATGCAGGAGACTTCGGCACCTGTATCGATTAAAAAAGAAAGGTTAGTGTTGGTTTCATTTAAACATAGTCTGTTGATGGAGGCTGGAGGCGATCTTTTTCCCGTCGTCTTATCCGAGGCGGCCGAGCGGATTCATTATTGTGGCTGCGGGGGTGGAGTGGCTGGTGCCTTCCGGCGGAAGGGGCATGGTTGGCGACAGTTGGTTGTCTTGTTGCCGAAATTGCGATGAAAGCAGCAGTCGTTGAATTGTTCGATGAATTGCTCCCATCTGCGCTGGCTCGAGATACGGTGCTGAGCGGGGCGTGACGGTTTGCGAGTGCGTGGTCGTGATGGACGTTTTTGGCGTTGCTCTATTAGCAAATTTTGAAATTCCATTGCCAAGTTTGCGACTTCGGATGTGGGCGAGGGGGTTGGCGTTGAGGTACTGCATGCCGCAGCGTTAAGTTGCCGGAGCTCTACGCTTTCCATCACTGTGTCTGCGATCTGCGTTTTGTCCGCCGCGGAGCCTTTCACCATGACGGTCACTGCGTGGACTTATTGCGGTAGGCGCGAAGCCCATAGGTCGAGCAACACCGGCTCGCTTAACGAGCCCTTGGCTGCCTGCACCATCTCATAATAGAGCTCGGTTTTTTGTCGCCGAGGGGCATATCGTGCAGCACGCGGCGAAGTCGTTTCTGCTTGCTGTCGGCAAAATAGTTCGTGAGCTGCGTAAGAATATAGTCGTATTTGTCCCGGTCCGGGGCGGCGTCGATTATTGGGCGAAGTTCTGTAATCCGGGCGAGCGGCAGCTGCGAGCAAACGGTGTCGAATTTTCGTCCGTCCTGTGCGATTCCAGATGCCCGGAAGAAAAAATTCAGCAGTTGTCGATGTCGGATTACACGAACGGTGGCATTTGCAGGCGAGCGTAATAGTTTGCGGCAACATCCGCGTGCTCGCTTGCATCTGCTTGTGGAGCACTCTGTTTTCCGCTAACGCTTGGGGTTTCTTAGGCTTCGGTGGACATCACTTCGGGGTCACCACATTGGTCGCCGAAATAAAACGCGAAATTTACTAAGCTAATATGTGTTTTATTACAAAAAATACTACGCAGTTGGATCTACCTGGTTTAGCCGTCAAACACCGCATGGGAAAGTTCGTCGACGTTACCTCGTGACATCGGCGGCCACCATCGACGTGGAGGACGCTGATTGGTTGGTCCAGGTGGCTTCTAACTACCGCCGATCTGTCAGTTTGCCTGACAGGCGTTGCCAGGCGTAGTTGCTTGGCAGGTCTAAAGCCCCCGCCACATTTATGTACAAAGGTGCATTAACTATGACTATGTTTCTTTGAAATATATTTTGAAAGACTTCTATTTTTAGAAACTCGATTGGATTTGTCATGCCCACAATTGTTGCCCGCACCCCGCGGGTCCACAGAATTTGGTTGTATAGCAAAATAGCAATAACCTATTGGTCGGAGAGGGATGAATATCTTCAAATAGAAGTGCGAAAGTTGAATATTGAGTTTTGTTTTGTTTGTGTGCATAATTTAAGATCTTCTTGAACTGCTAAAAAAACGTTTGAGCTCAGTCGTCCTGCATAAATTCTACCACGAAAAATTTGTAACAAAAAAATGCTCATCCCGAACAAACTCGTTAACATTTGCACCATTATAGCGATGAAGACGATACACATGAACGACTTTCAGCTTGCCTCCTCTTCCTCGTTGGATGCGATAGACAACGTCGTTGATGCGCTTTACGATTTTGTAGGGCCCTTCACAGTCTGGTTGTAACTTAGGTGATAAACCTTTTCTTCGATGAGGGTTATATAGCCATACCAGATCTCCTTCTTGAAAGCCTGTAGTTGTTGTTTTAGTATCGTACCTCGTTTTCATGCGGTCACTGGCTATCTTAATATTAGCCCTAGTCCCTCGATGCACGTCCCTGATGATATTCCTGAGGTCTGTAACATAGTCCTCCTCATTTTTGGATTCTTCGCATGGAGATTCAAACATTAACTCGCTAGGTAGGCGGACTTTTCGACCAAATAGGACTTCAGATGGAGTATGTCCTGTGGTGTTGTGCACTGCACTTCGATAGGCCAATAAAAACATGGGAATGTGTTTGTCCCAATCTCTCTGGTCATCGCCAACGACCTTAGAGAGGTGTTCATTCAGCGTTCTATTGAAGTGCTCCACCATCCCATCTGATTGTGGATAAAGCGATGTTGTTCTTGTCTTCTTAATCCCGAGTAACTGGCACACTCCTTGGAAAATCCTGGACTCGAAGTTTCGACCTTGGTCCGAATGCAATAGGCACACCAAATCTGCTTACCCAGTTGAAGACGATTTGCTCCACAACAGTCTTAGCTTCTTGATTTGGGATAGCGAATGCTTCAGGCCACTTACTGAAGTAGTCCATAACAACAAGGATGTACCGATTTTCATTGTTCGTTTCAGGAAGCGGTCCCGCAATATCAACGGCTATCCTTTCGAAGGAGGCTCCAACATTATATTGATGCATCTTGCCTCGGACTTTCACTCTCGGGCCTTTGCTGGCCGCACATATTACGCATTTCCTGCACCAATTCTCAACATCCTCCCTTGAATGGACCCAGTAAAAGCGTTCCCGTACTTTTCCGAGTGTTTTGTTTATTCCCAAGTGGCCTCCAGACACTCCATCATGCAATTCCCTCAGCACTTCGATAACTTTTGTCCTGGGAACAACAAGCTGCATTACGTACGACTTTCCATCCGGGCTTTCCCATTTTCTTTTTAGAATGCCGTCTTGGACACGAAGGGAATCCCACTGCACCCAGTATGCCTTCAGCTCGGGACTCCTGTTGGATATCTCCTGCCAGTCTGGTTTTCCCTCATGCTCTTTCCAGGCGAGGATGGGTTCGATATCCGGATCTTCCTTTTGAGCCTCTCGGATTTCCCGTGCACTCCAGCCACCAATGGGCATAGCTCTCACCCTTTGAACGGACACGACATCTTTTTCCTCGTGTCGTAAGCAATGTTTACAATCTGCTTTGCACGGTCGACGGGAGAGAGCGTCTGCATTTGAGTGAAGACTTCCCTTTCGATGTTGTATTTCGTACTCGTACATTTGCAGCTGTTCGATCCACCTTGCGACTTGTCCTTGAGGATTCTTAAAGTGTAGTAGCCACTTTAAAGATGCATGGTCTGTGCGAAGGATGAATTTCTGCCCATAGAGGTACTTATGGAAATGTTTCGTTGCCAGTACCAAAGCAAGGAGTTCGCGCCTGGTAACACAGTAGTTCCTCTCTGGCTTTGAGAGAACTTTGCTGAAGACCGAAACTACCTTCTCTTGGCCCTCGTGTACCTGGGAAAGCACGGCTCCAATTCCCACATTACTAGCGTCTGCATCCACAATAAATGTTTTTCCAGGGGTGGGGTACGCTAATATGGGGGCGTCGCACAGCTGTTGCTTAAGTTCTTTGAAACTGTTTTCGCACTCACCTGACCATTTGAATTGTTTGCCTTTTTCTGTCAGTTGATGCAAGCTCTTTGCGATCCTGGCAAAGTCCTTTACAAATCGTCTGTAATAAGTCGCAAGTCCCAGGAAGCTTCTCAGCTGATGTTTGTCTTTGGGAACCGGCCAGTTTTTCACTGCATCGATCTTCTCCCGATCAGTCTTGACTCCCTTGGAAGAGATGATGTGCCCGAGATACTTCACTTCTGGTCGAAATAGAGAACACTTCTTCGGGTTCAGTTTTAACTGTGCACTTTGTAGCCTTTGGAGCACCTCCCTAAGGTTATTTCGATGTTCGTTGAACGTTTTACCAACCACGATGACATCGTCCAGGTAGACCAAACAGGTTCTCCACGTCAGTCCCAGCAAAACACGCTCCATTAGACGCTCGAAAGTTGCTGGAGCATTGCACAGTCCAAATGGCATTACTGTAAATTGCCAAAGCCCGTTTCCTGCTGTGAATGCTGTTTTCTCGCGGTCTTCTGGATGGATCTGTACTTGCCAGTAGCCACTCTTCAGATCAAGAGTCGAAAACCATTTGGCCCCGGATAGTGTGTCCAGGGTATCGTCAATTCTTGGCAGGGGTTAGCTATCCTTCTTAGTGACGTTGTTTAGTTGGCGATAGTCCACGCAGAATCTCGTGCTTCCGTCTTTCTTTTTGACCAGGACGACCGGTGATGCCCACGGACTTTTTGAACTCTCAATCAGTCCCTCCTTTTCCATCGTCGACACCATTTCTGCAACCTCCGTCTGCTTGGCCAATGGTAGTCGTCTGGGCGGCTGACGAATTGGTCTTGCATCCCCGGTGTCAATTCGGTGCTGTACGAGATGTGTTCGGCCATACTCGCTACTCTGCGAAGCAAATATATCAGCGAACTCGTCGATTAGACTCCCTGCCATGGCCCGCTGCTCCTGATCCAGCTCGCACTCTCCGAGAATATTGTCTTTCATTTCCGATATCTCCGTAGGTCTAACCGGTTTCGCAGGACTTTCATTTCACAACTTTGTGACCGCAGTAATTGGTACGCACCAGTGGCGTGGCGTGAATGTTTTAAAATGGGAAGTCGAAGCAAAATTAATCACATAGATATATAATAAACCTTACACATGTGTACCTTGAAAGAAAATCATTCATTGTACACTTGCAAATTGGGTTCACATTACTAAATTCACTTAAGTCATGCACTGCAATCTGCCAACTGAATTTGTAAATCAAAACACTTACACCTACCTCAACATACTACCTGCAATTATCCTCACAATCAGACAAGCAGAAGTAGAATAAATCGAATAACTCGAAGAAAAGCGTGTTATTTTGTTCATTTCATAACCAAACAAACACATACGACATACCCAAAACACAACCCAGTGGCCATGGCCTGGCCAGTACCAGTACTCATACTCAGCTCTGGGAAGAAAAAAAGAGATACAAACAAATGTACATTGAGGACTCGAACGGGAACCAAGTTGTTTTTAGGTTCAACGAGCATCTTTCCGACGATAAAGCTCTGGTAATAGTTTTCTGTATCTGGCTCTATTAGGAAGAATCGGTGGCTCCCAGGATCATCTTCCAGCTTTGTCCAAATAAGTGTCTCTGACGAAGGTGGTAAAATTTCGTCCTCACTTACAACTGTTCTTAGAGCTGCGACGTTCTCGTTCCCGTAAACCATTGGAATCTCGACGTTTCTGTACTTTAGAACTTGCAAACCGATGTCGAGTACTACATCATGCGTCTTCATAAAGTCGATTCCAATGATGCATTCGTCACATATATCGGCTACCAAGAATACATGGGAGAAGACTATTCCTGCTAGATTTATCGTCAAGAGTACCTCACCATACACCTTTGCCGTTGCTCCAGTTGCTGTTTTCAGACAGTAGCTGCCGGTGTTGTGCAGCCATGATTGGCGAACGATGTCCCTTCTGATTATGGAAGCGGTGGCACCTGTATCGATTGTGGCCACACACTTTTTCTGGCCGATATGTGTTTCCACTGTCAAGCTCCTATTACATCGTTTGGTCTGGGAGACCTGTATTGTGGTCCTGGGGGCGTCGATTCCAGAAACCAGCTTCTGCCCCGCGAAGCTGGTTCTTACTCGTTTCCCGACTGATGGTTTTATGAGGTTCCATCCGCCGATTGTTCAGATGCCTCCACGTGACGACTTCTTGTTCTGCAATGTGGACAACTACCCTGTCTACGTTCAGCTCTGCACTGTCGTTGCAGATGTCCAATTTTGTTGCAGTTCCAGCAACGGATCGGTCCCCTGCGAGCACTGTTCCGGTCTTCTACCTCTGTTCTCTGGCATGTACATTCGACGGATGTTATTTCTCTTACGCGGTGGAATCCTTGAGATGCCTGGTCAGCAGCTTTCATAGTTAATGCAAATGCCAGTGCCTCAGGAAGTGTTCTCTTTCCAGCCAATCGTAGAGCCATCTGCAGCTGTCTGTCCTCTATGGCTTGTGTAAATGCCTCAATAGCCATTTCGTTGATGACATCTTCGCCGGCATTGGGATATGACAAGTGCGCTAGCCGTTCTATATCCGGTTGCAGCTGCTGGAGAGTTTCTCCCCTCTTCTGGAATCTACTGCGCAGTTGCACTCTATACACTTGCTGCATATGGTCGTCACCAAACCGCATCTCAATAGCCTTAACCAAAGCATCATAGTCGCGCTGTTTTTCTTCTGAGATAGTTTGAAGCAATTCTGCAGCTGTACCTCGTAATGCGAGCGTTAATGCAATCGACTTTTCCTCGTCGTCCCATCCATTGGTCATTGCAGCTGCTTCGAACTGTCTCTTATAAATCGGCCATGATGTCTGACCATCAAAAATGGGTGTTGCATCTCTTTCCTTCTTGGGCAGTCAGCAGAATATTCGCGAGCCTTCTGTTTCTTGACTTTTTCGAGCTCTTTAACTACGTTCTCGATGTTTGTTTCGTGTCTATGAAGAGATTCATTAATTTCCTCAAACTTGGTTTCATGCTTATTTAACTTCTCATCAATCGCGACGATTTTTACATCTAGAACATTCTTAAACTCTTCCACGGCATCTTTTTGTGCGGCGGCAATGTAATTTTTCTGCTCTTCAAGAGAATTCTTCTGTTCTTCTAGAGAATTCTTCTGTTCTTCTAGAGAATTCTTCTGTTCTGCGAACTTAGATTCCATAGAATTCTTCTGTTCTTCCATCTTGGCAAGAAATAATTCCATCATAGCGCTAATATCAACGCCTGTACTTACTTGTTCTTCTGCCACGTCAAAAAGCATGGTCTTTGAATTTTCTCCCTCATTTTCGACAGCCTCCTGCAGACGAAGTATGAGGTCACTTTTCCCTCCAGCTGTGGAGAGATTCCTCTTTTCTAATTCACTTTTTAATTGGGGTATGCTTAGTTGTAGCAATACACGACCCATTTTTTTTTATTTTTTTTTTTTTTGTGTCACTTGTAATTTCGAAATTCACTTTAATTAAATTTTGTTATTTTTTTTTTTTAATGTTTCTTTGTAACACACGCTTTAGCACAGAATAAGTTTTATCCCACTTCTGACACCAATGTTACATTTGGGCTGGGATTCGAAAAGATAAAACACTATTCTGTTCAACTTTTCTAGTATAATCACTTTTATTACACTTTTATAGATTATTCACTTATTTAGTACCAGAACAATATTACTCAAACAATTCTTCAACGATTCAAACCAATCACTTATTTCAACCGATTACTATCTCGAACTTTAACCAATCACTGATAAAAATCAACTGTCCCCCTGTTCTACAACCTTTCCTTTTATATCTGCTCTGCCATCTCTTCGAGAACTTTCTAGCTAACTCCAATTGGTTCTACAATTGGCTGACATACTTTTTCCCCTTTTCAGAAATTGATAAATTCCCAGTTAATTTAGTTTAGTGGGGAATTGACAGATTCCAATCTCCAATTGGAGGTGGAACTTGTTTGGTGACAAATGGGGGTTGTTTTCATTTCACCATTTTAGTTTGTTTTTCATTTCACCACGATTCATTCCACGCCACAATACATATTATAAAAGGTAGAATCGATTTTCGACCACTAGCGAAACTATTTACGATTAAAACGCCAAGCATGTAGGTATGATGAGTGCGATAGATAATTGTTGGGATTCTTTGAATTGCAATCTAATGTATTGTGGCGTGGAATGAATCGTGGTGAAATGAAAACAACCCCCATTATTCACCAAACAAGTTCCACTTCCAATTGGACATTAGAATCTGTCAATTCCCCACTAAACTAAATTAACTGGGAAAAAGCATGTGAGCCAATTGTAGAACCAATTGGAGTTAGCTAGAAAGTTCTCGAAGAGATGGCAGAGCAGATATAAAAGGAAAGGTTGTAGAAAGTTCGAGATAGTAATCGGTTGAAATAAGTGATTGGTTTGAATCGTTGAAGAACTGTTTAAGTAATATTGTTCTAGTACTTAATTAGTGAATAATCCATAAAAGTGTAATAAAAGTGATTTTGACTAGAAAAGTTTAACAGAATAGTGTTTTATCTTTTCGAATTCCAGCCCAAATGTAACATTGGTGTCAGAAGTGGGATAAAACAGTCGCTCTTCAGCATCCGTGGTGGACAGACGACTTGGTGAGTGAGGCAGCGTGTGCGAATAAAGTGTTTAAGTAGCAATTCCGAGTGAAAAATAGTGTAAGCCATTTGGCTCAGAGAGCGTGTCTTCGGCTCTGACGTAAGAGGAGGCAGGTTCGAGTCCCAGTGGGGGAAAACTTCTTTTTTCAAATAAAAAAAGAAAAAAAAAAAGTGGAAGTGCCGCAAACACGCGATGGACACTGGCCACTCAAAGGTCCCGCAAAGTGATGCACCGTTGCCCAAACGCGTGACCAGGCAGACAGCAGCACCAACAATACCAATAAGTGCGGAAGATATGCCAACAACAAGTGCCGCAGCATCAACAACACAAGCAGTGATACAGTCGCGCGAAGCGACAAAAAGTGAAAAAAGGCGACGCAAAGTAAAGGCAAAACCAAACCTCACACATAAGAGGAAGTCGAAGACAACCGAGGAGATGACGTCACGACCAACGTCATCGGCGCAAGAAACTGGCGATGATGACTCAGATGGGCTCAGCTATTCGTACGAGTCAGAAGGAGGTGAGGACCGATACTTGGGCGAAGGTAATGCCTTCCAAGTATTACTGGACGCCGAAGAAGAACAGAAACAAAAAAATGAGGAAGAAGACGAGGAAGCCCAGCTAGACCGGCTGATTAAAGAGCTTCTCGAAAAGAGGGAGAAAGTGCGCCAGCAAAAGTTGCAACAGCAACAGCAAAAGCTGAAGCAACTTCAAGCTGAGCAGCAACAACACAATCTTCAAGAAAAACAGCTTAAGCAGCAGCAACAACAACAAGCACTGCTTAAGCAACAGCTACAGAAAAAGCAGATGGCACACAAACAGCCACTGCAGCAACAACACCAACAACAACAACAACAAATACAGTCACAAAAGCAGAAACTGCAACCGCAGCAGAGACAACAGCCGCAGCAACAGCAGCAGCAGAGACAACAACAGGAACAGCAACAACAACAACAACAACAACAACAACAACAACAACAACAACAACAACAACAACAACAACAACAACAGCAGCAGCAACAACAACAACAGACGAAAAAAGAAAAAGTACCACCAATTAACGTAAGTAATTTAGATATTAGTGATAGTATAAGATTATGTAGGTTAGTTACTAAGAACTTTTATGTTAAACGGCTCAACGCCACAAAACACATAATTATGTGCACAAATATGGAGGAGCACAAAAAGGTGCGCACCGCTCTGGAGAAAGCGGAGACAGAGTACTTCACGTACACTCCAAAAGGAGAAAAGCGACAAACGGTGTTGCTTAAGGGTATAGACCCCAATACTAAGATAGAGGAGCTCGAAAATGAGCTTAAAAGTTATGAGAGCGCCGACCTTAAGTTCGTGGGGGTCAAGCCGTTTTCCTCGCCTGCGGACAGGGGTGGTAGCCGCAAACTTCCATTCTTTTTGGTGCAACTAACACCCGACAGCAAAATCGATAGTTTAAAAAGGATCAGATTCCTTTACTATCATGCAGTTCGTTGGGAAAAATTAAAGAGGTCAGATCGTGTACTGCAATGTATGCGCTGCCAGAGGTTCGGGCACGCCTCAGCTAACTGCCACATGCAGTTCAGGTGCGTTAAGTGCAACAAGGACCACAAACATGGGGAATGTGCTTTAGGTAGTGATAGGGTAGAAGATCGAGGCCAGCTCTCGTGTGTACTCTGCAACAGCTCAGGACATCCTGCTAATTTCAGGGGATGTCCCAAGTATCAGCAGGTAAAACAGAATGTACAGGCTCGAAAACAGAGGTCCGAAGAAGAGAAGGGTCGAAAGAGTCGCTCGTTCTCTAATTTTGTTGCACCCAATGTGTCCTTTGCCCAAATGGTATCTGGACCAGGTAGCACAATCACAAAAAGCGCGCCGAAGGTTCCTACACCGGAAGCGGATCTGGATTTGAAATCGACCCTTCTGTCACTGCACGGAAAGATCGACAATTTCCAGAAACAATTAAATGAGCATGCGGCTCGAATAGACATGATCTATTCGACGCTGTTTGCCGAGTCTGCCGCGCCATAAATATGATGGGTACGCTGGACGAGGTAAACTTAAAGATCTTTGCCGTGAATGTTAATTCACTAATCCGGATCGAGAGAAGGATCAACCTTTCCAATTTGTTGAAAGCCGGAAAGCCAGATTTGCTTCTGGTTAGCGAAACTAAGCTAACGCCGAAGCACAAATTAGGCTACAAAAATTATCATGTAGTGAGAAGAGACCGGCCCAACTCCACACAGGGAGGTGGTGTCGCTATCTTAATACGTAAAGGCTTGCGCCATAAGATCATATATAGCGGAGACGTGCGCAGGTTCCAAGTGTTGGAAGCATGCATCGTATGCATTCCCCTCAATACCCAGAGGCGGATGTATGTGGTGTCGCTTTACGCACCGGAATCTCCTCGACGCATTGAATTTTTGAATGAGATCGAGACGCTTTTTCGGAGCTTGGAGCTTCAATCGGAAGATAACTATTACTTTTTGGGCGGAGACCTCAACGCTAAACACGCGGCATGGGGAAATGATGTTCCGAACCCTAGAGGCAACCAGTTTCACGACTGGTGGCGTCATAATATGATTGAGTACAAACTGGAATTGCACGCGACGGATATCCCGGAGCGCCGTCCTACATGGAAAAGATTCGGGTGTTTTAGAGGCAATGTCTCAGGGCCTGTCTAGGGTTGTTTAGAACTCCTGACTCTCAGTACATAAAATACTATCCCAACAGGACCCTATACAATGGGGCTCGACTGAATAGGATTGACAATTTCCTTATTAAGGTGATTCGGAGGCACGTCGCAAGGGCGATGGCCAGTGATAATAACCTGATCTCAGGGGCTTACTGCCCCAATTTAATGTACCACGAGAGTACGCTTCGGTCTGGCTTTATTCCGCCTGAGGCATTTCTTCATGTAGACATGAAAGGGTTAGTCTAGACAAAAGATGGTGTGCCGGTATTGTACCACAGCCACCGCGGCGCGAGGGATAAGCGGCTCATCCACGACGGGTATGCCGCCAATGCTCAAGACCTCCTCCGTTTTAGTACCGCAATTGCGGAACGGGACAGGGTCGATACGGTCAAGCAGTACACCGAATTTTGGTGGCTTGAGGAGCAGGTGAGGGTGGATACGCTCTCCCGGGCCGGTGCGCTACTTACGTAGCATCCTCCCTAGTTTTAAGCTAGATATTAAGTTGGTAGGTTAAGGTTTAGAGTAGGGGGTCTTTGGGAGGGGCCGGGCTAGCCAGCATGAATAGTGCTGCCGAGACTCGAACGACGCTTATAGCCTCGCTCGAGTCTCGGTGGCGCTGATGAACCCTTGTGGGCGGCTGTCAGGCGCCCATGGGCGCGATCAGGATGGTGACCAATCGATGAGATTGCTCACCACCCTGATTATAGGTAATTTAGGTTAAGTAGCTTAGGTAGTTTTAAGTAGTTTTAAATAAAATTATAAAAAATAAAGAATTCAAGTTTTTCAAAGTTTCTTGAAGAATTAAAAACAAACAAAATTAAATATAGATAGATCTAAGGCCGAAAGGCAATAATTTTAAGTATATTGTTTTGTTTAGAGCGCTCGATAAGAGCCAGTAAGCTAGATTAAGATAAATGTTAGTTTTAAATTAGATTTAATCGTTTTTGTCTAGTATATAAGTTTAATTAAGAATACCAATAAAAATGAATTTTAAAATGAAAAAAAAAATGGGATAAAACTTATTCTGTGCTGAAGCGTGTGTTATAAAGAAACATTAAAAAAAAAAAAAATTTAATTAAAGTGAATTTGTGATTTTCGAAATTACAAGTGACAAACAAAATGGGTTGTGTATTGCTACAACTAAGCATACCCCAATTAAAAAGTGAATTAGAAAAGAGGAATCTCTCCACAACTGGAGGGAAAAGTGACCTCATACTTCGTCTGCAGGAGGCTGTCGAAAATGAGGGAGAAAATCCAAAGACCATGCTTTTCGACGTGGCAGAAGAACAAGTAAGTACAGGCGTTGATATAAGTGCTATGATGGAATTACTTCTTGCCAAGATGGAAGAACAGAAGAATTCTCTAGAAGAACAGAAGAATTCTCTTGAAGAACAGAAAAATTACATTGCCGCCGCACAAAAAGATGCCATGGAAGAGTTTAAGAATGTTCTAGATGTAAAAATCGTCGCGATTGATGAGAAATTAAATAAGCATGAAACCAAGTTTGAGGAAATTAATGAATCTCTTCATAGACACGAAACAAACATCGAGAACGTAGTTAAAGAGCTCGAAAAAGTCAAGAAACAGAAGGCTCGCGAATATTCTGCTGACTGCCCAAGAAGGAAAGAGATGCAACCACCCATTTTTGATGGTCAGACATCATGGCCGATTTATAAGAGACAGTTCGAAGCAGCTGCAATGACCAATGGATGAGACGACGAGGAAAAGTCGATTGCATTAACGCTCGCATTACGAGGTACAGCTGCAGAATTGCTTCAAACTATCTCAGAAGAAAAACAGCGCGACTATGATGCTTTGGTTAAGGCTATTGAGATGCGGTTTGGTGACGACCATATGCAGCAAGTGTATAGAGTGCAACTGCGCAGTAGATTCCAGAAGAGGGGAGAAACTCTCCAGCAGCTGCAACCGGATATAGAACGGCTAGCGCACTTGTCATATCCCAATGCCGGCGAAGATGTCATCAACGAAATGGCTATTGAGGCATTTACACAAGCCATAGAGGACAGACAGCTGCAGATGGCTCTACGAATGGCTGGAAAGAGAACACTTCCTGAGGCACTGGCATTTGCATTAACTATGAAAGCTGCTGACCAGGCATCTCAAGGATTCCACCGCGTAAGAGAAATAACATCCATCGAATGTACATGCCAGAGAACAGAGGTAGAAGACCGGAACAGTGCTCGCAGGGGACCGATCCGTTGCTGGAACTGCAACAAAATTGGACATCTGCAACGACAGTGCAGAGCTGAACGTAGACAGGGTAGTTTTCCACATTGCAGAACAAGAAGTCGTCACGTGGAGGCATCTGAACAATCGGCGGATGGAACCTCATAAAACCATCAGTCGGGAAACGAGTAAGAACCAGCTTCGCGGGGCAGAAGCTGGTTTCTGGAATCGACGCCCCCAGGACCACAATACAGGTCTCCCAGACCAAACGATGTAATAGGAGCTTGACAGTGGAAGCACATATCGGCCAGTAAAAGTGTGTGGCCACAATCGATACAGGTGCCACCGCTTCCATAATCAGAAGGGACATCGTTCGCCAATCATGGCTGCACAACACCGGCAGCTACTGTCTGAAAACAGTAACTGGAGCAACGGCAAAGGTGTATGGTGAGGTACTCTTGACGATAAATCTAGCAGGAATAGTCTTCTCCCATGTATTCTTGGTAGCCGATATATGTGACGAATGCATCATTGGAATCGACTTTATGAAGACGCATGATGTAGTACTCGACATCGGTTTGCAAGTTCTAAAGTACAGAAACGTCGAGATTCCAA
Organism: Cheilosia grossa; assembly: GCA_963082955.1. Lineage (NCBI taxonomy): Eukaryota > Metazoa > Arthropoda > Insecta > Diptera > Syrphidae > Cheilosia > Cheilosia grossa. The sequence continues at coordinate 46,580,326 of OY720147.1, read as the reverse complement.
TGGTTTACGGGAACGAGAACGTCGCAGCTCTAAGAACAGTTGTAAGTGAGGACGAAATTTTACTGCCTTCGTCAGAGACACTTATTTGGACAAAGCTGGAAGGTGATCCTGGGAGCCACCGATTCTTCCTAATAGAGCCAGATACAGAAAACTATTACCAGAGCTATATCGTCGGAAAGATGCTTGTTGAACCTAAAAACAACTTGGTTCCCGTTCGTGTCCTCAATGCGGAACACAGAAGCGTAAAGCTGAAGCAAGGGGAAGTGATCGGAAAGTGCGTACCGATTACTGCGGTCACAAAGTTGTCAAAAGAAAGTCCTGCGAAACCGGTTAGACCTACGGAGATATCGGAAATGAAAAAGAATATACTCGGAGAGTGCGAGCTGGATCAGGAGCAGCGAGCCATGGCAGGGAGTCTAATCGACGAGTTCGCTGATATATTTGCTTCGCAAAGTAGCGAGTATGGCCGAACACATCTCGTACAGCACCGAATTGACACCGGGGATGCAAAACCAATTCGTCAGCCTCCCAGACGACTACCATTGGCCAAGCAGACGGAGGTTGCAGAAATGGTGTCGACGATGGAAAAGGAGGGACTGATTGAGAACTCAAAAAGTCCGTGGGCTTCACCGGTCGTCTTGGTCAAAAAGAAAGACGGAAGTACGAGATTCTGCGTGGACTATCGCCAACTAAACAACGCCACCAAGAAGGATAGCTACCCCCTGCCCAGAATTGACGATACCCTGGACATACTATCCGGGGCCAAATGGTTTTCGACTCTTGATCTGAAGAGTGGCTACTGGCAAGTACAGATCCATCCAGAACACCGCGAGAAAACTGCATTCACAGCAGGAAATGGGCTTTGGCAATTTACAGTAATGCCATTTGGACTGTGCAATGCTCCAGCAACTTTTGAGCGTCTAATGGAGCGTGTTTTGCTGGGACTGACGTGGAAAACCTGTTTGGTCTACCTGGACGATGTCATCGTGGTTGGTAAAACGTTAAACGAACATCGAAATAACCTCAGGGAGGTGTTCCAATGGCTACGAAGTGCACAGTTAAAGCTGAACCCGAAGAAGTGTTCTCTATTTCGAACAGAAGTGAAGTATCTCGGGCACATCATCTCTTCCAAGGGAGTCAAGACTGATCCGGAGAAGATCGATGCAGTGAAAAACTGGCCGGTTCCCAAAGACAAACATCAGCTGAGAAGCTTCCTGGGACTTGCGACCTATTACAGACGATTTGTAAAGGACTTTGCCAGGATCGCAAAGAGCTTGCATCAACTGACAGAAAAAGGCAAACAATTCGAATGGTCAGGTGAGTGCGAAAACAGCTTCAAAGAACCTAAGCAACAGTTGTGCGACGCCCCCATATTAGCGTACCCCACCCCTGGAAAAACATTTATTGTGGATGCAGACGCTAGTAATGTGGGAATTGGAGCCGTGCTTTCCCAGGTACACGAGGGCCAAGAGAAGGTAGTTTCGTTCTTCAGCAAAGTTCTCTCAAAGCCAGAAAGGAACTACTGTGTTACCAGGCGCGAACTCCTTGCTTTGGTACTGGCAACAAAACATTTCCATAAGTACCTCTATGGGCAGAAATTCATCCTTCGCACAGACCATGCATCTTTAAAGTGGCTACTACACTTTAAGAATCCTGAAGGACAAGTCGCAAGATGGATCGAACAGCTGCAAATGTACGACTACGAAATACAACAACTCAAATGCGGACGCTCTCTCCCGTCGACCGTGCAAAGCAGATTGTAAACATTGCTTACGACACGAGGAAAAAGATGTCGTGTCCGTTCAAAGGGTGAGAGCTATGCCCATTGGTAGCTGGAGTGCACGGGAAATCCGGGAGGCTCAAAAGGAAGATCCGGATATCGAACCTATCCTCGCCTGGAGCATGAGGGAAAACCAGACTGGCAGGAGATATCCAATAGGAGTCCCGAGCTGAAGGCATACTGGGCGCAGTGGGATTCCCTCCATGTCCAAGACGGCATTCTAAAAAGAAAATGGGAAAGCCCGGATGGAAAGTCGTACGTAATGCAGCTTGTTGTTCCCAGGACAAAAGTTATCGAAGTGCTGAGGGAATTGCATGATGGAGTGTCTGGAGGCCACTTGGGAATAAACAAAACACTAGGAAAAGTACGAGAACGCTTTTACTGGGTCCATTCAAGGGAGGATGTTGAGAATTGGTGCAGGAAATGCGTAATATGGACTTCTTCAGTAAGTGGCCTGAAGCATTCGCTATCCCAAATCAAGAAGCTAAGACTGTGGTGGAGCAAATCGTCTTCAACTGGGTAAGCAGATTCGGTGTGCCTATGGAACTGCATTCGGACCAAGGACGAAACTTCGAATCCAGGATTTTCCAAGGAGTGTGCCAGTTACTCGGGATTAAGAAGACAAGAACAACACCGCTTCATCCACAATCAGATGGGATGGTGGAGCGCTTCAATAGAACGCTGAATGAACACCTCTCTAAGGTCGTTGGCGATGACCAGAGAGATTGGGACAAACACATTCCCATGTTTTTATTGGCCTATCGAAGTGCAGTGCACAACACCACAGGACATACTCCATCTGAAGTCCTATTTGGTCGAAAAATCCGCCTACCTAGCGAGTTAATGTTTGGATCTCCATGCGAAGAATCCAAAAATGAGGAGGACTATGTTACAGACCTCAGGAATATCATCAGGGACGTGCATCAAGGGACTAGGGCTAATATTAAGATAGCCAGTGACCGCATGAAAACGAGGTACGATACTAAAACAACAACTACAGGCTTTCAAGAAGGAGATCTGGTATGGCTATATAACCCTCATCGAAGAAAAGGTTTATCACCTAAGTTGCAACCAGACTGGGAAGGGCCCTACAAAATCGTAAAGCGCATCAACGACGTTGTCTATCGCATCCAACGAGGAAGAGGCAAGCTGAAAGTCGTTCATGTGTATCGTCTTCATCGCTACAATGGGGCAAATGTTAACGAGTTTGTTCGGGACGAACAAGTTTAAGAGGGCGATATTGTGGCGTGGAATGAATCGTGGTGAAATGAAAAACAAACTAAAATGGTGAAATGAAAACAACCCCCATTTGTCACCAAACAAGTTCCACCTCCAATTGGAGATTGGAATCTGTCAATTCCCCACTAAACTAAATTAACTGGGGATTTATCAATTGCTGAAAAGGGGAAAAAGTATGTCAGCCAATTGTAGAACCAATTGGAGTTAGCTAGAAAGTTCTCGAAGAGATGGCAGAGCAGATATAAAAGGAGAGGTTGTAGAACCGGGGGACAGTTGATTTTTATCAGTGATTGGTTAAAGTTCGAGATAGTAATCGGTTGAAATAAGTGATTGGTTTGAATCGTTGAAGAATTGTTTGAGTAATATTGTTCTGGTACTAAATAAGTGAATAATCTATAAAAGTGTAATAAAAGTGATTATACTAGAAAAGTTGAACAGAATAGTGTTTTATCTTTTCGAATCCCAGCCCAAATGTAACAGTATTATATGTAATACTAAAAAACCTAATACAATTTTCGTTAAACATGGTGTTTTTTTTTTATAAGCGAAAAAGCGACATCGAAAAAATACAATTATTTTACTCATGATTAATATTTTTATACGTCACTATGAAAATTTAAAGGAAACAATTTATGTCGAAATATTTACTTTTTCATAGTAAAATCCTTGAAACCAACCGTCGTCAACACCTCGCAGATATTTATGCCCAAAAATTAAAATAAGATACACAATCGCTTACTTTTAAGGTTAGCTTACTTGCATTCCTTCGAAAATAGGTTAAAATCTAAGATGATAATACATATTTTAGTACGTTACTATGGAAATATCGCGGCGACAAATTGAATGTCACCAAAATGCGAAAATTAACTGATAAGCATTTTGTATGGGCAATTCTTAATTTAATTTTACCAGTTTTAATGGCACATCTATGGCACATTACCTTTCGAATGATCCAAGTTTCATTCTCCTCATTTCATAATAAATACTTAAAAAGTATACGGAAACTTTTGATATTCACTTATTAATATAATGATGATTATAAATTCGTTTTATAAAAAAAAAAAATTTGCCAAAAAACAAACAAATTATATACGAATTTTGTATAGGTATACAGGTACATATTGATCTCTATAGATTTGTTTGTCCTTCAGCTAAAAGCATTCGGTCGTCAACTTGATGCTCACACAACCTACATACATTTATACAGATTTTTATCTATAATACTAACAAATTATCACAAAGTCCAAGTTACAATAAAGGTTAAAATAGACTACACAAATATTTGTTTTCAGATATGTGTGTGCAAAAAATGAAAGCAAATTTCCAACAAATAAGAATGTGCATAATATTCTCCTTTGTGTCTTCCTTCTATGTATTTCAAGATTCGTTTATCAACCCCATACTGGTGCTCGTCACTCCCCCTTTCGCTTTCAAGTCTAGAGAAAAACACAGAACATAGTTACGCCATAACAAAATATATATCTAAATCCAAATGATATGCGGATCTTTGAATCTTTTCGTACAATCTGTCAGCTGTATATATAGTTTATAGTTAATTGAAGTTTGAAGCGATTGAACTTGTGAATCTCTGTTTTATTTATAGACAGAAGATGGAAAATAACTAAACACCCATATTCATTTGAGTAGGTATGTATAAAATCAAAAACAGAACTAGAAACGCTGACATGTTTGACATGCGATTGATTAGTACTGTATCGTTTTTTTTTTTTTGATTCAGTTTTTTCGTATAAAAAGTTTTTTATTCCTTTATTTTTTTCGTAGGATCTGCATGAAACGCACTTACAAATGATATTCCGAGTAGCCAGTACTACGATTTGACGTGTTCCCTTCCCTTCCCCTTATTAGACCTTATATTGTCACCACAGTAGGAATACGGAAATTGTGTTCTAAATGGCTGAACATTCGACCGTTTGGTAGACAGGATCAGTAGCCCACCTGAAGGTTTCCATCATAGACAATACTGAACGATTTATGGGTCAATTAGTAAAGAATTTGTTACTTTCGTTTTCTTTTTTCCAAATAATAAACATTCCAAAATAATTGGAAATCACTCTTTGTAGCTTTGCGTCTTTTGAATAGATGACGCTCTTTTGTTTACACGTTACTATAGAAATGAACCTCTTCGCACAAGATGTCGCTCTTTTGTTATGAAAATGATTTGTTTTTTGAAAAAGTGTCGCTTTTTTGTATACGTTACCTACTATGGAAATTTAAACTTGGCTACGGCACGTGCTTCTTTGCTAATCCGCTGTAAAACAGAAGCGTCTGTTTTGTAACATATTTCCTCGCAGAAGTAGGTATATGAAAGTGATATTTCACTAGCAGTCCATATTTATTACCTATGTCTATGCCCCTGCTTCTTTCGGGTATGCAATATTCGGGTATGTTCAAATATCTTGTAATTCTGACAGCTGGGTGACTTGATGTGTTTATGATTTTCACTGTCTCACTAACTCACAAAACTACATGAAAAGCGACAGTATTTGTCATTAACAAATTAGCGATCGCCAAGTAGTGAAAACCAGCTAGAGATTTAAGTAGACTTGTGCTGTTTTCCATTGGTTTCTCTCCCGGAACTCACCCGTTCTGAAAACCAATGGAACAAGAAAACTGTGCCTTGAATTGTATTCGAATGTAAATGGTTTTCCAATAAGAAAAATGACATTTTTTGAGATAAATGATCGGATGTTTATTTCATAATAAAGAGGAAGGTATGCCGTTAGTAATGAAAAACAACATAGGCCAAATGGCCACCACGAGAACGCATACAGGACCATATCCTTTTCATGAAATTTTCCATAACCAAAGCGCAAAGTGGCTGCCCTATGTCCTCCCTCACGAATTTTATCTTTGAGGTCTTGAATCGACGTTGGGCTGTTGGCGTATACCTTAGCTTTCACGTGGCCCCAAAGGAAGAAGTCGCAAGGTGTTAAATCACAAGATCTCGGTGGCAAATTGTGATCACCTCTTCGAGAGATAACACGGTCCGGAAACGTTTCCCGTAAAAGATCAATGCTTTCGTTTCTTGTGTGGCACGTAGCGCCATCTTGTTGAAAGTAGACGTTGTCCAGATCAATACCATTCAACTTCGACCATGAAATACGGTGTAATAACGTATGTGGAATGCCCAATTCCAAAGAACGACGAGGAATGGGGTTTTCTGGGTTTTCTTCATCACTTTGGGCTACAGCAGCAATATTCTCAGTTGTTCTTGAGCGACGTGCACGGGTTTTATTCTTCACATCACTAACTTGTCCCAACAGCTCGAATTTTTCCACCAATTTCTGTATTGCGGTCCGACAAGGTGCTTCACGACAAGCAAAAAATGCTTTAGTTTTGCGAACTGTGACTGCATGATTTTCACCATTTTTGTAGTGAATTTTAATAATTTCAATGCGTTGTTGAAGCGTGTATCGTTCAATTTTTAGTCATGGCGTGGTTTCTATTTGTCAAATGTCAAAGAATAAAAGCTTCAAAAGTGACAGCTACCGAAATAGCGGGTCATTCACAATAACACCTCTCATTGGAAAACCCTTTATGAGTAAGCAACGCGCGTGACTGTTGAGTGACTAAAGTTGCACTTTTTTCTAGGACACTGAAAAAATGTTGTTCTTTTTCTTAGTTGGAATATGCATTTCCCAAATTATTCAAAAGCCGTTATATTAGGCGTTTTTCTTTTTTAGTTCAGAGCTGAGCACTGAGTACTGAACTGAGCTCGAGCATTATGAGCGCGCTCTGAACCGAGTGTGCTCAGAGCATTCTGATATTTTTTTTGTTTTTCCTGTTTTTTTTTTAACCTTGGGCGAGTTCCAAGTTGTCCCGCGTTAACAAGAGCTGTTTTGATTTGAGGGATAAAGCAATGGAAATTTTCAAATGGTAAAAACGTTTGTTACTTTTCATTGTTAACAAATACAATCCTACCCATATCTGAATGCCCTAATTTACACAAAAAAATTCATAGCCGTGCATAAAAAGAGTGTCATTTGTAACAAAACATGAGTCTCATGCTCCCAAAGTAACTAAATGAACAATTACTGTTTATTTAACAACAAACGACTTAGAACTCGTTCCTCTTCATGTATACCATTGAGATTAGGTTTTTTTTTTGTGTTCTTGGCTCCAAAAGAGTTCATACGATTAAAGAGATCCTTTATAACACACGTTTAGGTGCGCAACGACATCTGCAGAAGCTACATGGGCACGGAAGATGGGACTGTTTTCAACCTGTCCAGTTTCTTCTTTTCTGAAAAGCCTACCTTGAGGAGTAGGTACTTCTTCGACAACTTCACTAACTTCTGTAGTATAAACATAAGCCACATCCAGCGCTTTATTTTCACCTCCTGTTGGTTCAAAGTCTATCATAAGATACTAAGATCCTTGTGACATGACAATGGACCTACTCTAAAAATAAAATATAATATTGATAAAATTCGAATATAAAGTTTCCACAAAAATATTTTTGTTGAAATGATAAATGAAACTCATCAGTGTACTTTACTCAAATACATTGCTACACTATTGTGTTTTTTTTAGGTAGGTACAAACCAAGGATTTCTATTGAAAAGCCAATACCAAAAAGATAACCTATTATCAAAATTATAGCATTAGTTTTATAAAATCAACAGCCTCACATAACGACAAAGTCAAACGCAACTCACTACGACCATGGACATGAAAGTGACATCTACCCTTATTTTCTAAACTAATGTCGTTTTCCATTGGGACCACCAGAAATCTTTTTCAGATCTCAGATTTTACGCTACCAATGGAACGCGCATCGAAATCGGTCTGCTTTTATAAATGTATTAGTGCGTATTTGGCAGCAATATCAGCTGTTCAATCTGCATTTGTTTTTGGAAAAAACACAAATGGATATCGACTTCGGAAATGTTTTCCCTGTTGTCGATACAAATTTAGTATTTTTGGTGATTCGTAGTCCTCAGATGACCATATCCTTTTTATGCTTTTTATGTATTTCGTTATTTTGGTTTTCACGAAACTTTGCGCATTTGTCTTGAAAGCGAACTTCTTAAAATGACGTAAAACAGCTGTGCACAGCATATTTGTATTGTGGCAGTATGTGTAGATCTGAAAAATATCGAGATCTGCAAAAAGTGCTCAGAGTCGAAAAAAAAAGATTGATGTTTTTGCCTAATGGAACATGAAAAGTGATTTAGATTAAAAAAAAATTGATTTTTTGTCCCAATGAAAAACGACATAACCTAAAAATCTGGGTAGGGAAAGACGGGGCTAAAACTAATGTTACATTTGGGCTGGGATTCGAAAAGATAAAACACTATTCTGTTAAAATTTTCTAGTAAAATCACTTTTATTACACTTTTATAGATTATTCACTTATTACGTACTAGAACAATATTACTTAAATAATTCTTCAACGATTCAAACCAATCACTTATTTCACTCTATTACTCTGCACTTATTTATCTTCACTGATACTTTACCCAATCACTGATAAAAATCAACTGTCGCCCTGTTCTAAAACCTTTCCTTTTATATCTGCTCTGCCATCTCTTCGAGAACTTTCTAGCTAACTCCAATTGGTTCTACAATTGGCTCACATACTTTTTCCCCTTTTCAGCAATTGATAAATTCCCAGTTAATTTAGTTTAGTGGGAATTGACAGATTCCAATCTCCAATTGGAAGTGGAACTTGTTTGGTGACTAATGGGGGTTGTTTTCATTTCACCATTTTAGTTTGTTTTCATTTCACCATGATTCATTCCACGCCACAGTAACAAGGTTTATTTGTAACATTTAGAAATGATGGTCTTCTCCAAAGCAAATGACGTGCATACTTAAGTTCTGAATTGATCTCCATTTGATAATCGTATTGCTTTTCACGTGCAAGGAATACAGTGTCAGTTGTTTTTTGTAGCTGTGCGTTTATCTTTTGGTGAATTTTGTGTATTACATGAGCTTTGTTCGAATTCCTGGTTTTATTTTATAGAGTTATTTGTGTTAAATTTCATGACGGGGCTAGTTGTATAACATCGAGTGCAGAATAAGTAGGTACATAATTTGTCTTATAGGATGCAAGACCACGTTTGAGGGCAGGTACAAGAAAGAGAACGTATGTACGCAAAGTAAGTAATTCCGCTATTAACTGATACTCAAAAGAAACGAGCGTTTTTTGACGATATAAATAGGCGTTTTTCTTTTTTAGTTCAGAGCAGAACCTGAACTGTTATACAAAAAGTTCGTGTTTCTTTTTCAGCTCAGATACATCGGAGCTCAAATTAGTGTTTCTTTTTTAGTTCAGAGAATAGTCAGAGCGCGCTCTTTGAGCTCAGAATAAATTGACTGAGCAGCAGTCACATTTGACTGATAAAAAAAAAACAGGAATAACAAAAAAACATCAGAATGCTCTGAGTACACTCGGTTCAGAGCGCGCTCATAATGCTCGGGCTCAGTTCAGTGCTCAGCTCTGAACTAAAAAAGAAAAACGCCTAATATAACCATGGCGAGAAAGACCAAATCAGAAAGCAGGTGAAGGAAAAGATGTTAGTTCCTTGAGTTTTTTCAACAAGTGAATTGTGATTTTGTTCTTTGTATGAGCTTTTTTTTTATAAAATTTTCCTAAAAATTATTTTAAATTCTTGTTACAGCTTACCCCGTAACAGGGGCAACAAGAGTAGGTCGTAACAATCCCTCTTTTGTTAATAAGGCAATATTAGGCGTTTTTCTTTTTTAGCTCAGAGCAGAACCTGAACTGTTATATAAAAAGTTCGTGTTTCTTTTTTAGTCCAGACACATCAGAGCTCAGTTTTTGTGTTTCTATTTTCGTTCAGAGCGCACTCATAATGCACTCTTATGTGGTATTAGTTTGGGCTTCTTCAGATTTGCCCTCAGATTTCAGATTTCTAATCGAACATAAAAACGCTCTTGCTCTTTTTTGTGTTGATATTCGTGCGACTTGAATTTGTGTAGTCTTCGACACTTTTCTATGCACTTTCCATTCACTGGTTAAATTTTATATTAAAACATTCGAAATTTCCGTTCCGATTGATTTCTAAATATTTGTAGGTACACAAATAATTTACGAAAATAGATTCACCCGATGCGATGCCTTTCTTTGCTGTAGAAAAAATTCACGCAAATGTTAACAAACTCCACCAATTGTCAAACTCAAATGCACTTGTATTGGTAAATCTGAGGGCAAATCTGAGAAAATATCTAGATTCGCAAAAGTGCTCTGAAATCTGAAAAAGATTGTTTTTTTTTTGTACCAAACGAACATAAAAATTGCTCTGAGGGCAAAAAAGTGTTCTGAGAGCGCCCAATCGAATACCACATTAATGCTCAGTTCAATACTCAGCTCTGCACTAAAAGGTAAAACGCCTATTGTGATATCTTCCGACCAGACTTTATTGGCCTTTTTGTTAGATTTTGCTGCTTGTTTTAAAATAAGTTTGCCTGACTCATTTACAAAATCTTAGGAGCATCATCAAATTTAGTCGAGAGTGTTACTTATGGCCCCGCTCGCCCCTATCTATTTCACCCGGCACGACTTTCATGCCCAGACCAATAAAGGTGATAGTTTGACTCCTCATTCCCATCTTGGATGATCGTGTATGCTGCGCGTATAGTTATAATTAAGGACAGCGAAAGACGTGTCGCAGTTGTGTACTAGTTTTGGAGCGATCTGTTTGGATTATTTAAGTATGCACTTATTTTAAGATAGGCGAAACTATGAGGCATTAACAGGGAGATCCTTCCAGATCGGCATTCGTCCCGCACTTAAATGTGATAAGATTGGAGAAGTGATGTCGTCCGCCGCGGTTTTCAACTGCTGACTGCATTGGCTATCAATCTTTTAGAGTGCTCATATGTTTATTACGAGAAATAATTTCGTTATGTTCCTCTGACCATCTGCCATGGTAGCACTTCTAGCATAGACAAAGCAGTGGCCACAAGCCATAACCGCCTAAGTCCATTTTTCATACTTTTCAGGAGAGCAGCTTGAAGTTTTAAATCGTCTTAGAGAAAAATATAATGATAGTATCAACATTTTTGAAATGCAAAAATGAAGAAAATGAATCACAACTGTACGAACTCAAATACCGATGACAACAAAATAATTCCTATTCCATCAAAAATGCCATTAATGCCATAAAAAAATTTCAATTAAAAGCATATGGGCATATAAGGCGATATGCTGGCATTCGTACCTATTGTCCCATTACATCATAATGCTATTTGGGCATTTTTATCTGTCAAAATCAGCCTGGTCATATGGGGCATTCAGGTCATTAGAGCATATGAGATATGCCCACTACGTTGAATGACCATATTTTGACAGGAGAACTGTCAGAATTTGGCATTTTATGACCAATAAGCATACCGTCTAATCTTACCTTTACCAATACAAGTGCATTTGAGTTTGACAACTGGTGGAGTTTGTTTACATTTTCGTGAATTTTTTCTACAGCAAAGAAAGGCATTGCATCGGGTGAATCTATTTTCATAAATTATTTATGTACAAATACTTAGAAATCAATCGGGAGGGAAATTTCGAATATTTTAATATAAAATTTAACCAGTGAATGGAAAGCGCTTTGAAGAGTGTCGAAGACTACAAATATTCAAGTCGCACGAATACGAATATCAACAAAAAAAAAAGAGCAAGCACGTTTTTATCTGGTTTTTATGTTCGATTAGGCACACGAAATCTGAAATCTGAGGGCAAATCTGAAGAAGCCCAATTGAATATCACCTAACAGTAGCCGCTCATCGTCAGCGTGTCAGTCAATTGCCATACAAAATTATCTACGCCGATTTAAAACTCTCCGAAATGCAAACAGACATTTATTCGCTTCGATGCTTGTTATAGGTACCATAAGTTTCTACCAGCACATTCTATAGTATCTTCTAGTAGATTTGATAATTTGTTTAGTTCTTTACTAGTACATACTATTTTCTGTGCAGTACTTTGTAGTACGCTACAGCTAGACTTGATCAGTTTGCTACTTTTATTTTTTCATATCACTCATAGAACAGCTTGTTGGGAAAAATCGATATTATTTCGAGCATGACATTTTTGAAATAGAATTCACAGTAGACCCGGTAGATATGTATATGTATATTCAACATGATTATGTGTGTACCTATATGACTTTCCATTATATATTTTTGTTCTCTGCGTAAAAGTGTGTGGATCGGCGACAGTGTAGTGTAACCCTTGGAAAAGTGATGGCCAACAAAGTTATAAAAAGACCGAGAAAAATAAAACAACATAGGCGCCTCAGCCAGCAGAAATTTATTTTCAATTCTAATCGTGCTTGTGGTCGTGCTGTATATTTTCACACAGCACTACACTAGTCCATAACAGCTCAGTCACAATCTGCTCACCTTGGTGGAAGTAGTCGTATTCTCTCCTCAATCGTGGTCGTTTGCTTTCGTTTCTGTTCTCGTATTGCTGAAATCGACATTCGTTGCTTCTCACTGAATTTGTGCCTTTCTCATATTTTATTTATTTAATTTCTAACTACGGCTATTTCACATATCGAACGGCAAAACATCGAAGGAAAATAAAATAGGGAATCATTTTTATATGAATTATTTTGTACTCTTTGGATGGGTACCAAAGGAATGAATAAGAATATTAGCAAAGACTGTTTAGGTCTTCGTTTGCGAGTCAACGGCCTGCATCAAACCTGGAAGTGGCTGCATCAAACTATCGCCCTTCACGAGTACCTTATTTCGGTCACTTCGGCGGATTCTGCACGTACAAAAAAGCAGCATTTCACCAACTTTTAGAGACTAAAGGCACAGATATTGTTCAGTGTTGCATTGCTCCATTTTTTTTTTGTATTTTTATTAATTACACTATTCTACATAAGAAACTGCTTTATAGTTACACATATACTACACACACGCACGAACCGAAACGGTGAGCCGTTGAATGAGTTAGTGTTCGCAATAATAAGTGAAAATCGACAAAGAAAACAAAAGAAGAACTGAAATTAAAAACAAAGTTTAAAGCTATACAAATTAATGAAATTGTTGATCAATTAAAAACATTGTACGAAAGCGTCAATAAGGAAACAATAACTGCCTTTGAAGAATTTTTTTATTGTAATTATTGAGTGTTTATTTGCCTTTGCATTACTATACCTACCGAAACCGAATTGAGAGTGATTCTCTGTTTGCAAAAGTGTGAGAAACAATAAAACCTACCTACAATTTTAATAATACTAAAATAAAACAGCAATCCCAGAGTTAAAATTTAAATAAATAGAACTTAATTATCTACCATCGTCGCTATCACCATGCTGTTGCAGGTCGGAAGGGTTAACCAGATTAAGTCGCTGAAGTGCCTTTTGAGTTCGACTTTCGGACGGCAAAATGATAATGATGTGCGCAAGTGTTTCTTATCGACTGACACGCCAGGCACAACTACTGATAACAGCCAGCTATCAGCTGATAATAAGCTGAAGAAGATTCCCGATTCGGAAATAAAGAAAACGGTTTTTATCTCCCAATCGTCCGATATATTTACGAATTTGGCCCTGGAGGACTGGCTCTATAAGAATTTCGATTTTTCTCGTCACCACGTGCTTATGCTGTGGGCCAATAATCCATGTGTTGTCATTGGACGTCATCAAAATCCCTTCAGCGAGGCTAATGTATCGAAGTTGGTTGATAAGGGCATTGTCTTGGCCAGGAGAAACAGCGGTGGTGGTGCTGTTTATCATGATAAGGGAAACTTGAATTGCACCTTCTTTACTCCGCGCGATCGATACAATCGAAAGTATAACCTGAATATACTAACAAGGGCGATGTTTCGTGAATGGGCAATTAAATCGGAAATTAACAGCAGGGATGACATTGTTATCGGTGGCAAAAAGGTAAGAATTTTGTTTATCACGTGTATTGCGAATGTGATCACAGGAGTGAAGCTAAGAATAGACTGTATGCCAACTAAGCATATTATGAATGCCAAAAGGCAAATGACCAGATTAGCTGTCAAATGAAAAAAATTTCAGGATTATCTGTATATTAGACTATATGACCAAAATTACCAATATGGACCATCAAGTCATTTGAGGCATTTGGTATTTATTACCAAAAAGAGAACGAAATTGAAAATTAATCACAATTCTACGAACTCAAACACCGATAACAACAAAATAATTCCTGTTCCATATAAGGCTATATGCTGGCATTCGTACCTATTGTCCCATTACACCATTTATGCTATTTGGGCATTTTTATCTGTCAAAATCAGCCTGGTCATATGGGGCATTCAGGGCATTAGAGCATATAAGATATGCCCATTACATTGAATGACCATATTTTGACAGGAGAACTGTTAGAAATTTGCATTTTATGGCCACTTGGCATACCGTCTAATCTTACCTTGACATAATAAATGCAAAATGTTGACGTTCAAACGAATGAATATTCGTTGATTTTACTTGAATTGCAAAGCTTATCAAATATTAGAGGTGAGTTGTGGTTGAGTTTGTTTCCTGCTGTTTACCACTTGAGGTTGTGTTGAAAAAGGAAGTTGGACTTACTTCAATCTTAAAACAGAGATTTGTCCAAGTTAATGTCTTAGTCAAATAAAATTCAGTCTTTAACATTCACACTTTAATAGATCCCAAGCAGAGGAAAACGGCAAAGTGTTTGCTAATTCGTAGTATGCAGATTATGTGAAACGAAAAACCCCATACTCATACGAAAGCACAACGAAATCATGAACGAAAAATTTCGCTCTCCTTTTCGTTTTGCAGTACGCAGCTGCTGCGAAATGATGGCGGAAAAGTGGGTAATTGTAGTAGATTGTTAAAACTCTCCACTCTGTTTTCGCACCCGTTTATAGGTCTTATGTGGTATTCGTTTGGGCTTCTTCAGATTTGCCCTCTGATTTCAGATTTCGTGTGCCTAATCGAACATAAAAACTCTCTTGCTCTTTTTTGTGTTGATATTCGTGCGACCTGAATATGTGAAGTCTTCGAAACTTTTCTATGCACTTTCCATTCACTGGTTAAATTTTATATTAAAACATTCGAAATTTCAGTCCCGATTGATTTATAAATATTTGCACACAAATAATTTACGAAAATAGATTCACCCGATCCAGTGCCTTTTTTTCTGTAGAAAAAATTCACGCAAATGTAAACAAACTCCACCAGATGTCAAACTCAAATGCACTTGTATTGGTAAATCTGAAGCAAATCTAATGTGGTATTCGATTGGGCGCTCTCAGAGCACTTTTTTTGCCTACTTCAATGTACCTACTCTTTTCGTATAAGGCCCCAGTTACTTATAGACATGCGTAAAACGAAACCGTAAACATTTTCTCTTTTTTTTAGACCAATATCGCGTTGACGCGCGCGAGTTTCGTGGTGGAGGAATTAAAAGAAAAAAACGAAACACATTTGTATTAACACTTTATTCTCTCCCGGTCGGAGCTCAACTGCCTAATTCTACCTTAGCTCTAATTTACGACCTCTCTTAATATTATCGGCATTCAACGGAAATGATGTGAATGACCGAGCTGCATTCATACAAATCACCAAGCAAGCGGTTTTGCTTTTGCTTTAATTGCATATGCAGTTGGGAGGTCATTCACAACGGCATCAGCATTTCCGTTCATTCCGCTTAGGTATGTAACTCCTCCTCGCTTTAAGTCAGAAGTCTCCGGCTTCATGTTATTAATTATGCTACTCTTTTGTTTTTTTGTTTTCCAAGATACATAAAGGAACATAACTACAGCCATAAAGATTATTATTATTATTATGCTTACATTGGTACCATACATTACATTTTTGTGGTATTGCAGTTCCTTAATTTGTTTTAGATTTTCTACATTAATCATTACAATTTCATCAAATTTAATTGGTTTAACAAACATTTCCTTAACATTATTTGTTTGATAATAGTATTTATCAGTAAGAGTGATTCTTCTATTATAAAACTCATTTTCTTTTGTTTCTAAAGTACAATTATTGAAATTGATTAAATAGTTTCCTGTTACATTATTTATAATTCTGTTATCACAATTTTGCGATATAGTTTCATTATTGATATTTATTAACAAAATAGATTCGTCATCTAATTCTTACAATATTGAGCATACTTCATGAAAAATACAATTTTTGCTTTGTTTTAATTGCTTAAAATTAACTTGTTCTTTGTATTCGTATATTTGGTCATTTGTTTCTACAATTAATTCTTCTGATTCATTAATTTGAAAACCATTGGATTTTGGTATCGGCTTAATTAATTGTAACTCCATTACTATGTAATTTACTGGTATTTTTATTTCAAATATCAAACAATAATTTTTGTATTCCATTACTATCTACATTATAATAG
Organism: Cheilosia grossa; assembly: GCA_963082955.1. Taxonomy (NCBI): domain Eukaryota; kingdom Metazoa; phylum Arthropoda; class Insecta; order Diptera; family Syrphidae; genus Cheilosia; species Cheilosia grossa. The sequence goes on along the minus strand of OY720147.1, from coordinate 46,563,942 downwards.
TATAATTCCTCTATTGTTAACATACTGGGATGAATTAGATTGTTTTTAGTTGCCATGATGTCGTCAAGTAATTGATCTACTTTATTTTCTAAATATCTAAATTTGGTTTCTTGATCCAGAAATAAAATTTTGTAATTTAATTCTTTAACTATGTCGTTTGTAATGTTATATGATTCCAAGATTTTTTTTCTATCGTTTTCTATCAGTATTTTCAAATCAAGTAATGTTTTGTTGAAATGGTCTTTTATTTTAATTTGCTTATTAAGACCTTCAATAGCTTTATGGTTATTACTTTCCGTTACCTGTAAATGGTCTTCTATGTCTTGTCGATCAGCGTCATCCATTGTTCCGTATAACCAGTTTTGAGCTCTGCCTACTATATTTAATAAAACCCTTTTTGTCTATTTGATTTAGTTTATTTTTACTAACTGAATTTCGGAGTACAGTGCAATTGAATCTTCTAATTTTAAGTGTGCTATGTTTAATGATAATTGATCTAGAACTTTTCAGATGGGTTTATTATATGTAAGAGTGTATCAGTATTATTCGCTATCTCTACTTGTTTGATTCTTATCTTCACATACCCGCTCTCTTCTTGTATTGGATGTACCTGCAGTAACCCTTGCACTGCAACTATCTTCATCATTAGAACTATTAATATCACCTGTAAATTTATAAGCCCTTTTAGTATTAGATAGATGTAAATTTTGTAATGGATATTTTCTGAAATGCGGTTCATTCTTATGCCTAACTCTCTTATAATTTTTAATATATCCTTCATTTCTGTTTTCTACATATTTTTCTCTTTTCCTATTTATTCCTTGACAGGTTTTTATTTTTTTTCGTTTTAGCTTTTCTACTAATGGGGTTACATCTGTCATTGAACTGGCTCTTCTTGGAGTCATTTCAATAGCTGAATGGTATCTATCGTTATAATTTCCTATCGATTTTTGTACTGACATATCCTCTCCTATGGTTTGAATCTTTTCTATTAATGTGGAATGAAGTCTTTCTATATCCGCATTTCCAGTATGACTATTGGGTTCGGTGCAATGAATTTCTATTCCTTTGTCTTGTAATTACTTTATAACTTGTTCTGATTTAAATTCATTATCCATAATTTTTTATTTTTTTTGGTTTATCAAACGTTCCTAGATATCCTTCTAGTATAGCAATTTTCTTAACCCAGTTCCTTTCATTAATTAAATAAGCAACGGCAAATTTTGTTAATTTGTCGATAATGGTAACAAAAGTTTGCTTTTTATAATGAAAAATGACTAAGTGTATTATTTCATTTTTTTCGGTTATGTTAAACATAGGTTTTATTGGATTTCTGTCATATTTTATTTCTTGGCATTTGCTGCAATTGTTTATCACAAGTTGTATATGTTCTTGCAATTTAGGATAATAGATTTTGTCTTTTAATGGCAGCATTCGAGAATCTAGTCATCTTAAGACGACTGGATTGGTCTGGACAAGATGTAACCTGAACGCTAAAACTAACTAGATTGGTCGGGAACGTCACTTTTTGACTTGGGATAAATGGGGGCGACTGTGTTCGGCATTTTTGGTCGCAGTTCAGTTTGAAAGTTTTTATAGTTTATGAAATTATTGGAAAATGTAATTCTTGATATAATTTCGTCACAATGCCAAATCCCTTAATATAATCGTGGTTTTTTGTCAATATCTAGCAAAAATCCATCTCATGATAAAATGAACTTAAATAGTTTTTGCACTTTTCTTAAAAGAGATTTTGTAACTTCAAGCTTTTCATTCGAAGTCATATTGAAACAAAATAGGTATTTTAACACAGTTTGGGGCAAGCGTTTTTTTATGTTGTGGGGAAAAAAGTATTTTTGTTTTAGCATAATTTTCAATCTGTAAATTGTACGTAAAATGCATAACTTGCATAATGATTTACGCAGGTATGCACTTGTTAAATTCGATATTTTTTTCCGTTATCTGGTAAATTAGTATTTTAAGGACACAATTACAACAACTACGTTCTACTTGACACCTCGAGGACTCGCAGTATTAGTTGTAATTGCGAACTGAAAATCCTATTTTCCTTTGCTTTGCTGACTTCGAAGCTAAGAAAAACAAGCCTATCTTGGAACAATTTTAAAGAGGCTTATAAAAATATCAGTGGACATTTCAAAATACAATGTTATATAATATGTAAAAGAATATATCTATAGAAAACGAAATAGAACATGCGAACACTTAAAATTAACAAAACAATTTGGACTCTTACGAGCGATTGAATGCCCAAAATCTGAAATCAGATCAAATCGCAGAATCCAATTAAATACCACATTACGTCGGGGTAAGAGTTTAATCATAAATGTAGTCTTTTTACGGATTTATTTTCCGAGAATAATATATATTTTTTTTTTAATATGCATAAATTTCCATTTTTGCTGTTCCTAAGTAACATCAACACTGTTCACTCTTATTAAACCACAGAATTCCTGATCATATTCTGATCTTGTACAAAAACGAAGTTGATTACACCCACCAAGCGTAATAGAAACTAAAGAATTCACTTTTTCCCTAGTGAAAACTTGGGCTTAACTTGCATGGCATTTACCTATTTTTTGAACAACTCCCAAAAGTAGATGCATTTAATTTTGTTGTCAAAAATATTTTTCATGTAAAGATAGCTAAAAAAAAACTGAAATGTGAATGGATGAACATTTTTTGGCGCTTTAGATGGATAGAGAACAAGTAGAGCTATCTAGTAAACCATACTCAAAATGTATTCCATTTACATTTATTGTTATAAAATCATTTACAAATTGTTGTTTATTGAAAAAATTCCCCCCGACACGTATTCACAGAGAGGAAAAAAAGAGCGCGCGAGAGAGGGCTGCCTATTTGCTCACGATGACAACCAAATAAATGTCAACTTAGTACTCAGTCACGAATTTCTTGACTAGATTCGTCGGCTACCCCTCCATAAACGTCACCTGCCAAAACTAACCACGTGACCACTCTGGGCCAATCACAACAGAGATAGATCTAGTCAGACAGCCGTCAGAGTTACTAAACTAGATACTTGAACGCCCTCAATATCTTATAAGTTTCATTTATGCCACTATGTAATGGCCGGGTTCCATTGCCCGCTAGACGTCCACCACAAAATATCCCACATGAACTTGCCCGCGCTAGAACGATAGCGCCCGCGGCAAAATGAAATTTGACACTCTTTTTCGCATAAATATTTTCACACTACAATCAAAGAAATGATACAATGTGTTGAAAACAATGTCTGAATTCATATTTTAATTACGTTATTACTAATTTTGTTATTTTCTAAACGTTTGAACGATTTCCTTTGAATAATTGTTTTTTTTTTGTTTTTCTCTCAATGCAGCGGGTAGTTTTGCACTAGATTGAGAAATTTCCCTGAAAAGGATATTTTCCAAAAAGTGCTAACCATCTAGCGCAAATGGTGAAATGTCAATTTTTTTTTATATAGAGTTTTTCATGCCGCTGGTATTCTAGCGGGCAGTGGAACGCGGCCAATGACTCTTTTGTATGATACAAAGATATTTGTTTATGACATTCTTCTTCGTCTTCTATCTCTTGTGCTTTTTTTGTTGCTTTCCTAAATTTTATTCTAAGATTGTCGGAGAATAGTTCTATAATAAGCTGCTGTATTTTGTTATAATCACTATCATTTTCTTCTGAATACATTCCGATATGTCCTGGTTTCACATGTCTTTTTAATATTTCTTTAATTGAAACTTCTTCAATTTTGGGATTGATTTGTATAATTCTTCTACCATGTGAAATCTGAATTTCCATACTGGGACTATAAGTAAGAATAATCTGAGTCTCATACTTATTTATTATTTCTTCTCTTATACCTATGTGGTCTTGTAACTGTTCATCTACTAAATGCATTGTATCAGAATCAGACAGGTTTATATTGGATTCACTGCTTTTCTGATCCTTTATTTGGGGCTATTTTCTAACATACTTAAGTAATCTGACACCTTATTTTCTTTACCCTTGAGATATTCGATCTCAAAATTATACTCCTGCAGTTGCAGAATCCATCTCTGGTTTCTTTGGGAAAACTCCTTTCCTTTATACCTAGAATTTAAATATGTTATTGATGCATGGTCTGTAATTATCTTAAATTTTCTGCCATACAAATACGGTCTGAAATAATTCATCGACTGAACTATGTCCAAAAATTCTTTATCGGTAACGCTGTAATTTCTTTCGTGATTATGAAGTGTCCTTGAGAAAAAACATATTGGATCCGTTGTTACCACAAATTCATGATCGTAATTGGGAACTGCGATTCGAATGATATCCTCTATTTTATTGGGATTTGGCTTTAAGCCATCCTTCGTTAGAATAGCCGTATTTTATTATCAGCGTGATCTGATCCGAATCAGATCACGAAAATAAAACAATACGGATCATAGAAAAATTTAATTTTGGAGTTGTGGCAACAGTTGCTTTCAAAACACGACGGATAATGTATGAAAATGGCAAACTTCATATTGCCACCAGCCATATTGCAAACATTCTGTACAACGTGACGTCACAATATGATGTCAATTGACATGAGATTTCATTTGCTTGTCGGGGGTGTTACCATATGAATAAAATTAATAATTTTTATTTTTGGATATTGTTTTTAAAAAAAGTAATTTAAAATTCTATGTTCAAAAATGCAACAAATAAACAATATTTGGCTACTGTATTTCGGTTTTCGGTGTATTTATGCGAGCGAATGATTTTTTTTTTTAAACATTTATGAAATGTTCTCGATTTGCTTCAGAAGCATTTCATAAACATTTGTCAAACATTTCTGTTTTTGTCGGTGTATACGCCGATTAAGTATTTATTAAACGATTATGAAATACTTTTTACTGTCGGAAATTCAGGACCAGAGGCTCGAAAACAACAACACGGCTTCCGTAATATGGTGTGTTTTGTTTCTAAAAAGAAATGAGTTTACCTACAATCAGTTCGCAATGTAATAGAAATGTTTCCCAATAACTAGGTGCGAAAACAATTTAAATTTATGCAGGCAGCTAGTTTCGATTTTTCATTATTCCAAGATTTTCTGGACATTTGTATTTTATGTTAAAAGAACAAAAAACACCTGTGAAACAAATTACTTACGAAGTGCGAAACATTTCATAAACATTTTTTTTATTAAATAAATGTTTATGAAATATTTACTTAAATATTTCGCTGGCGCGCTTTCGCTCTCGAAGGCGCGAAATTTATTCGATGTGAAAAAAAATGATTTTTGATTTTTTGTGTTTCGATGATCATGGCTGATAATAAAAAAGGGCTTATATGCCCTAAAAAGGAAGTCTCTTTGTGCATAAAACTACATTTATCAGCCTGAATCTTTAAGTTATGAGCTGTTAGTATTTTGAATATTCTTTCCAGTGACTCCAGGTGTTCTTCCAGAGTGGTGGAGAATATGAGTATATCATCGAGATATACTACACATATTTTATTTATGCATTCCCGCAATATTTCATTTATTAAGCGTTGAAAGGTTGCGGGAGCATTTTTTAAACCAAAAGGCATCCTTACATATTCGTAGAGGCCATTAGGTGTTACAAATGCCGTCTTTTCAATGTCTTTTGCAGCTACTAAGATCCGATGATATCCTTTAGCTAGATCTAGTGAGCTAAAATATTGTGATTTTCCCAACTTGTCCAATATACTATCAATATTGGGCAGTGGATATTTATCATCAACTGTAACTTGGTTAAGCCTTCGATAGTCTACCACTATCCTGAATTTATTAACTATATATTAACTATATAATAGGAGAGCTTTATCTACTTTTGCTTTTCCTTATTATACCCTGTAATTCCATTTCTTGCATTTGTTTTCTTACTTCTTCTTCATGTTGTGGTGGATATCGGTATATCTTTGTTGGCCTGTATCCTTCTTTATAAATACCACTTATATTTTCCCAATAACGTAAGTGTTCCATGTTTTTCTTGTTCATTTAAATGATCTAATTTTATATTTATCAAATCACTTTTCTCTAACATATTAACTTCATTTGCAATTCGTTTGCTTAGAAATGGTATTCGTACATCATTGTTTAATAAGATTTCCTGATTTTCTATGTTTATTAGTCTAACATTCTTACTAACCCAATCCATTCCAATCAAAAAGTCGTATACTTTGTCTAAATTAATCTTTACCCATCTCATTCTAGCATTCTCTGGTTGCTTAAATTCTTCTTGGCATTTAGTTTTTACATATTGGGTGTTTTTCTTAACCTGTCCTTCTATAGTGCTAATATGGATTTGTCCCCCTAACTTTTCGTATATTCGATTTCTTACTTTGTTGGAGTTTAATAAACTGATTGTAGATCCTGTATCTACTAAACAAACGTACTCTTCTTTATTGATTGTAAGAATGATACAAATTTTATTTTGATCCGATGCTAGTTGATAAAAAACTCTTTATCTGCTAATTGATTAACTTCATCAGTGTTACTTATGGTATCAACATCCATAGGTTGTGACGAATTATTATTGTAATGTCTACGGTTTAAATTTCTGGACTGCTGATATGCAGAATTATTGTTAAAATTACCTCTTCTCTGTCCCGACCTATTGTTGTAATTATTATCGTTCAAACTACCCCTATTCTGTTCTACGGAATTACTGTTATTGAAATTTCTTTTAGTTTGCCTTGAGTTACTGTGTTGATTAGTGTGATAGTAATTATTATTATGTAGTGGAAGGTTACTGTGAATTGGTTTACATATAGATTGTTTATTTGATTTTTGTTCTTTCAAATTAAAATGATCTTGGCCAACATACCTGTTAAGAGTTGTCCGAATATCTTCCAATGAAAATTTATCATGTAATTCGGCTACTAAGGCCCCTGCTGTGATTTCTTTTATTTGTAATACTAGGAAGCTACTTAAATTATTTGCAACATTTGTTTGGAAATCACTAAAAATTGCACATTCTGCAATGTCACTAACAATAATTCTAACTTTATCACATAAGTCTAAAATGGAACTTACTTTTAACAAACTGATCTCTTTCATAATCTGCCCTTGGTCCTTTGTCGCTTTAAAGTGAAGTTTCAATTTGTTCTTGCAGCTTTCCCAGGTCAATGGAGGCGATGTTGAGAGATAGTTTTTCACTGATCGCTGATCTTCTCATTGTAGATGACGGTGTACACATCATTCCTCTGGTTCTCTGCATGTTCCAATAATGCTCTGTCTACTGAGGAAATAATTGTTGGTAGAGTTCCAGCACTTCCATCGAAGACAGGAAGATAGCGAAGTTCCTTTTCGAGTCTGCTCCTTAGTGTTACCGGTTGATTTTGACGGCTTACAATCTCCGTTAGCATGGCTAAGCATTGCTCCGTTATATTTTGCGCCATTCCTCTGTTGATATCGAGAATTTTATTTCGTAATATTTTTCTCTACAGATTTTTTTTCTTTGTCTGTTTTGTTTTTATTGAAATGTAGTGTTCGTTTCTTCGTAATCTACTAAATTGTAGTTTAGATTACTGTGTATCGCACTTTTTTTTTTTCACTTTCACACTTTAATAAGGTTCGTATCACTGGATTCTAATTCTACTGTATGTAGAAACAAAGCGTTTATATTGTGGCGTGGAATGAATTGTGGTGAAATGAAAACAAACTAAAATGGTGAAATGAAAACAACCCCCATTAGTCACCAAACAAGTTCCACTTCCAATTGGAAATTGGAATCTGTCAATTCCCCACTAAACTAAATGGGAATTTATCAATTGCTGAAAAGGGGAAAAAGTATGTCAGCCAATTGTAGAACCAATTGGAGTTAGCTAGAAAGTTCTCGAAGAGATGGCAGAGCAGATATAAAAGGAGAGGTTGTAGAACAGGGCGACAGTTGATTTTTATCAGTGATTGGTTAAAGTTCGAGATAGTAATCGGTTGTAAAGATAAATAAGTGCAGAGTAATAAAGTGAAATAAGTGATTGGTTTGAATCGTTGAGAAATTGTTTAAGTAATATTGTTCTAGTACTTAATTAGTGGATAATCCGTAAAAGTGTAATAAAAGTGATTTTGACTAGAAAACTTTAACAGAATAGTGTTTTATCTTTTCGAATCCCAGCCCAAATGTAACATTGGTGTCAGAAGTGGGATAAAACTTATGCTGTGCTAAAGCGTGTGTTACAAAGAAACATTAAAAAAAAAAAAAATTTAATTAAAGTGAATTTGTGAATTTCGAAATTACAAGTGACACGAAAAAAAAAAAAAAAAAAAAAAAAAAAAAAAATGGGTCGTGTATTGCTACAACTAAGCATACCCCAATTAAAAAGTGAATTAGAAAAGAGGAATCTCTCCACAGCTGGAGGGAAAAGTGACCTCATACTTCGTCTGCAGGAGGCTGTCGAAAATGAGGGAGAAAATTCAAAGACCATGCTTTTTGACGTGGCAGAAGAACAAGTAAGTACAGGCGTTGATATTAGCGCTATGATGGAATTACTTCTTGCCAAGATGGAAGAACAGAAGAATTCTCTGAAAGAACAGAAGAATTCTATGGAATCTAAGTTCGCAGAACAGAAGAATTCTATGGAATCTAAGTTCGCAGAACAGAAGAATTCTCTAGAAGAACAGAAGAATTCTCTAGAAGAACAGAAGAATTCTCTTGAAGAACAGAAAAATTACATTGCCGCCGCACAAAAAGATGCCGTGGAAGAGTTTAAGAATGTTCTAGATGTAAAAATCGTCGCGATTGATGAGAAGTTAAATAAGCATGAAACCAAGTTTGAGGAAATTAATGAATCTCTTCATAGACACGAAACAAACATCGAGAACGTAGTTAAAGAGCTCGAAAAAGTCAAGAAACAGAAGGCTCGCGAATATTCTACTGACTGCCCAAGAAGGAAGGAGATGCAACCACCCGTTTTTGATGGTCAAACATCATGGCCGATCTATAAGAGACAGTTCGAAGCAGCTGCAATGACCAATGGATGGGACGACGAGGAAAAGTCGATTGCATTAACGCTCGCATTACGAGGTACAGCTGCAGAATTGCTTGCGACTATGATGCTTTGGTTAAGGCTATTGAGACACTTATTTGGACAAAGCTGGAAGGTGATCTGGGAGCCACCGATTCTTCCTAATAGAGCCAGATACAGAAAACTATTACCAGAGCTATATCGTCGGAAAGATGCTTGTTGAACCTAAAAACAACTTGGTTCCCGTTCGTGTCCTCAATGCGGAGCACAGAAGTGTAAAGCTGAAGCAAGGGGAAGTGATCGGAAAGTGCGTACCGATTACTGCGGTCACAAAGTTGTCAAAAGAAAGTCCTGCGAAACCGGTTAGACCTACGAAGATATCGGAAATGAAAAAGAATATACTCGGAGAGTGCGAGCTGGATCAGGAGCAGCGGGCAATGGCAGGGAGTCTAATCAACGAGTTCGCTGATATATTTGCTTCGCAGAGTAGCGAGTATGGCCGAACACATCTCGTACAGCACCGAATTGACACCGGGGATGCAAGACCAATTCGTCAGCCTCCCAGACGACTACCATTGGCCAAGCAGACGGAGGTTGCAGAAATGGTGTCGACGATGGAAAAGGAGGGACTGATTGAGAGCTCAAAAAGTCCGTGGGCATCACCGGTCGTCCTGGTCAAAAAGAAAGACGGAAGTACGAGATTCTGCGTGGACTATCGCCAACTAAACAACGTCACTAAGAAGGATAGCTACCCCCTGCCACGAATTGACGATACCCTGGACACACTATCCGGGGCCAAATGGTTTTCGACTCTTGATCTGAAGAGTGGCTACTGGCAAGTACAGATCCATCCAGAAGACCGCGAGAAAACAGCATTCACAGCAGGAAACGGGCTTTGGCAATTTACAGTAATGCCATTTGGACTGTGCAATGCTCCAGCAACTTTCGAGCGTCTAATGGAGCGTGTTTTGCTGGGACTGACGTGGAAAACCTGTTTGGTCTACCTGGACGATGTCTTCGTGGTTGGTAAAACGTTCAACGAGCATCGAAATAACCTTAGGGAGGTGTTCCAAAGGCTACGAAGTGCACAGTTAAAACTGAACCCGAAGAAGTGTTCTCTATTTCGACCAGAAGTGAAGTATCTCGGGCACATCATCTCTTCCAAGGGAGTCAAGACTGATCCGGAGAAGATCGATGCAGTGAAAAACTGGCCGGTTCCCAAAGACAAACACCAGCTGAGAAGCTTCCTGGGACTTGCGACGTATTACAGACGATTTGTAAAGGACTTTGCCAGGATCGCAAAGAGCTTGCATCAACTGACAGAAAAAGGCAAACAATTCAAATGGTCAGGTGAGTGCGAAAACAGCTTCAAAGAACTTAAGCAACAGTTGTGCGACGCCCCCATATTAGCGTACCCCACCCCTGGAAAAACATTTATTGTGGATGCAGACGCTAGTAATGTGGGAATTGGAGCCGTGCTTTCCCAGGTACACGAGGGCCAAGAGAAGGTAGTTTCGTTCTTCAGCAAAGTCCTCTCAAAGCCAGAAAGGAACTACTGTGTTACCAGACGCGAACTCCTTGCTTTGGTTCTGGCAACGAAACATTTCCATAAGTACCTCTATGGGCAGAAATTTATCCTTCGCACAGACCATGCATCTTTAAAGTGGCTACTACACTTTAAGAATCCTGAAGGACAAGTCGCAAGGTGGATCGAACAGCTGCAGATGTACGACTACGAAATACAACATCGAAAGGGAAGTCTTCACTCAAATGCAGACGCTCTCTCCCGTCGACCGTGCAAAGCAGACTGTAAACATTGCTCACGACACGAGGAAAAAGATGTCGTGTCCGTTGAAAGGGTGAGAGCTATGCCCATTGGTGGCTGGAGTGCACGGGAAATCCGGGAGGCTCAAAAGGAAGATCCGGATATCGAACCCATCCTCGCCTGGAAAGAGCATGAGGGAAAACCAGACTGGCAGGAGATATCCAATAGGAGTCCCGAGCTGAAGGCATACTGGGCGCAGTGGGACTCTCTTCATGTCCAAGACGGCATTCTAAAAAGAAAATGGGAAAGCCCGGATGGAAAGTCGTACGTAATGCAGCTTGTTGTTCCCAGGACAAAAGTTACCGAAGTGCTGAGGGAATTGCATGATGGAGTGTCTGGAGGCCACTTGGGAATAAACAAAACACTCGGAAAAGTACGAGAACGCTTTTACTGGGTCCATTCAAGGGAGGATGTTGAGAATTGGTGCAGGAAATGCGTAATATGTGCGGCCAGCAAAGGCCCGAGAGTGAAAGTCCGAGGCCAGATGCATCAATATAATGTGGGAGCCCCTTTCGAAAGGATAGCCGTTGATATTGCGGGACCGTTTCCTGAAACGAACAATGGAAATCGTTACATCCTTGTTGTTATGGACTACTTCAGTAAGTGGCCTGAAGCATTCGCTATCCCAAATCAAGAAGCTAAGACTGTGGTGGAGCAAATCGTCTTCAACTGGGTAAGCAGATTCGGTGTGCCTATGGAACTGCATTCGGACCAAGGACGAAACTTCGAATCCAGGATTTTCCAAGGAGTGTGCCAGTTACTCGGGATTAAGAAGACAAGAACAACACCGCTTCATCCACAATCAGATGGGATGGTGGAGCGCTTCAATAGAACGCTGAATGAACACCTCTCTAAGGTCGTTGGCGATGGCCAGAGAGATTGGGACAAACACATTCCCATGTTTTTATTGGCTTATCGAAGTGCAGTGCACAACACCACAGGACATACTCCATCTGAAGTCCTATTTGGTCGAAAAGTCCGCTTACCTAGCGAGTTAATGTTTGGATCTCCATGCGAAGAATCCAAAAATGAGGAGGACTATGTTACAGACCTCAGGGATATCATCAGGGACGTGCATCGAGGGACTAGGGCTAATATTAAGATAGCCAGTGACCGCATGAAAACGAGGTACGATACTAAAACAACAACTACAGGCTTTCAAGAAGGAGATCTGGTATGGCTATATAACCCTCATCGAAGAAAAGGTTTATCACCTAAGTTGCAACCAGACTGGGAAGGGCCCTACAAAATCGTAAAGCGCATCAACGACGTTGTCTATCGCATCCAACGAGGAAGAGGCAAGCTGAAAGTCGTTCATGTGGATCGTCTTCATCGCTACAATGGTGCAAATGTTAACGAGCTTGTTCGGGACGAACAAGTTTAAGAGGGGGATATTGTGGCGTGGAATGAATTGTGGTGAAATGAAAACAAACTAAAATGGTGAAATGAAAACAACCCCCATTAGTCACCAAACAAGTTCCACTTCCAATTGGAAATTGGAATCTGTCAATTCCCCACTAAACTAAATGGGAATTTATCAATTGCTGAAAAGGGGAAAAAGTATGTCAGCCAATTGTAGAACCAATTGGAGTTAGCTAGAAAGTTCTCGAAGAGATGGCAGAGCAGATATAAAAGGAGAGGTTGTAGAACAGGGCGACAGTTGATTTTTATCAGTGATTGGTTAAAGTTCGAGATAGTAATCGGTTGTAAAGATAAATAAGTGCAGAGTAATAAAGTGAAATAAGTGATTGGTTTGAATCGTTGAGAAATTGTTTAAGTAATATTGTTCTAGTACTTAATTAGTGGATAATCCGTAAAAGTGTAATAAAAGTGATTTTGACTAGAAAACTTTAACAGAATAGTGTTTTATCTTTTCGAATCCCAGCCCAAATGTAACAATATGCTGCCACAGAAAATACAACGTCAGGCGTTGAATCGACTTTAAATCGTAAATATCGTAAAGTTCAACGCGACGCCTGAGTAGACCTACTTTCTAATATCACGCGCGTTTGACAACTTTAGTATTTCGACTTGTTCGATTTGAAGGCATAGAATGTGCCTTTCATAGTTGAAGTGGCACAGATCCACTAATGTTTATCACACACAACTTTTAAAGAGCTATATGATGTTCTTTCAATGCAAATTAATTAATTGAGTGTGTCGAAATGACCAATCAAATTTTTTATTGTAGAACAACCAATGATTTCTTAAGATTTTTTTGGAGAAAAAATATTAATCAATTATGGTTACTTTTTGATTTGATATATATAATTTTAAATATGATTTTCTTGTATTTTGGAGAATCATTTTTCAATTCGTGCATAAAAATTACAGATAGAAGAAAAAAATGAGTATGCTTGAAATTTGAATTCTGCTCTGAATTTGCGTTTTTAAGCCAAAATAAGAAACTGAACTTTTAGTCTGTCGTACTCTACCCTCTCAACGTACATTCGCTTCAAGCAGAATTTCGGTTAACAAAATTCTTGCTCGCGCGCCTTGGCATTTGAAATCGTAAAGTTTCGATAAAGCGTGTCAAAGCGCGCCGACACACGCACGCGTTCAACGCCGAATTGTGAATTGGGCATTAAACTTGATGGTTGAACTCAGTATTGGTCTTCAAATGTTGCTTATGAATTATTAAGTTACTTTATCAAATTTTCTTTAAATTTTCTAAAAACTTTTTCCCATTTTTCGTAGGGAACATTTTTTCTGACAGAATTTTTGCTATGACCGCCTATTTCAAGTTCTACAACTTTCAAAACAATTTAATCAGAATAAGTGTGCCAATGAATTACAAAAAAAATGTGAAGATCAACTTCATATTTGAGATTTTGGCGTCAACATTTTCCAATTACGCTCCATGAGAGCGAAATTTTTCGTTCATGATTTCGCTGTGCTACTTTTGTATGGCGTTTTTCGTTTCACATAATCTGCATACTACGCACTAGCTTAAAAAGCAACATTCCGAGCGAAAGCTAACCAGTAATGACAACTAAATGTCATTGTATACAAAATTGTTGTTTTGTGAGTCTCATGTCGTTTTCAATTGGGACCACCACAAATCTTTTTCAGATCTCAGATTTAACGCTGCTAATGGAACGCGCAACGAAATTGATATGCTTTTATAAATGTATTAGTCCGTTATTTGGCCAGCTGTTCAAATTGCATTTGTTTTTGGAAAAATCACAAATGGATATCGACTGCAAAAATGTTTTCCCGGTTGTAGATACAAATTTAGGAATTCGTAATTCGTAGTCTTCAGATGACGAGGACGACTATGAAGATAATAATTCCTCCAAAATTATATCCATGGCTATTTAAGGTTTGTTTGACGTGCCTAGCACTAGTGCCCACTAGTGCGCACTGAAAAGTATCAGCTGATTTCCACACCTGCTAAAAACCCTGCACAACCCTGAAAACTCGACTACTATATCGAACGCAAAATATGTTGCCCTGAAGTCTGTCAGTTTTTGAAATTGAAAAATATTTATATTTTGGTAAACGAAGTGTTATCTTCACTTTATTTTTTGTTTATTGTTAAAAATGAATGAATTCAATTCGTTTGAATACCAAATTTATTTGTATTTACCTTTATCACGATAAACAAGTGAATGATAGCAAGCGAAATGACAGCGCAACTCAGCACTGAATTCTTGCCCCGACAAATTAACTGGGGTTAGTTCAGGGCACAACTAGGGCGCCCTACAAGTCATGTAAAACACAGCTTTTCAGTGCCAGGGCGAGTTCAGTCAAACCCACGGCCCACGTCAAACAAACCTTATGTATTTCGTTATTTTGGTTTTCACGAAACTTTGCGCATTTGGCTTGAAAGCAAACTCTTTAAAATGACGTAAAACAGATGTGCAAAGCATATTGGTATTGTGGCAGTATGTGTAGATCTGAAAAAATATCGAGATCTGCAAAAAGTGCTCCGAATCGAAAAAAAGATTGATTTTTTTGACCAATGGAACATGAAGTGATTTAAATAAAAAAAAAATTGATTTTTCGTCCCAATGGAAAACTAAATCAGTTTTGTCATTTTTGGCATCGTAAAACATCTGTCGACTGATTCAACAGATGTGTTTCATTAGCATCTAGCAGCTAGCGCCATGCGGCTTGTCAAACGTCAATTATAAAATAAATTGTCGTTTGACCATTTGTGCTACAGCCTTAGTACAAATTGTTACATTAAAAATGGAAAACGACAGAGAAAATGGGTAGATTAGAAATACTAGATATCTAAAGTTGACTAGATTGGTTTAGACACGATGCATCCCCTCGCTGTTATCGAAATGTCAACTGACTTTTTTAGCCCAGAGACATCAGAGCTCAAATTTGTGTTTTTTTTTTCGTTCAGAGCATGATCAGAGCGCGCTCTATGAGCTCTGAATAAATTGACTGAGCAATCTGATGAAAAAGCTGATTCTGTCGCATTTGACAGAAGAAAAAACAGGAAAAACAAAAAATAGATCAGAACGCTCTGATGACGCTCGGTTCAGAGCGCGCTCAGTTTATTGCTCAGCTCTGAACTAAAAGAAAAAAACGACTATTACAAGCCCTATATAATTTTTGCTGGATTTGTACAGCAGGTGTTTCCCTTTCGCACGAAAAACAATTTTTTAATTAGTGTTTTGCCTCCGTCCGAACAAAAATTTCCCTCGTTTTTTTATGTGGTATTCGATTGGGCGCTCTCAGAGCACTTTTTTTGCCCTCAGAGCAATCTTTATGTTCGTTTGGTACAAAAAAAAGCATTCTTTTTCAGATTTCAGAGCATTTTTGCGAATCTAGATATTTTCTCAGATTTGCTTCAGATTTACCAATACAAATGCATTTGAGTTTGACAACTGGTGGACTTTGTTTACATTTGGGTGAATTTTTTCTACAGCAAAGAAAGGCAGTGCATCAGGTGGATCTATTTTCGCAAATTATTTATGTGTAAATATTTAGAAATCAATCGGGAGGGAAATTTCGAATGTTTTAATATAAAATTTAACCAGTGAATGGAAAGCGCATAGAAAAGTGTCGAAGACTACACATATTCAAGTCGCACGAATATCAACACAAAAAAGAGCAAGAGCGTTTTTATGTTCGATTAGGCACACGAAATCTGAAATCTGAGGGCAAATCTGAAGAAGCCCAAACTAATACCACATTAGTTCCATGAAGCAAAGCATCCATCTTATAGAATCTCATCCCTGTTTGATCTTTTCGACGAAAAGAATATGACGACGCTGTTGGGTTATGGTAAAACAAAATGTCTGGCTTTGATGCCTGCTCTAGAAACATGTATTAAACTACCTTGAACTCTTAAGAATTATTTTTGGGAACCACAGAAAAAGTTAGGAAATTGTTTTGTACAAATTGTCCTTCATTTTGATTTGATTTCGCTTAGATTGGAATACTTGTCAAAGTCATATTGCAAGGAATAGAGTAAAAAATTATGGCGTATTCCATTGGTACACAAAAGGAATCCCTTAAAACTGTTTTCAAACAGATGTCCTTTAAGTCGTACTCATTGGCAATAGATTTATCATTCATGGTATTTATTACGAACCTTTATCGGACAAAATGCATTTTATCGCGATATACGGCACCTCTCAGCGGTGCGTAAATTTTCATGGGTTTGAAATATGTGTAATCGTTGACACATTCTTACGTATTTACAATCCCCTGAATTTTGTATTTAATTGCAAATGGATCTATAAATGTTTCGAAATGAATATAATCAACGACAATAGATCCATATCCAGACGAGTAAGAAAAATTTCACACAAGCAAACTATGAACATACCTATTCTAATTATACTTGTCCAACTACTCAAACGTACTTGTTACTGTTAATCAAAATTCCGAAAAAGTGGTATTTTCTATCCAATCGAGTACATTCCCTATAAGCATCTACACAATCCACGTCTGCGTGTATGTAATTTAAGTGATATCTGCAAACAACATTAAAATATGTATTGCGCAATTCGACTTAATAGATAAAATTACTTACTCAATTTTACTGTGTGCTATACTAATTGGAATGTTCTATGCATCCCCTTGAGTAAAGCTAAGATTAGACTGTATGCCAATTAAGCATATGAATGCCAAAAGGCAAATGACAAGATTAGCTGTCATATGAACAAAATGCCAGGATTATCAAAACTGTATATTAGACTATATGACCAAAATTACCAATATGGCCATATTTGACATGATTGTCATTTGAGGCATTTGGTATTTATTACCAAAAAGAGAACGAAAATTAAAATGAATCACAATTCTACGAAATCAAACACCGATGACAACAAAATAATTCCTGTTCCATCAAAAATGCCATTAATGCCATAACGAAATTTCAATTAAAAGCATATGGGCATATAAGGCTATATGCTGGCATTCGTACCTATTGTCCCATTACACCATATGCATTTTTATCTGTCAAAATCAGCCTGGTCATGTGTGGCATTCAGGTCATTAGAGCATATGAGATATGCCCATTACATTGTATGACCATATTTTGACAGGAAAACTGTCAGATATTGGCATTTTATGACCACTTGGCATACCGTCTAATCTTACCTTAAGTTCAATTTGTCCACCTTTTATGGGCACCATCCAACACACGGACCTTGAACTAAAGGGAAATTAATTTAAATAGTGTTAACAACTCAAGCATTAATGTGGTATTCGATTGGGCGCTCTCAGAGCACTTTTTTTTGCCCTCAGGGCAATATTTATGTTCGTTTGGTACAAAAAAAGCAATCTTTTTCAGATTTTAGAGCACTTTTGCGAATCTAGATATTTCCCCAGATTTTCTTCAGATTTACAAATACAAGTGCATTTGAGTTTGACAACTGAAGGAGGTTGTTTACATTTGCGTGCATTTTTTTCTGCAGCAAAGAAAGGCATTGCATCGGGTGGATCTATTTTCGTAAATTATGTGTGCAAATATTTAGAAATAAATCGGGAAGGAAATTTCGAATGTTTTAATATAAAATTTAACCAGTGAATGGAAAGCGCATAGAAAAGTGTCGAAGAAGAAGAAGCCCAAACGAATACCACATAAATGAACTGCTATCAAAATAACTCCTACATATACGTGTATTTGTTCTATGGCAACACATTCGCTATATAATGACCTTATAGATGCATAAATATTTTACATAATCAAAAGAAACACCAGCTTTAAATTCTTGTTTTGACATAATTTGTTGCCTTTTTTTTATATTTTTCTAGATATCTGGAACTGCTGCAAAATTAGGTCATCCGAATGCATATCACCATTGTACACTTTTGGTTAGCTCCAACAAGATGCACCTTAGCGAGGCCTTAGTACGTGAAGAAGTAAGTAAAGCAACACTCCTGCTATCAGCATATAATTCATTCTTATCTGTTGTCTTTGTTGTTTGAAGTGGGTATTTATAGAATACCTATGTAGTTTATGAAATGCCGTAGAAACAACATCAGAGGAACGTTTTTCACTTGAATTGTCCGGCATTACAAGTTTTTACTTTTATGTTCCAGGCTGATTATATAAGCAAAGCTACAGCATCTTTACGATCGCCCATTAAAAATCTCAACGATGTAAACAGAGCTGTAAATCTTCCTAAGTTGTTGTCCGCTGTTGGATATGAATTCCTTAGAACCTCTGCCACAGAGCTGTTCGACGGTGGTCGCGATCAAACAATGAAACAAATGGGATTCCAACTCGTAAATCCAACTGAGAAATGGTTCCCGGGTATAACAGAGATTCGTGATGAATTTGCGTCCTGGGACTGGTGCATTGGAAAAACTCCGAAATTCCAAGTCGAGAAGGAGCTATATCTGAAAGCTGATGACAAAGACCATAAGGTAGTCTTGCGCGTTGAAGTTGAAAAGGTATTTTCGAATTTGTTTCTGTTTACATGCGAGTCTAAATAATCCATTCATTAGGGACTAATGACGAATATCAATATCACGATGCCCACTAACGAAATTGTGCCAATCGTTTCTGGACTGCAGGGCACACCATACAACGAGGACAGCCTCCAAGGAATCGTTGGAGCCTTAAAGTTGGTATCAACAGACAATGTAAAACAGGCCATAAATGGAATCTGATGTCTTCAGATTTAATTCTGTGTTTGCACCCATCTCGTTTGTCTTTTGCATGTTTCTATTTTGTTTAATTGTTTTCTAAATTATTGAGACATTTGTGCGGCTATTATATTTGTTAAATTGAATTTACGCTTTCCATTACAATAATATTTTTTTTTTTTGCGTTCACTGTAAATTACACGGCCACAATTTTTTTTAATAGGTACCTATATGTATAGGAAATTATGTAAAATATATATTTGTTACATAATCATTGTGAAATTAACTTGAATGTTTTAAATAAAACCATGTTTTCAAAAGAGTTGCTCACTTGTTATTTTCTCAATTGCAAAAGTATAGCATCTTTGGCCCCATCGACTGACTTCTCTACGAATCGTCTCATTGCAGAGTTACACTCAACTACTTCACAGTGGGACAATTGGTAAGTGGGAACGGGAGCGTGTGATGAGAAACAATAATTGTAGCCCCAACAACCACTATTTCATTTAAACATTATCATTACTGTGTATGCTTATTATTTGCATAGCGGAATACTCCCTTGGGTAGTCATAATACTCTTCACTCATAACAAGCTGACATTATCCAAAATGTCTCTTTTTAATTACAGTCACATTATTATACAATGCCAATGAACTGAAAAGAAACTGGCATTAACGACTGTAAAGCAGTTGAAGCTGAAGCCACTGCTTATCATGACACACCTCGAAGACGAAATTCCATCTCTCACAGGAGGAATATTCATCTTCGCATATCTTTGATCGAATAGCGAACGCAGTGACCTGGTTACCAATTACAGTCCATGTGATCATATGTGGTATTCGTTTGGGCGCTCTCAGAGCACTTTTTTTGCCCTCAGAGCAATTTTTATGTTCGTTTGGTACAAAAAACGCAATCTTTTTCAGATTTCAGAGCACTTTTGCGAATCTAGATATTTTCTCAGATTTGCCCTCAGATTTACCAATACAAGTGCATTTGAGTTTGACAAGTGGTGGAGTTTGTTTACATTTTAGTGAAATATTTCTACAGCAAAGAAAGGCATTGCATCGGGTGAATCTATTTTCGTAAATTATTTGTGTACAAATATTTAGAAATCAATCGGGAATGAAATTTCGAATGTTTTAATATAAAATTTAACCAGTGAATGGAAAGCGCATAGAAAAGTGTCGAAGACTACACATATTCAAGTCGCACGAATATCAACACAAAAACGAGCAAGAGCGTTTTTATGTTCGATTAGCCACACGAAATGTGAAATCTGAGGGCAAATCTGAAGAAGCCCAAACGAATACCACAATAGACACATTGCGATTTTCGAATAGGTGTAAATATTTACCGTACATAAATTTTCAAAATTTCGAGTTTTATAGCTATTTCAAATAAGTACTTATGCTTAACCTTATCCTTTATCTTTCATTTATCCATAGCTGATTGTAGCATTGTAAGCGTCGAGTTACTTAATTGAGTTTAGCACCACCACCACTGAATATTAAAACAAGTTTATCCACCTATAGATACCTACTAGCATACTGCATCTTAGTTGGTTGTCTACTTATAAGTTATAATCCATGCAGATGAGCAGAACAGACGCAAAAGTGTTGCCGTAGTCAAACAATACATAGAGTACTCGTAGAGTCCCAGATAAATGTTACAAGGTACTCTGTAAGCAAAGAGGATCTAAACTAGAGGGCCAACTCACGTGCACCTACCCGATTTTCCCTGCAAATTTTTAAATGACACTCCTCTCTCGCGCGCTCTTTTTTTCTCCTGTCTGTGAATACATGTTAATACATGCCGAGTGGAACTTTTCCAATAACAAACAATTTGTAAATGAATTTATAACAATAAATGTAAAAGGAATAAATGTTGAGTATGGTTTTTTAGATAGCTTTACTTGTTCATCCATTCACATTTCAGGTTTTTTTTATTTTTTTTCAACGAAAAATATTTTTAACAGCAAAATTCATGAAGCTACCTACAGAGATATATAACTTTCCAGTGGAAAGGCGGCTGCCTACAAGCTGTTTTCCAGAAAAATTCATGAAGTCACTCAGTCTTGCTTATTTCTATTCTAGTATATGTGAGTTCATGAATTGGACTTTAATGCAAGAATTTTTTATTCTCTAATGTGTATTTCACAATTTTTTTCATTTTAATCTAAACGCTCCCAAAAACCAAACAAATTTAATACAAAACACAGAACAATTAAACTCCGCGATGCTCATAAAAGCAAGATGATTCGCGGTCGGCCATTAGCAACATGCTTTTTTGTTGATCACACGTATTCACAGACGGGGGTTGAAATTACAAAAACAACAATGTAAACAAATGGATTTTGGGGGGATAGACGTACGGAAGATATCCATCTCTTTTAATCATTCATCTCTGGTTTAGATCCTCTTTGGTTGAACCACGTCAAACAAACCTATTGTCTCTGCCAAAGATAATGGTATACAGAGATATATAACTTTCCAGTGGAAGGGCGGTTGCCTACAAGCTGTTTTCCACAAAAATTCATGAAGCTTTCCAGAAAAATTCATGAAGTCACACACACTTGCTTATTTCTATCCTAGTATATGTGAGTTCATGAATTGGACTTTAATGCAATAATTCGATATTCTCTACTGTGAATTTCACAATTTTTTACATTTTAATCAAAACCTCCACAAAAACCAAACAAATTCAATACAAAACACAGAATAATTAAACACCGCGATGCTCATAAAAGCAAGATGACTCGCGGTCGGCCATTAGCAACATGCTTTCTTGTTGATCACACGTATTCACAGACGGGGGGGGTTGAAATTACAAAAACAACAATGTAAACAAATGGGTTTTGGGGGGATAGACGTACGAAAGATATCCATCTCTTTTAATCATTCATCTCTGGTTTTAATATAAAATTTAACGAGTGAATGGAAAGCACATAGAAGAGTGTCGAAGACTACACATATTCAAGTCGCACGAATATCAACACAAAAAGGAGCAAGAGAGTTTATATGTTCGATTAGGCACACGAAATCTGAAATCAGAGGGCAAATCTGAAGAAGCCCAAACGAATACCACAAAAGAAAGTCCCTAAGGAATTGAATTGAAGAAGTGTGTGTTTTATTATCAATACTTTCTAAAAATCTATACAGAATTTTTTTATCATGGGGTTTACCAGAAAACGGAAAAAAAAAATCGAATTTAACAAATATACTTGAATACGTTATTCTTTTAAGAAAAGCGGAAGAACCGTTTAAGTTGATTTTTGTCTGACTAATATCATGAGATAGATTTCTGCTAGATACAGAAAAAAATAAAACTATGATATATGAAGGTATTTGGCATTGTGAACAAATTATATCAGGTATTCCTTTTTCCAACAATTTCATAAACTATAAGAACTTTTAAACTAAACTGCGATGTGAACGCCGTGTAACTAAAGGGTACCAAAAATGTTGAACACAGTCGCCCCCACTTTCAAAATGGCCTCGTGATTGACATTAATTGCGTGCATAGGATTTCCTAAGTATGCGTGCGGCAGCAATGGCGCTCCTTTGATTTGTACAGGCACTAATACTTAGGAATTCCTATGCAGGAAAAGCAGTTTGTAGGCAAATGTACCGTTTCTGCTCTCAGTTGGACCTCTAGTTTAGATCCTCTTTGCTCTGTAACCTACTAACTACCTTGTATATAATAGGCGTTTTTCTTTTTTAGTTCAGAGCAGAACCTGAACTGTTATACAGAAAGTTCGTGTTTCTTTTTTAGCTCAGATACATCAGAGATCAAATTTGTGTTCCTTTTTTCGTTCAGAGCATGATCAGAGCGCGCTCTATGAGCTCAGAATAAATTGACTGAGCAGCCTGAGGAAAATGCTGATTACACATGTACAAGCATACTTCCAGTCACATCTGACAGAAAAAAAAAACAGGAAAAACAAAAAAACATCAGAATGCTCTGTGCACGCTCAGTTCAGAGCGCGCTCATAATGCTCGAGCTCAGTTCAGTTCTCAGGTCTGAACTAAAAAAGAAAAACGCCTTATGTGTAATCAGCTTTTGCCTCAGGCTGCTCAGTCAAATTATTCTGAGCTCATAGAGCGCGCTCTGATCATGCTCTGAACGAAAATGAAACACAAATTTGAGCTCTGACGAACTTATTGTATAAAAGTTCAGGTTCTACTCTAATATAAAAAAGAAAGAGCCTAAAGTAGACTAAATTAAACCCTTCAGAGTCCCATTTATGATAAAGTGGCTGTTCATATGACCGATCTAGGCCAATCAAAACTTATGTCGTTTTCCATTGGGACCACCAGAAATCTTTTTCAGATCTCAGATTTTACGTGGCAAATGGAACGCGCAACGAAATTGATCTGCTTTTATAAATGTATTAGTGCGTTATGTGGCAGTAATATCAGCTGTTCAATCTGCATTTGTTTTTGCAAAAAACAAATGGATATCGACTTCGAAAATGTTTTCCCTGTTGCAGATACCTACAAATTTGGTATTTTTGTTGATTCGTAGTCTTCAGATGACGAGGAAGACTATGAAGACAATAATTCCTCCAAAATAATATGCATGGCTATTTACGTATTTCGTTATTTTGGTTTTCATGAAACTTTTCGCATTTGGATTGAAAGCAAACTTCTTAAAATGACGTAAAACAGCTGTGCAAGACATATTGGTACTGTGGCAGTATGTGTAGATCTGGAAAAATATCGAGATCTGCAAAAAGTGCTCCGAATCGAAAAAAAAGATTGATTTGTTTGCCCAATGGAACATGAAAAGTGATTTAGATCAAAAAAAAGATTGATTTTTTGTCCCAATGGAAAACCACATGAGACACATCAAGATATACTTGAACGTCCCCTGTCCCCAGTGTAAAGAAAAACGTTACCAGAAAGGTTTCAACATGAACTGCTGTTGTCAAGTCACTTCTACTTAGTATACATAAATACCACGTGCCAATGCCAGAAGTAGCTTCACTCGGAAAAGCGTTCATTAATGTCGTTATCGATTTGGTAAACAGATCGATCTTTTTGAGAAAAAAAACATTTGTTGTCAATGGAAATCGATTTCCAGTGCAAGTAAAAATAGAAAAACCAATCAAATTCGGATTTAATTTTCGATTTGGCAGCAGAAGGCCTATTTTTAGTGGCCACCATTAATTTTACAAGGTCAAAATGGCTGTCCATATCCCATACAAAATTTTCTATTCTAGCTTATAATAATTTTGATATGAAAATTAAATTAAGAAACAATCGCCTTCAATCAAAAAAACCGATATTTGAAACATAAAAATAAAAATATATACAAAACGGTTAGCAGCTACCGCTGGCAATACTGATAGACTGGTAGTTTCTCACGATTACTCTTGGCTTCATCTCGTATAGGAGCCACAATTCTCTGGATTGTTAGCAGACAAATTTGTTGCCACACATAGGTCTTAATGCATTTAACCAAAGTCCCGTGAGTCTTTGGCTTTGGTTCGGGTATTACGGACGAATTCCGTTTTACTCTCGTATGGTATTCCAAAGTGGTTGGGTGCTTTTTATTTGTCTCACGGAAAAGTTACCCTTACTCTCGTAATAAGAATGGAGCAATTCGCTTGTTAGTTTCGATTTCAAATAAAATCTGATATAATGGTGAACAATGTTCAGTTTGTTCGATATAAATTTAAGAAATAAACCATTTTCAAAAACGTGTTCCTAACAAGTGTGCGGAAACATGAAGAAATAAAATTGCAAGTGATCGGATTCAGGATACATACATATTTGAAGAATTGTGGAGATCTTATGTGCGCTCACGTAATAGTGGAAAGGTCACTTTGCATTTTTGTGTTATTATTCAGCTAGTGATGTTTGGAAAAAATTTAATCAAGTACATACTAGTTTAGTTGTAAGTCTTGCATGCACCAAATTGAGGAATGCGAAGTCAAAAGTGGTGGTATGTACTGATTTATGTGACTGTGTTGCGACTTTAAAAACACCAAATGTCTGCACCAACTTATTTGGCAATTAATAAAAGAATGATGTTTCTAGAGTGCTTCGGATATGTGTTCTTCCTTAGACACTGTTCTTTATTTAATCTTGCCGTAAAGTATTTCAACCATCTTACAGAACGATATTTTTACTGGATTCGAAGATTGCATAGTTCCACATTCACGCATCGACTTTTAGTCGCTCCAAATGCACTATTAAAAACCTGCACGTTACATTTTTGTCGTCGTTTTTTATTTGTTTTATTTTAAATTACAAGTACCTATAGAGGAACGCATATTTAGATAAAATATGGCTACTTGTATATGCACTCCGTACTTTGTTTCAGAAAGTTAAACTTTACGGAACTATGCAAATATTTGTTTTATGTTTACCCCAAATTAACACTTAATCTACTATTTCACGACTTCCACATTCAATTTGCTGGTCACTGTCAGTTACATCAATTTCATTGTTTATTGCAGGTTTGGCAAACGGAAATCTTAGTAAAAACTAACAGCCATGACAGATTCGTTTCCTTCAACAGCAACTCAATATCCTGAACAACAGCTAAAAATTTCATTGCTACAATTTCATAAATATCGACATAACATCAGCCAAGACATTCAAATGCAAGTGATCATGAAAGAGAATGATAGTTTATGTACAACAATGCTGAAGCAATCACCTGCATCCGCAACTAGAGCACAAGACTTTACTAGCAATGACAATATCATCAACGTCCAATTTGAAAAACCGCATTTACATCAGTGTAGAGATTTCCGTGTCACATCGCCGCAAATGAATAATGAAAACGTGAGTAGAATATTCGTATGTATTTTATGCACTATTGTCTTTGTCCATGTGCCAGATATTTTTCACGCGGATAATCTTTGTTTCAAACTACACATATCGGTGCTTGCTGTAGATTACTGAAAATAAGAAGTTGAGATCCAATGTCGTTGAGTATCACATAACATCACATCACACTATTATACAGGGTGGGCCAAAAGAAGTCATCCGATGTTGTTTGGCTCTAATTTTTTTTCTAAATGAAAAACTTCGATTCTGTTTTTTGATTATGTTTATTTGAACCTTTAGAGTTTTAATGGTCAAGTCGAGAAGATGATATCGGCCAAATGGGCGCCTCACAATGATTGCCATACGGGCTCGTTTTCATCACTTCGGCGAGAACTTCGGGCGACAGATTCTCGCACTCGTGTCGAATGTTGTCCTTGAAAGCTTCTAGGGTCTCGGGCTTGTTCACGTAAACACGGGACTTCAAAAAACCCCACAAAAAAAAGTCTGGAACGGTTAAATCGGCCGATCTTGCGTGCCAGTGCACTTGTTGTTCACTTGTATTCTACATCTGTCTAGTCCACAAATGTCAAAACAGATTCGACATTGGCGGCCATTTGCAGAAATAAGAGCATCTTCCAATGGGATGATCTCTTTTGGCCCACCTGTTACAAAGTGCTAATGTTTGTCTGTTAAGGCACTAAGTGACAAAGATCAGAAACTGAAAAAGGAACAGAATCCCATAGATTTGCAACAGAAACAGAATTAGGAACAGAACATTTTTTTTTTTCAGCAACAGAAATTAGCGACGAATTTCGCGTTTGATTTGATTGTGAAGAATCTGAAATCGAATGTCATGGAACCGACGATTTTGGATGAAAAATTTAATTTATAATTCCGCTTAGTCAGAATGATTTCCCATTGGTTCTTAAGAGTCTTCGATTTCCCATGCATTTCGCCTTTACTAATAATAAGTCGCAAGGACAATCGCTGGATATTTGTGGCAGTACTTTCTTGAATTCCCATGTTTCTCACATGGTCGGAAGGGTGACGTGAAATAAAACCAAACGAAATAAGGCCAAATTCCCAAAATTTGGCTTTGTTTCGTTTTCCAAAGCGAAATTAAACCAAATTTTTAGTTTGGCTTTATTTCGTTACTAAAAACGAAACAACACCAATTTGGCATTATTTCGTTTACATTATTTAACAAAAATGTGAACCCAAATTCGGAAAGTATTGAAATCTTTCTTTACGAAGTTTTAGTGTTCATGAGAAAATAAAATGATATCATAGTCTGGTAACAAAATAAATTATTTATTGGAAAAAGTAAAGTTTTTTCTAAGTAACAAAAATAACGTATTAAAACAAAAACACGCGCGAATTTTTAACTTTTATTTTCTCAAATTCCCAGCATAGCTTCTCGGAAAAAAATTATTTTAGCTTAAGGGAATTTGAGAAAATAAAAGTTAAAAATTCGCGCAAGTTTTTAACTTTTATTTTCTCAAATTTCCAGCATAGCTTCTGAAAAAAAAATTTATTGTAGCTTAAGAGAATTTGAGAATTTGAGTTTTACCGTTAAGTCTGATTACATAATTGTAAGCAAACGAATCGACAATAGTTGCACATTTGTTTTATTTCCATTAGTTTTTTGGTATTATTTCATTTTGCATGACGAAATAAAGCCAAATTGGCTCTATTTTGCTTTCGAAAGCGAAATGATGCCAAATTTGGAATTTGGCCTTATTTCGTTTGGCTTTATTTCACGTCACCGGTCGGAAGGTTGGCCGACACGTCAATCATTCCGGTTTGATTGAATCACATCATTGATCTCAGAGTGACAGCCTCAAGAGGTACACCACAAGGAGGAGTAATATCCCCCTTACTCTGGGTTCTTATTATAAACGAAGTACTAGTAAAACTTGAAAATAAAGGGGTCAAAGTAACTGCTTATGCAGACAATGTAGTAATACTTGCTGCAGGCAAATTCCTACCTACCATAAGCGAACTACTAGAAAACGCATTACGAACACTTAAAATGTGGGCAAACCAATGCGGTCTTGGAGTCAATCCACAGAAGACTGAACCGGTATTGTTCAGTAACAGAAGAGTGATTCCAAACTTCGATCCTCCTACTATTGAGGGTACACCCCTTAGGGTAGCCGGGAGTGCCAAATATCTGGGAACAATCTTAGATAGGAAGCTCAATTGGAAATTAAACGTCAATGAACGAGTAAAAAAAGCTGCAAATGCTTTTTCCGCATGCAACCGAGTCTTCGGAAAAAGGTGGGGACCCAACCCCAAAATAATTCTATGGATGTATAAGGCTATTGTGCAACCAATACTCACGTACGGAAGCTTAGTCTGGTGGCAAGCCACGAACAAAGCGTCGAATCTAAAACTACAGACCAAAACACAAAGACTAGCTTGTATAGGTACAACCAGCGCAATAAGGACAACACCTACTGCTGCCATGGAGGCTATCCTCAACCTCTTACCTTTAGACCTATACATGCAAGAATCTGCAGCCAAAAGCGCCCTCAGGATCAGTCAAACAAAAAGCTGGAGACCCCACAAACCGGGACACGCACAGATTCTGAATAAATATGTGGGGGATGCTGTCACTTCTGACTACTTGTCTCCCCACCTTGACTTCGACCTACCATTCTCTTGCTATTTTCCCAGCAGGGAGGAATGGAACACAGATGAACCCACAAACGGGAAATCGATAACCATCTACACAGACGGATGAATTTTCTCTGAAGAGTTAAATATAAACCACTCAATAAGACTACCCGATCACAGTAGTGTCTTTCAGGCGGAGGTTCTGGCAATCGCCGAAGCTGCCCATATGGTGTCAATTTTAGCAATACCAAACAATGATATTACCATATTTATTGACAGCCAGGCAGCTATAAAAGCAGTATCTGCTATTGAAATAAAATCGAAGCTGGTTCGCCGCTGCCGCGAAGAGCTCAAGGTTCTCTGCTCGCAGCACATCACGCGTCTCTGCTGGGTCCCTGGACACAGGGACAAAACCGGCAATGAGATGGCTGACGAACTGGCAAGAAATGGTTCTGCTATGGATCAAGACCGGGCGATTGATTCAATCGAACCACCACTCTGTAATCTTAGAGCGAGAGTGGAAAACAAAACCCGGATGAAAGCCAACAACAGTTGGAAAGAATTAATTACCTGCGAAATATCACGGAAGCTATGGCCGGAATATAATCCAAGTCGGACTAGCAAGCTTATGCGGTTTGATAGAACGTCTATGTATAAACTGGTAGGGGCCACAACTTCCTTAGATACCACACAATGAAAATGAAACTCAAGAATGACGATATATGCAGGGGTTGCGGAGACGAGGAGGTACACGAGGACACACCCCACTTCCTCTGTCAATGCCCTAGTCTCTGTCACTTGAGGAATAGAACACTTGGACGATATTACTTCCATGACATACATGAACTTTCAGATGTCTTATCTAATCTTTACAGGTTCATAAACAGATCAGGAGGGCTGGACAAGGTCGAGTAACAGAGAGGGAACAACGCTAACGCCAACAACATCGGCTAACCCCCCCAATAAGGGCATCACAATGGGTCGACATGGACCTAAGTGGGGTGCGGCAGGACTCGCTTTTGCCGTACCCACCCATAAACCTAACCTTACCTAATCACATCAACATTGCTATGCTTAATTGTATGTATTTAATATAATTTTTAAATACAGAATTTGAATTGACCGAATTACATGTGAATTGCGCATGCTCGGAATTATTATTTTCATCACAATAACGAATTTGGGCGGAACGAAGTTCGCCGGGTCAGCTAGTCATTCAATAGTTGTACAACTAATTGTTGACAAACTACACTAGCAACGTATAAGTCGGAACGAAAAATACTACAAATCGGAGGAGTTTTGCGTCGAGGTATTTTTGCGAACAGTTATTCGAAACATTATTGTTCCGTCCAAAGTCAATACTGAGACATCCAACTACGGCCGATTTTCCGTTACTTGCTAACAAGCTATATTTTTCGAAATGGCCACGATTTGGTGCGCTAATATTAGTATATAACATACAAATTCGTATTGACAAATGTCACTTAACTTCAAAAATTCGGGCTCACCAACACACTTTCAAAAAATATGAGCCACTTCCGCTGTGGGAAAAGTTGCAGGCAGCGTTCATAGAATTTTATCCGTTTAATTTGAAATTATTCGTTAAGGTGGATTTTTTAGTAATAAGCAGAGACAATACTGACCCCCCCAACTCCGGCCGATTAAACACCGAGTTCGACTACTAACGAGTGGTGCCAGATTTTTTTTGCCAAAATTACCCTTTTTGGGGAAATTTTTTGAAAATGTTCCCCATTTTCCCCATCAAGTGAAAAATTCCCCAAAAGAGAAGAATCCCCACATCTGGCATCGCTGAGCAGCAGTCTAAACGTTGTCCCAATCAGTGATCATTGCTTCGAATCCAGTACCAATGACTGTGCCAGTAGTCTTGATGCTGATGATGGCAGTGATGCGATTTTCTTGTTGATTCCTTTTTTGTCATTATTGAGAGCAATTTATTAATTGGTGATTTTCAGGGAAATAGTTGTTTAACTTACGATTGTTCTGAGAAAAACATGCGAAAAGCGCAAATAAAAATAAAGCTTGTTTCTCAGCTGTAAGTCAAATGTATTTCGAAAACTATTTTTTCAATTTGTTTGAGGCAAAATAAATTTTTTTTTCCATATTTTATCATTATGTCAATCGATTTCTGCCAAAAGAAATTCACAACATTTTGTTTGGTTTATGCTCACACGGATTCTAAATTTACATAACATCGATAGGAAAACAAAATGGCGAATTTGAAAAAAAAATTGAGGGGACCAACGGCAAGAGGATTTCGAATTCGGGGGTCTCAGTATTGTATCTGGTAATAAGTGTACTTTCGCTTAAAATATTTATGAAAAATCACCAATGTAGATTGGTTGAGAGATAATAAAAACATTTTAAGAAATTTTTCTTCAGTTATTTAAAAAAAAATGTGTTCATGAAATGGAAATAAATGATATTTCAAAGCGAAAAATACACAACCATGTTTGTCTTAATATTTATATCTTTCTAGTACCGTCAACTGGCTAACATTGACCAGGGGGGAGTGGGGGGGGGGGGGGGGGGGGGGGGTGGTAACATTGACCAAACCAACTCTTTATATTCACATAACCGGCATCTGGTATAAGTTAGGATTATAATTAAGTGTTTATAAGCATTGCTATTTGTTCACTTTTGATGTGCAACAAACTTCTAGGTATTACGGAGTTATTAAAACACTTTTTCGTTAAAATATTGGGTCATATAGGTAGTTAAAGATGTTTTCTATTGAAAATATATACTTTTTCATATATACTTCAACTTAATATTGCTGTTGAGGTCAATTTGAAAATTGGGTCGAAATTTATGGGCCAACGGCTAACTTTGACCGATGGCATTCAATTTTTGACCGGGCGGTCAAAGTTAAAAAAGCCCATAATGGGTTACATTGACCACTTCTACCTTCGGCGCTTTATAGTTTTATATTCAAATTAATGTACAATTCTTAAGCAATAAAGTTCATAAAATTATACTAAAGAGATGGTACCTATCGAGCTACAAACTCTTTTTAAAAATAATTTTAATCAAGTGTTGCTTCAAACGATGCTTTTTTCAGTATAAAAATATGTGTTAACACTTTTCATTTAAAAGTTCCTTAATTGTTTTAATTAAATAATCATATATAATTTACCTACGAACTAAAATATTCAGCTCATATATTACTTCTTAACTGAAAGTTATTTTTCATAACAGCCTAACAAATTTAAAATCTTTCTTCAATATAATCCACTAGTAAATTTTTGATTTTTAACAAGCAATAAACTTGCCAGTCGAAGTTACCCAAAACCAGGTCAAACATTGACCACTCTATTTTTGTTGGGAAACTACCTTAACTATTTAATTTAAGCAAATCATAGTGTAAAACTACTGAAGAACAAAGACAAGCCCCTCTTCTTATGTCATTTATTTCCCACTCGAATGAAAAACCTAAATGATACACCTGTTTGAAAATTAAAAGTGGTCAATGTTAGCCCGTTTGACGGTAGCTATATAAAACATCTCTTTAAGATAGTTTTATTTACCAAATGAATTATATTATTCGCTGTGTAAAAATATATAATAGCTAACTAATAGCAGTCAGTTAAGTCAAAATGTTGAATTGAGGTACGTTCTTGCATGTCACACGGATTCTTAATTGACATAGGTAGCACCGATAGGAAAACAAAATTGCGGATTTGATTGCGAGTTGAGGCGGGGGTCTCAGTATTATCTCTGGTTACCTACGACATTATATTTATATGTAACGCACGCATTGCAGCCCTATCAAATCCGCTTTTGAGTGAGATTTTTAAAAGCTTCATACTCAATACAAATAGAGAGCGGAGACTAGATGAACCCTGAATTAGAGATAAATTGTCCATTTGTGGGTCTTTAAATGTCCACTTGGCGAGCTTCCAACCGAGTTATGCACCATGAACACAGGACAAGTCTTTAAAAAATTTATTTCAGCGTATATAGCAGTAGTCGTATGGTTAAAAGCTCGATATAGAGTCCTATTCTGATAGCTCATTTCCCGTCCACACAGCTGATTGGGTATTAGAGTATATGCATTCCAGCTGATTAACAAATTTGGTTTAAACTCCCATTTCACGTACTTAGCTTAAAGATTAGCAATCTTGAATCTTCTCGAGATATTATTTTAGCGGATGTTATTCCTTTCTACCAAAGTGTACAACCTCTCATTTAGGACTCCCATCATGATCTTTGTTATGCAGTTCATAAATGAAATAGCCCTATAGTTGCCAGGGTCTTTAACATCACCCTTTTTGAATTTTGGAAATATTATGGATTTCGTGAAAAAATCTTCTATTCTTCATTCATCAAATATTTTTCTATATGATGCTGCTAGATAATCATCGATCGCATTTATAACGAACTCATACGTTATCCTACCTTCTCCTGGCGCTTTGTTTATCTTTGCTTTTGGAAGCATGTCCTTAATTCCCTCGAGAGAAAACAATCTGTCCACATTTGGATCTTCGACATAGTTAAACGCTGCCCATTTCTTGGGTTTCACTCAGGGATCCACTCATTCTGTAATCCTATGGAACAAGGAAACTGCTTCTGATTGAATCCTCGACAGTATTAGTGAAATGCCAAAAAAGAATCTACGGCTGCTGTCAGCTGACTTGTGTAAAATACATAAATTACACTTCAGTGGATTCTGACTTCAAATCGAGAAGGGAAATTCTCTCTCTCAGAATCACCAGAAGAGTATTTTTTGTGCCAATGGAACGGTTTCAGAAGTGATTTTTTTCGATATCGGACTCTCCCGGACGCTTCTTTTTATTCGTATGAATAAAAGCAGATTTGAGTTAACACTTGTATTAGCTGACTCACTTTATAATTCATTTTTTATTTTTCTTTCTTTAAGCTTACATACTAGACAAAAACGATTAAATCTAATTTAAAACTAACATTTATCTTATTCTAGCTTACTGGCTCCAAGCGAGCGCTCCAAACTTATCAATATCCTTAAAATTATTGCCTTTCGGCCTTAAATCTATCTATTTCTATGATTTGTTTTGTTTTTTAATTTTCAAGAAACTTTAGAAAACTTGAACTCTTTATTATTTGTTTTACTTAAAACTACTTAAAACTACCTAGGATACTTAACCTGAATCACCTATAATCAGAGTGGTGAGCAATCAAATCGATTGGTCACCATCCTGATCGAGTCCATGGGCGCCTAACAGCCGCCCACAAGGGCTCATCAGTGCCACTGAGACTCGAGCGTGGCAGCACTATTCATGTTGGCTAGCCCGGCCCCTCCCAACGACCCCTAAGCCTAAACCTACAAACTTAATATCTAGCTTAAAACTAAGGAGGATGCTACGTAAGTAGCACACCGGCCCGGGAGAGCGTATCCACCCTCACCTGTTCATCAAGCCACCAAAATTCGGTGAACTGCTTGACCGTATCTATCGACCCTGTCCCGTTCCGCAATTGCGGTACTAAAACGGAGGAGCTCTTGAACATTGGCGGCGTACCCGTCGTGGATGAGCCGCTTATCCCTCGCGCCGCGGTGGCTGTGGTACAATACCGGCACACCATCTTTTGTCTGGACTAACCCTTTCATATCTACATGAAGAAATGCCTCAGGCGGGATAAAGCCAGACCGAAGCGTACTCTCGTGGTACATTAAATTGGGGTAGTAAGCCCCTGCGATCAGGTTATTATCGCTGGCCATCGCCCTTGCGACGTGCCTCCGAATCACCTTAATAAGGAAATTGTCAATCCTATTCAGTCGAGCCCCATTGTATAGGGTCCTGTTGGGATAGTATTTTATGTACCGAGATTCAGGAGTTCTAAACAACCCTAGACAGGCCCTGAGATACTGGTCGAGCCAGATGCCAAGATACCTCACCACGTTTTTCACCGCCAATGGTCGCCCCTGCTGTCCAATAATTGTTAATTTTCTCCAGTTTTTTCTGGTATCCCCAGAGGCCCCAGCCAATGTAGTTCTGAGCTGACTCAGACCATTTGCTAAATATTTTGTACGCATATTCTTAACGTAAAACAATCTGAATATGTATTGTGAATTTTCGATGTTTTTTTTTTTTTATATAATTATAGTTAGTGTGTGTGTACCTCTTGGTAGTTCATAGTTCTTCTTTATCTAATTGGCTAGTGTATCAACAAATACCTACTTCCAACTAGCCGATGATCGGATACAATTTTTGGCACCTGAAGAAGAAATCAAACACAAACAAGATATTTGGCAAACAAAAATCATGAGTTAAAGATTTAATTTTTTTCAATTTCATTACTTTTGTTCGATTTTCCACAAAATTCGTTAGAATGGGTCAGGTTTAAGAAAATCTGCAAGGCAAAAGTACACATAGAGCAAAGTAAATGCTATGTTCGAATCTTAGAACTTTCTTTAGCAAAGTTGG
This sequence comes from Cheilosia grossa, assembly GCA_963082955.1. Taxonomy (NCBI): domain Eukaryota; kingdom Metazoa; phylum Arthropoda; class Insecta; order Diptera; family Syrphidae; genus Cheilosia; species Cheilosia grossa. The sequence continues at coordinate 46,529,272 of OY720147.1, read as the reverse complement.
TTTTTATTGTTATCTACCGTTTGCCAGGGGCTACTTTTGTAAAAGCTTTTACTCAAAGCAAATGCTAGTTTTTATTCATACGACCGATTGAGAGAAATTTACATATTATTAGTAATAGTAGCTTTCAAATAACTATTGAGCTTAGAGGCCTCGAGGGAGCATGGAAATTGAAAGGCAATATTTGGACCTAAAATATTATTATATATCACATACGATAGTAGATATGAAACAGAAATCGACCCATGGGTATAATTTCAGGTATAATCCATACTGTAGTCACATTGTTGGCTAAATTTTTATTGAAAATATTTTTACTCCATTGGAAGCAAAATATACCACTATTGTACTTCTGGTGGAGTATCGATATGTATATAAATGTCTTGTCACTTCCATTACATTTTTTTGTCATGACACTTCCGTCTCATATTGTACTAAAATTTACCAACCACACATTTTTTTCTTTTTAGTCCTATGGGCATCTTAAAGATTCGGTGCACCATCCCCCGATGAGTTTTCTTTCTTCTGATAATCCAGGAAGCAGAATGAAATGCTTAAATTCCACTTATTTAAATAAAACCTTTTGTAGTTTCATAGTGAACAATCAATTAGAACGCATTTGGAATCACCTCAAATGGCCACTCTTGTTGTTTCTCTTGTGCACATTTATCGGTTTCATTACATATAGCTGCGTCATAAGTTTAAATAGGACACACTTGTTCCCGAAATGCATCAATTCCAGTACTAGTGTTAACCGCTCAGTTACTACCAAAACAGACAGAAGTGAATCCGAATCGATGGAATTACTCTCACGAAGTGAGACAACAACTTCAGATGAGGAAGTTACTGAAGCAGTTCTAAAGGGATCCACCACCCTTTTAAGGCCAGTTATTTTCCCCCAGCTATTTCAAGCAATATTTAGAGAGAATGAGCCTAAGAGCGACTACAAGTTAATTTATAGAAAACAAAACCAGGCACACAGAGAAAACAAGGATTCTACGAGTACAAGGAAAGAGAGCTCTTATGGTCCTGAACCAGATCTGAGCACATTTAAAGATCAAACAGACACGTTGAACCTACTTCGATTTACTTCTGGTCATCAAAACAACTTTGGCATAACCATTGAAAAAGACGAAAGAGTACAAAGGCTTCTGAACGAGGAACTAATTCGACTTGAACACCAAACGGTTAGTAATATATATATATATATAGCTAAAATGAGTTGAAAATATTTTAACATGTTTAGGAAGCTTCAAAGGGTATCGGTCGAACGGAGAGCTCTGTGAAAGTGTCACCCACAGTTCCCCTCATTTTACACGAGCTAGAAATTTCGACCTCAAGCCCGAAACAATCCGAAGAGATTCAATGTCAATCAACATCACTTGCTATGTGTCGAGGTGTCTTGCAGTATGACCTAACCTCCTTCAAATTCAAGAGCCTACAGTTGAGCCAAGCTGACTTGAAAGTTTTCGAACAACTTGTCAAATCGAATTGTTCTGCCCGCTCAGCTGAGTTCGTTTGCTCCGCTCTAGAACCAGAATGCCGCCCGACGCTAATAGGAATCTTACAGCCCTGTAAACGAATTTGCAAATGTATAATTGATGTTACTATAAACATACTCTAATCCCTGTTTAACATTCAGTTAATTTCAGCTATATTGGAAGCCTGTTCGAGTTTGATTTTCAGGTCAGATATTCTCACGTACACATTCGACTGCGACAAATACCCAGATTCTGACGATAAAAACGTTTGCGAAGACCTAACCCGTCGCAAAGATTGCTATGAAAATGAATTTAAGTGTGACGATTTGTCATGCATTCCAAACAAGTGGCAATGTGATAATATTAAGGACTGTAGTGACGGCGAAGATGAGTTGGGTTGCATCATATGTAACTCCGAAGACTTTCGCTGTAGATCAAACGAAAAGTGCCTAGAGAACAAATATAGATGCGACATGAACGAAGATTGCATAGATGGATCGGATGAAGTCGATTGTTCCTCTGAAAAGGATGACGAAGACCCTCAATTGTATCCTAGGATATTTTCCTTTGCCAGCTTCCTGCCCTTAAATAACTCAAATGAAAACCTTTTCACGGTAATATCAGAGGATCGCTTAGCATCGGGTAGTGAACTCAACGATTCTTTGACATCAACTGGCGGAAGTCTAGGTGCCTTAACCGCAGAAGGAATGCTAAGAGGAGAACTTTCTAACGCTAGTATAAGCTCTGCGAGAAATTTAGGTTTGTAAATTACACAACTATTGAAGCATATCTATTTCGGTCGTAGCTAATTTTCAGGATAGTAAGGAAATCATGATGACGAGTGACTCGGAAAATAATTTGAAAGTTTCCCAAAACAGTAATGCAACTGAGAAGAGTCTGTCAGCAGTCCAAAGTGAAGTAACAACGTCTTGTGTAGGCGATCAGCTGAGGTGCGTAAGTGGGAAGTGTATCACAGTTGATCAGATTTGCGATAAAGTAAGTGTTATGTATATATAAAAAAAAGTTCGATTACATTGTTTTTCGTGAATTAAAGGTAGTAGATTGTCGCGAAGGTGAGGACGAACTAATGTGTACCTATGCCGATCATCCCCAGCCCAAGAAGCCTTGACGAAAACACAATAAATGCAATTAAAGTGTACCTAAAATTTTTCTAGCATTGAATAGGATGTTATTCACAAAAAAAATGTAAATATTGTTATATAAAGTTTTACATTACTCTTTGTCCACATATGTATAAGTAAATGTAAATATATAAATATTGTGCTGATGTGAGTTTTTAATTGATATATTATTGTAACATATGGGCTGGGAATCGAAAAGATAAAGCACTATTCTGTTAAACTTTTCTAGTAAAATCACTTTTATGGATCATTCACTTATTAAGTACCAACACAATATTACTTGAACAATTATTCAACGAGTCAAACCAATCACTATTCACTCTATTACTTTGCACTTAATCTTCACAACCGATTACTATTTCGAACTTTAACCATTCACTGTTAAAAATCAACTGTGACCCCCTGTTCTAAAACCTGCCCTTTTGTACCTATTCTGCCATCTCTTCGAGAACTTTCTAGCTAATTCCAATTGGTTCTACATACTGTGGCGTGGAATGAATCGTGGTGAAATGAAAACAAACTAAAATGGTGAAATGAAAACAACCCCATTAGTCACCAAACAAGTTCCACTTCCAATTGGAGATTGGAATCTGTCAATTCCCCACTAAACTAAATTAACTGGGAATTTATCAATTGCTGAAAAGGGGAAAAAGTATGTGAGCCAATTGTAGAACCAATTGGAGTTAGCTAGAAAGTTCTCGAAGAGATGGCAGAGCAGATATAAAAGGAAAGGTTTTAGAACAGGGGGACAGTTGATTTTTATCAGTGAATGGTTAAAGTTCGAGATAGTAATCGGTTGTTAAGTACAAAGTAATAGATTGATTTAAGTGATTGGTTTGAATCGTTGAAGAATTGTTTAAGTAATATTGTTCTGGTACTTAATAAGTAAATAATCCATAAAAGTGTAATAAAAGTGATTTTTTTTTACAAAAATTTAACAGAATAGTGTTTTACCTTTTCGAATCCCAGCCCAAATGTAACAATACTTTTCCCCTTTTCAGCAATTGATAAATTTCCAGTTAATTAAGCTTAGTGGGGAATTAACAGATTCCAGTCTCCAATTGGAAGTGGAACTTTTTTGGTGACTAATGGGGGTTGTTTTCATTTCATCATTTTAGGTTCCACGATTCATTCCACGCCACAATATCCCCCTCATAAACTTGTCCCGCAATATCAACAGCTATCCTTTCGAAAGGGGCTCCCACATTATATTGATGCATCTTGCCTCGGACTTTCACTCTCGGGCCTTTGCTGGCCGCACATATTACGCATTTCCTGCGCCAATTCTAAACATCCTCCCTTGAATGGACCCAGTAAAAGCGTTCTCGTACTTTTCCGAGTGTTTTGTTTATTCCCAAGTGGCCTTCAGACACTCCATCATGCAATTCCCTCAGCACTTCGATAACTTTTGTCCTGGGAACAACAAGCTGCATTACGTACGACTTTCCATCCGGGCTTTCCCATTTTCTTTTTAGAATGCCGTCTTGTACATGAAGGGAGTCCCAATGCGCCCAGTTTGCCTTCAGCTCGGGACTCCTGTTGGATATCTCCTGCCAGTCTGGTTTTCCCTCATGCTCCATCCAGGCGAGAATAGGTTCGATATCCGGATCTTCCTTTTGAGCCTCCCGGATTTCCCGTGCACTCCAGCCACCAATGGACATAGCTCTCACCCTTTGAACGGACACGAAATCTTTTTCCTCGTGTCGTACACAATATTTACAATCTGCTTTGCACGGTCGACGGGAGAGAGCGTCTGTTTTTGAGTGAAGACTTCCCTTTCGATGTTGTATTTCGTAGTCGTACTTTTGCAGCTGCTCGATCCACCTTGCGACTTATCGTTTAGGATTCTTAAAGTTTAGTAGCCACTTTAAAGATGCATGGTCTGTGCGAAGGATGAATTTCCGCCGATAGAGGTACTTATGGAAATGTTTTGTTGCCAGTACCAAAGCAAGGAGTTCGCGCCTGGTAACACAGTAGTTCCTTTCTGGCTTTGAGAGAACTTTGTTGAAGTACGAAAGTGCCTTCTCTTATTTGGGAAAGGACGGCTCCGATTCCCATATAACTAGCGTCTGCATCCACAATAAATGTTTTCCCAGGGGTGGGGTACGCTAATATGGGGGCGTTGCACAACTGTTGCTTAAGTTTGTAACCGAAAATTTTAGATCTTTTATTTCAAAAAAAGTGATTATATTTAATGGTTACGATTTTTACACGTTTTTCCTTTCGAAGGCAAGACAACAATGGCCGGTCCCTTTCGGAAATGGTCATCTTCCTTCTCCCTTTCTCTCTGACAATGATGCCAAACTGTGATACTTAATATTATTATTAGGAGGAAACTCCAGAGGGCGTTGTTAGCATTAAGAGTAAATTTATTATTACAACTCGGCCAATCTGACACTATGATTGACCTCAATCAACACATTGAAGTAAAGTAACAAGCAAGTTATTCACTCCTCTGACGTTTCCATAATCTAGGCTTCGGGTGGCTGGTGGTCATCTAGGACGCCAGTATCTGAAGATTCCCTTGGTGTTAGCCATTTTCTAATTCTTATAGCTTCAACGACTCCGTCATACGGTAGCTGACTTAACTGACAATTCTCGACATCCCTTACAACATAACGATCATTTGGCAATACCTTATGGATTACATAAGGACCCCGATATTTCTGTAAAAACTTTTTGTTTGCCCCGACCGTTGTATCGATATGTCTAATTACAACAAAATCCCCAACCGAATATGTTCTCGCCGGTCGACTGTGCTCCAGGAAATATTGCGAACTATACTGTTGTGCTTTCTCGATAGCAGTTGATGCATTAAGTCTGAGTCTATCCAGGTCGCGACGCGCTGTACTACTAAACTTCTGCTCTAAGTATTCCGTTAGTTCATCGACAACAACACCTCGCTGATCAACGCCAAATAATAACTGACTAGGTGTTTGTTTCGTAGTACTATGAATAGTATTATTAAAGGCGTACTCGACCTGAGACAACTTTAATGACCAGTCTGCGTGCTGTACGGGTTCAGACAATTTACTCAACATTGCTCTCAGTGTACGGTTGACGCGTTCTGCCTGCCCATTGGCCTGCGGCGAGGCCACTGCAACCTTAACGTGTTCTACGTTATGCACTCGGAGGAAATTCTCAAACTCGCGTGATGAAAAACAAGTACCACGATCAGAGATTATACGCCTGGGGCGACTGTAGTAATTAAAATACTTTTCCAGTGCGCAACACACCTCTTTTGTGCTGGTCGAATTGACTGGATATAGCCTAACAAACTTCGTAAATGCGTCAATAACTACCAATATGTGTTTACGCTTAGAAGCAATTGACGGCAGTGGACCGAAGTGGTCGATATGAATAGTATCGAAAGGAATCGTTTTTTTTGGTATATTATACAGACAACGTTCATTGGTACGAGTCGGAGCGGAATACATTATACATTTGATGCAGTTTTGTATAAAACGGCTGACTTTAGGCCTCATTTTTGCGAACCAATAGTTCCTCCGAATCTTCTGGCAGCATTTATCAATGCCCTGATGACCTACTCTTTCGTGAACCATTCGAATTACATTTTCTTCCATTTCTCTTGGAACGCAAAGAAGTAATTGACCGGAATCATTTTTAAAAACTAGACCATCATGTAATTCAAATCCTCTCACTACTTCTGTTTCCAATTTGTTGCGTATCTCTATTATCTTTTTATCGCGGCTTTGTGTCACTTGAATTTGGAAATCCAAGTCATCGTCACTGACAGCGGCAAGTAGTTGGCATTCATCGGGTACATCTAAAGGGCCCATTACATCATCGTTAAGAAATGGTTTTTGAAAGCGTCTGCTCAAGGCATCAACATGGCCCATAGAACTACCACTTCGATGATGGATTGAATAATTGTAATTTTCCAGTTCTAAAGCCCACCGAGCTATTCGCATATTCACATGTTTTTTTTATTTAAAGTCATCGCGAGGGAATTGCAATCGGTGATAATTTTAAACGGAATACCTTCTAAGTACACTCGGAAACGGCGAAGTGAATAAATAATAGCGAGCGTTTCCAGTTCGAAGCTGTGATACTTCGACTCGGCAGCGGATGTGGATTTCGAAAAATATGAAACGGGGTGGAATTTTCCATCATCCTGGCGTTGCAGTAACACTGAGCCAAAGCCAAGACGGCTGGCATCGCAGTGCAGTTCCGTATCACGATTCGGACTATAAACGGCTAGAACCGGCCCCGCTATGAGTCGATCTCTCAGTTCACAGAAGGCGCTCACACACTCTTCGGAAAAGACAAATGGGCTATCTTTACGTAAAAGGTTCAGCAGCGGTTTAGCTATCCTCGAAAAGGATGGTACAAACCTTCGAAAGTATGAAAAAAGGCCGATGCAGGAGTGTACTTCTTGTGGATTCGTCGGGACTGGATAGTTTTTAATAGCGCAAATATGTGCGTCTGTCGGTCGAATTCCGGCTGAATTCACTAAGTACCCAAGGTATTCAATCTCATCATATCCGAACTTGCATTTGGCCAATTTTATTTCGAGTCCCTTTTCATATATCCTACCCAAGACCTCTTTAACCACCACCACGTGAGATTCAAAATCGACCGAGGCAATCAAAATATCATCAATGTAGATGATAATCTTATTTGCATCAATTAAGTCACGAAAAATGTTGTAAACAAATCGCTGAAAATTTGCGGGCGCATTCTTCAACCCAAAGGGCATCCTCAAAAACTCAAACTGACCATGAGGGGTGACGAAAGAAGTCAACGCTATTGAATCGTTGTCCATTCTGCACTGATAAAATCCGTCTTTTAAATCAATTAATGTGAACCAGCACTTGCCTGAGGTATACTGTATGCAGTCCTCAATTAAGGGTAACGGGAAGTTGTCACGAATTGTTTTTTTGTTCAGTGCTCGGTAGTCAATGCACATCCGCGTTTCACCGTTTTTTTTTTTTTCACTAGAACAATAGGTGAAGCGTAAGGTGATTGGCTAGGACGGATGATTTGCCTGGACATTAGATCATCAGTAATTCTTTTGACCTCAGTTCGATTATGGAAGGACAGAGAGCGCGCTATGCAATGGAATGGAGTGTCATCCGTTAAACGGATTTTCATTTGATACTCGAGCGGACTTCGTGTAGTTCTCACTGGCTGTGAATAACTATCGGCAATGACTGCTTCGAGAATGCTAGCTTGATGCTTATTTAATCGAGGACATATGTCAATCTCATACCGCGACCTATCTAGACTAATAGTACACAATTCTTCAAAGTAATCATCGGCGCAGTCGATTGGCGATGCACACATACTCGGGGATACACGGTCTATTGTTTCATTATCAGTTTCCTCAGCCACCTTTTTAGATATTTTACCCGTATCGCGAAAAGGGAATATTCGTTTACTAGGGTTGTCCTTTCCTAAGTTACTAAAATTCAACTCAGATGCACTTAGACACATATTTCTAGAATTATTTAGTTCAATTGGTACTTTAATGTTTCTTGTTTGAAATAAATGTACATTAAATTTGTTCATGAAATCTCGTCCGAGAATCAGCGGTGTTGTCATCGTTTCATTTGGGACTACCATGAAGGAAAAAGTTTTGATTAATTTACGAAATTTTACTAGGCATGTAACTTTACCGAAACTGTGAATTTTGTGCTCATCCAGGCCGCGGAATCTGGTTGGCACTGCAACGTTGGATAGTTTAATAATCGTCGGGACAATTGAATGATGAACAATGCTGATCGGACTACCAGAATCAATCAAAGACAAGACATTTAAAAAATCAGTGCATCTGTTTTGATCACAAATAAAAAATGCCACCCTTACCTTTTGTATAACGCGTATTGCTTCAGCAGTATCCTCGTCGTTCTCGATGTTGGAAGGCACACCTGCCGAGTTCCATGATATTGTAGCGACTGTTTGTGCTCTCCTCTGCTTCAGTTTTGGACAATCCTTATGAAAATGTCCCATTTGGTGGCATGTAAAGCAGGAACCCGGTGGCCGCAATGGTTTCGAACAGGCACTTTGGTAATGTCCGAATTGGGAGCAGTTGAAGCACCGAATTTCTCCTTTAGTTCGAACAGTATCGGCAGCTGGTTTTGGACTTATAACACTGATGATCGGCTTGGCCGTGGTGGATTTTAGCCGCCGTTGCTCGTATCGGTCCATACGTCGTACAAGTTCGTTTATGGAGTTGGCACCATACAAAAATGAAATGTTATTGCTGGCGTCTGGAATTCCATCAATGATAATGTCGACCAATTCGGTCTCTTCAATGTCGGACTGTGCTGCAATTGACTGCATAGATACCACATAACTGAGGCATGACTCGTTTGGCTTCAGCGTACGGACACGTAGTTGACGATAAACCTCTTGCCGTGTTACCGTACGAGTGAACATATTTGTGAGCCCAGCCTTCAGCTCATCGAAGTCGACTAGCCCTAAGTTACCTATGTACTTCTTGGCTGTTCCTTGGAGACAGCGGCGAATACCTAGACATTTGTCCTTATCCGAATATACTCTTCAAATTGTGCGAACCACTTTATAACACTGTAATGGTCGTCACCCGTAAATGTTGGCACAGCGGCATCAAGCTCCTCGAAGTTTACGCGTCTAACCGTGTCACCGTGTCCTTCCATTGCCCGAATTTGTTGTTGTAATTCGAGCATCTCGCGACGCATTCGCAATAAGCTTAATTGTTCCTCCAGTTCGTGGACACCGTGATTTACACTTTGTCCCTGCGAAGTACAAGCAACAAAGTTGGATGGTTGTATGTGGGCAGCGGAATTATGGTTGGTGGCCAGGTCTTCTACACAGACAGCAGCGGAAGTACCATGCGATATGGCAGCGTCGGGTTTTACAGCAGCAGCAGAACTTCCAGCAACAGCAGCGGGGGCAGCAACAGCAACAGGGGCAGCAACAGCAGGGGCAGCAGGAACAGCAGGAACGGCTGGGACAGCGGGCGAGATGATTTCATCGGTGACGTTGGCGGCAGATACTTCGGCAGCGGCATTAGGTACATTAAGTGGGGCTTCTTCGGCCGCGATCCACTGTTCTTCTTCAGAATCTCCTCCGCTTGCTTCGATCAATTCATTATAAAGTGGCCGAAGTTGCGATACCGTGGCATTAGCGGGGAATGATATGCCGGCTTCAGATAAAGTTTCCACCATTACTTGTCGAGTTACTCGTTGGGGCATCTTGAATATTTACACTTTTCCTATGGAATATTATTGGTATCCCACTTCTGAGGATGTAACCGAAAATTTTAGATCTTTTATTTCAAAAAAAGTGATTATATTTAATGGTTACGATTTTTACACGTTTTTCCTTTCGAAGGCAAGACAACAATGGCCGGTCCCTTTCGGAAATGGTCATCTTCCTTCTCCCTTTCTCTCTGACAATGATGCCAAACTGTGATACTTAATATTATTATTAGGAGGAAACTCCAGAGGGCGTTGTTAGCATTAAGAGTAAATTTATTATTACAAGTTCTTGAATTTTTTGCCTTTTTCTGTCAGTTGATGCAAGCGCTTTGCGATCCTGGCAAACTCATTTACTAGCCGTCTGTAATAGGTCGCAAGTCCCAGGAAGCTTCTCAGTTTACGTTTGTCTTTGGCATCGATCTTCTCCGGATCAGTTTTGACTCCTTTGGAAGAGATGATGTGCCCGAGATACTTCACTTCTAGTCTAAATAGAGAACACTTCTTCGGGTTCAGTTTTAACTGTGCACTTTGTAGCTGTTGGAACACTTCCTTTAGGTAATATCAATGTTCGTTGAACGTTTTACCAACCACGATGACATCGTCCAGCTAGACCAAACAGGTTTTCCACGTCAGTCCCAGCAAAACGCGCTCCATTAGACGTTCAACAGTTGCTGGAGCATTGCACAGTCCAAATGGCATTACTGTAAACTGCCAAAGCCCGTTTCCTGCTGTGAATGTAGTCCACGCAGAATCTCGTACTTCCGTCTTTCTTTTTGACCAAGACGACCGGTGATGCCCACGGACTTTTTGAGCTCTCAATCATTCCTTCCTTTTCCATCGTCGACACCATTTCTGCAACCTCCGTCTGCTTGGTCAATGGTAGTCGTCTGGGAGGCTGACGAATTGGTCTCGCATCCCCGGTCTCGCACCAACTGGAAATTTATCAATTGCTGAAAAGGGGAAAAGTATGTGAGCCAATTGTAGAACCAATTGGAATTAGCTAGAAATTTCTCGAAGAGATGGCAGAGCAGATATAAAGGGCAATTTTTAGAACAGGGTGACACAGTTGATTTTTAAACAATGATTGGTTAAAGTTCGAAATAGTAATCGGTTGTGAAGATAAATAAGTGCAAAGTAATAGAGTGAATTACGTGATTGGTTTGACTCGTTTAATAAGTGAATAATCCATAAAAGTGATTTTACTAGAAAACTTTAACAGAATAGTGTTTTATCGTTTCGATTCCCAGCCTAAATGTAACAATATATTTAATTCGCTACGTTTGGTATGCATGACAAGGGTTGGTTAAGGCCTTGGATCACTCTGGATTGTGTTGGATCTGTAAAAAGAGGAGGGGAAGACAAAACGAATGAACGAAAAAACGGGGTTTTTGAAATGTCTTTGTAACCTTCTAAAGATAATAATAGCCGTATTTTATTATCAGCGTGATCTGATCCGAATCAGATCACGAAAATAAAACAATACGGATCATAGAAAAATTTCATTTTGGAGTTGTGGCAACAGTTGCGTTCAAAACACGACGGATAATGTATGAAAATGAAAAACTTCATATTGCCACCAGCCATATTGCAAACATTCTGTACAACGTGACGTCACAATATGATGACAATTGACATGAGATTTCATTTGCTTGTCGGGGGTGTTACCATATGAATCAAATTAATAATTTTTATTTTTGGATATTGTTTTTAAAAAAACTGATTTAAAATTCTATGTTGAAATATGCAATTTGGTATTTTTGTGTATTCATGCAAGCGAATGATTTTTTTAAACATTTATGAAATGTTCTCGATTTGCTTTAGAAACATTTCATAAACATTTGTCAAACATTTCTGTTTTTGCCGGTGTATACGCACTGCGAAAAATTTCATAAACATTTTTTTGTAAAATAAATGTTACTTAAACATTAACTTAAATATTTCGCTGGTCTGGGTATACCTTTATGGAATGAAAAAGCAAAATTATCTCGAAGGCGGGAAATGTATTCGATGTGAAAAAAATCCTTTTTGATTTTTTGTGTTATGAAGGGTGTTGAATATTTTAGTCTGGCAACGTGAATGTGTGGCTTGGCTAATGGCTATCGTTTACAGGCACACCAACATTGAAAAATGAAACAAGCCACCTAGTACAATAAATTTTCAGATCATGATTCGTGATCTCGATGAATAGCAGGATCATGTGCTGTTGTTGTAAGTGCATGTATTTCGATGATCTATATGGATCATGGCTGATAATAAAAAAGGGCTAATGTCGACCAATTCGGTCTCTTCAATGTCGGACTGTGCTGCAATTGACTGCATAGATACCACATAACTGAGGCATGACTCGTTTGGCTTCAGCGTACGGACACGTAGTTGACGATAAACCTCTTGCCGTGTTACCGTACGAGTGAACATATTTGTGAGCCCAGCCTTCAGCTCATCGAAGTCGACTAGCCCTAAGTTACCTATGTACTTCTTGGCTGTTCCTTGGAGACAGCGGCGAATACCTAGACATTTGTCCTTATCCGAATATACTCTTCAAATTGTGCGAACCACTTTATAACACTGTAATGGTCGTCACCCGTAAATGTTGGCACAGCGGCATCAAGCTCCTCGAAGTTTACGCGTCTAACCGTGTCACCGTGTCCTTCCATTGCCCGAATTTGTTGTTGTAATTCGAGCATCTCGCGACGCATTCGCAATAAGCTTAATTGTTCCTCCAGTTCGTGGACACCGTGATTTACACTTTGTCCCTGCGAAGTACAAGCAACAAAGTTGGATGGTTGTATGTGGGCAGCGGAATTATGGTTGGTGGCCAGGTCTTCTACACAGACAGCAGCGGAAGTACCATGCGATATGGCAGCGTCGGGTTTTACAGCAGCAGCAGAACTTCCAGCAACAGCAGCGGGGGCAGCAACAGCAACAGGGGCAGCAACAGCAGGGGCAGCAGGAACAGCAGGAACGGCTGGGACAGCGGGCGAGATGATTTCATCGGTGACGTTGGCGGCAGATACTTCGGCAGCGGCATTAGGTACATTAAGTGGGGCTTCTTCGGCCGCGATCCACTGTTCTTCTTCAGAATCTCCTCCGCTTGCTTCGATCAATTCATTATAAAGTGGCCGAAGTTGCGATACCGTGGCATTAGCGGGGAATGATATGCCGGCTTCAGATAAAGTTTCCACCATTACTTGTCGAGTTACTCGTTGGGGCATCTTGAATATTTACACTTTTCCTATGGAATATTATTGGTATCCCACTTCTGAGGATGTAACCGAAAATTTTAGATCTTTTATTTCAAAAAAAGTGATTATATTTAATGGTTACGATTTTTACACGTTTTTCCTTTCGAAGGCAAGACAACAATGGCCGGTCCCTTTCGGAAATGGTCATCTTCCTTCTCCCTTTCTCTCTGACAATGATGCCAAACTGTGATACTTAATATTATTATTAGGAGGAAACTCCAGAGGGCGTTGTTAGCATTAAGAGTAAATTTATTATTACAAGTTCTTGAATTTTTTGCCTTTTTCTGTCAGTTGATGCAAGCGCTTTGCGATCCTGGCAAACTCATTTACTAGCCGTCTGTAATAGGTCGCAAGTCCCAGGAAGCTTCTCAGTTTACGTTTGTCTTTGGCATCGATCTTCTCCGGATCAGTTTTGACTCCTTTGGAAGAGATGATGTGCCCGAGATACTTCACTTCTAGTCTAAATAGAGAACACTTCTTCGGGTTCAGTTTTAACTGTGCACTTTGTAGCTGTTGGAACACTTCCTTTAGGTAATATCAATGTTCGTTGAACGTTTTACCAACCACGATGACATCGTCCAGCTAGACCAAACAGGTTTTCCACGTCAGTCCCAGCAAAACGCGCTCCATTAGACGTTCAACAGTTGCTGGAGCATTGCACAGTCCAAATGGCATTACTGTAAACTGCCAAAGCCCGTTTCCTGCTGTGAATGTAGTCCACGCAGAATCTCGTACTTCCGTCTTTCTTTTTGACCAAGACGACCGGTGATGCCCACGGACTTTTTGAGCTCTCAATCATTCCTTCCTTTTCCATCGTCGACACCATTTCTGCAACCTCCGTCTGCTTGGTCAATGGTAGTCGTCTGGGAGGCTGACGAATTGGTCTCGCATCCCCGGTCTCGCACCAACTGGAAATTTATCAATTGCTGAAAAGGGGAAAAGTATGTGAGCCAATTGTAGAACCAATTGGAATTAGCTAGAAATTTCTCGAAGAGATGGCAGAGCAGATATAAAGGGCAATTTTTAGAACAGGGTGACACAGTTGATTTTTAAACAATGATTGGTTAAAGTTCGAAATAGTAATCGGTTGTGAAGATAAATAAGTGCAAAGTAATAGAGTGAATTACGTGATTGGTTTGACTCGTTTAATAAGTGAATAATCCATAAAAGTGATTTTACTAGAAAACTTTAACAGAATAGTGTTTTATCGTTTCGATTCCCAGCCTAAATGTAACAATATATTTAATTCGCTACGTTTGGTATGCATGACAAGGGTTGGTTAAGGCCTTGGATCACTCTGGATTGTGTTGGATCTGTAAAAAGAGGAGGGGAAGACAAAACGAATGAACGAAAAAACGGGGTTTTTGAAATGTCTTTGTAACCTTCTAAAGATAATAATAGCCGTATTTTATTATCAGCGTGATCTGATCCGAATCAGATCACGAAAATAAAACAATACGGATCATAGAAAAATTTCATTTTGGAGTTGTGGCAACAGTTGCGTTCAAAACACGACGGATAATGTATGAAAATGAAAAACTTCATATTGCCACCAGCCATATTGCAAACATTCTGTACAACGTGACGTCACAATATGATGACAATTGACATGAGATTTCATTTGCTTGTCGGGGGTGTTACCATATGAATCAAATTAATAATTTTTATTTTTGGATATTGTTTTTAAAAAAACTGATTTAAAATTCTATGTTGAAATATGCAATTTGGTATTTTTGTGTATTCATGCAAGCGAATGATTTTTTTAAACATTTATGAAATGTTCTCGATTTGCTTTAGAAACATTTCATAAACATTTGTCAAACATTTCTGTTTTTGCCGGTGTATACGCACTGCGAAAAATTTCATAAACATTTTTTTGTAAAATAAATGTTACTTAAACATTAACTTAAATATTTCGCTGGTCTGGGTATACCTTTATGGAATGAAAAAGCAAAATTATCTCGAAGGCGGGAAATGTATTCGATGTGAAAAAAATCCTTTTTGATTTTTTGTGTTATGAAGGGTGTTGAATATTTTAGTCTGGCAACGTGAATGTGTGGCTTGGCTAATGGCTATCGTTTACAGGCACACCAACATTGAAAAGTGAAACAAGCCACCTAGTACAATAAATTTTCAGATCATGATTCGTGATCTCGATGAATAGCAGGATCATGTGCTGTTGTTGTAAGTGCATGTATTTCGATGATCTATATGGATCATGGCTGATAATAAAAAAGGGCTAATAGAAGACTTGCATGCAAGAATCGCAAGTTTGAAGACTTGATGTAAACCTGCTGATCGGGCGCCTACACTCCTATGTCGGTCTTTCATTTTCACGAATTTTCACATGCATTCGCATTGTGGAACCACCGGGTCATTGCGGTAAAAACTTTCTCTTTTTTTTGTTGATGACGTGCTATATTAAATTTTGAGTTTTAAATTAAATCACTTGCCCCCGAATGATTTTTTCTTAGAAATCTTTTTTCTGTGATCCAGACAGTAAAGCACTTTCTTGAGTAGGTACTAAATTACTTAAACACAAAATGTAGATAGCACTGGTTTACAAGAAATAACAGTTCCTTTGAGTTAAACATTTAATTCAGGTACTTACTATGTATGTATTTAATATTTTTTGTTTTGTTTTAAAAACTGAACTGATTGATGTAATCTGAAGTACAAATATTTTGAATAAATAACGTTTGTTTCCAAACTTGTTTACGTTAATTAAAGATTGTCCTCTTTTTTGCATCTGCAAAAATGGTCACCGTAACCATACGTCGCTGAATTTTGAGGATTTTACAAGCAAAATAAAAAATTCAGTCACGTATTACTCGATTACGGATGCGGTAATTCAACCCCAGATTCGCGAAAGTGCTCTGAAATCTGAAAAAGATTGCTTTTTTTGTTCCAAACGAACATAAAAATTGCTGTGAGAGCGCCCATTCGAATACCACATTAAAAAGTGTGCATTTGTATAGTTGCCAAAAATATGAAAGAAAAATAAAACAAGCACTCGTTAATGCAATTTATTCTTTTCTCATTTTAAAATAAATACATGTACAAAAAATATTGACAAAATTTCTCAATGCCTTTTTGTATTTACAATTAAATACATTCGTAATTTTAGTAGGGGGCTATTGTTCCATCAGAATGGCAGAAAGAAAAGTCGTTTACCTACATGTTTTGCAGGTTTTTATACATGATTTCGCTATTGACATATCCGTGTAATGAAATGAAATGAATGAGCCAACATATCTTTTTATAATAATACATTTTATGCAGCACCAAATAAGTCATTAACATACGCAACAAAACAAATAAGGAATGATAGAGATTATGTGTACCTTTCTTCATTCTAGTAATTGGAAGCATGGCAAAATCGATACAAAAAAATAAAACTATATATATTTAACTAATGAAAATTTGGCACTTCTTTTGTGTTTACCTTAAATGCATATCTATAAAATGCGATATACAAATACACAGCATGCTATGATAATACCACTGTGGTACATAAAATCTGCACTACGATCAATTAACTTATGTGTTCCGTTTTGATTAGTTCAACAAGATTCTGGTAGTCGGGATCATTCGAAAAGAAATCGGTTAGATAGCGAAATGTGGGCCGGTCTTTCGGCTTATAATTCCAGCAGTTCTCTATGATTTTGAATATATTCTCCGGGCATTTAGGTGGCCTTTGTAAGCGCTTGCCGCTCTCTATTAGGGCAATTGCGTCAACGCCCCTAATGTCACCATATGGCGGCTCTCCGAGTGAAAACATTTCCCAAAGTGTAACACCGAACGACCATACATCGCTGGCATGTGAAAAGTAGCCATTGTTATAGCTTTCGGGGGCATACCTGCCAAAGAATGAGTACTTCACTTGTAAGTATGTAATTGATAATAGATTGCTAAGCATTTTACCATTTAATCGGCCATTTTCCACCTTGAGTTGCTTGATAACAATCGTTATCTGAACCCATCGCCCTCGATAGCCCAAAATCACTTATTTTAGCCTGATTTCTCGATGCAAGCAATATGTTTCTAGCAGCCAAGTCCCTGTGAACAAAGTGTTGCGACTCCAGATAGTTCATACCTAGATTTTTGAATAAAAAATGCACCAACATGTACAGAGTGAACAATGAGGTTAAATTTACCTACCGCAAGCTATTTGCGAAGCCCATATTTTCAACTCGTAATTGGGATTAATCTTGGCCGAGTTTTCCATAATATAATGCAGCATTGACCCCAGTGGCACCATTTCTTGGACCATCATCAGACTTTTTCCCTTGGAGATTCCAATTAGTTGAACAATGCAATGGTGGTTTAGTCTTATCATAACAGATGCTTCGCGTAAAAACTCTTGTTTGTTACTGCGACAATGCTCATCGCGCAGTGTTTTAATGGCCACCGGACAGCGGATGTCGCTTTCCGGGATTTGATGCTTTCGAATTAGAAACCCTTTATAAACGGACCCAAATTCTCCTTCGCCTATTATATTTTCGAGCTCCAGACAATCGTTCGGTATGAAATAGTTCAATTTTGCACGGCTGTTGTCAGTTAAAGCGGACATTGCAGATACTGTACTTATTTGACGGTTGAATAAGACTTTGAACTCGCTATCTACACTTGTGGTGGATATAATTGACTCCAGCCTCTCGGGATGGTCGGAGAATTCACGAAGTTCTGCAGCAGACTCTTCCAGC
The DNA here is from genome assembly GCA_963082955.1 of Cheilosia grossa. Classification (NCBI taxonomy): domain Eukaryota; kingdom Metazoa; phylum Arthropoda; class Insecta; order Diptera; family Syrphidae; genus Cheilosia; species Cheilosia grossa. Next base: position 46,511,499 of record OY720147.1, on the reverse strand, counting down.
ATCTTTGAAGTCTCTTCTGAAGAAGGTAGATCCATGAATTTGCGAATATCAGTCGTTGGGATGTAACCTTGCGAATTCAGCAGCGGAAACGATCTACACAAATGGACACAAATTAAAATTGTTAAAGTAAATCTATACATCTATACTTACTTCATATTGATCGGAGGAGGAGCGTCGACAAAATAATCAGTTTGTTTTGGCCCCCGTTCTCTTGCAATGAGCACATCCGTTTTTGTAAAATACTCCACTTCTCCTTCAGTCTTCTGCTCTAAATCGAAACCAACATTCGTTGTAATGTCTTTAACCACCAAATCCGAATTTGGCACTACCGAATTGTTTTGCGGTACATTATACAAAGCATCAGAGCTAGTTGGTGTTGATGGTTGGTGAAGGAAGTCCGTCGAAAATGACAAATTGTTTATAAGCGATTCAGCTTTTTGTAGGTCATCAAGCCTATCATTATCCTTTTTTAACTGCGATGCTATTTTCGCCTGATCTACTTTTGGCGGAGATCGAATCCTTACCTTTCGCAGACTCTTCATTCCATCAATGATGACATTCCTCTTTGCTGGTTTTAGACTTCGGAAAATAAGCAAATCGCGCTTTTCCTTAGGCTTTTTGGGTGATGCCCCAGTTTCGAGCATTATACAATCATTTTCAAATAGCCCGACGCGGTTCATAGCATCATCTCCGGGATGGGTGGCGTTTGGGTTGCATGGAGTAGGTTGTTGATTTTTTTTCGATGAACTCTTAGGCATTGTTGAAAAAAGGGGAAGTGGCGGCTTGGGTTTGGGGGGAACTGGGTATTTCAAATTCATAGGGAGCCCATCCGAAAATAAACTGAAGTGCTGCACCAAATGTTCTAGAGAAGACAGATATGGTCCCTCATCTATGTACAAGTAGTTTTTCTAATTAAAAAAAAAAATTAGTCACAGTTTGTTGTTTTACATAGCAAACTCACCGATTGTTTAATGAGAAAGTTCTTCGGGTTATTTTGACACAGCATAGTGAGAACATACCCGTGGCGGCTTGAGAAACGAATCAAAAATATTCCAGATTTGTCTCTATAACCGTCTGTGTCTGTAATGCCATTGTTCGTGTTTTCCGTTGGAACTGCACTTGCCAATGCTGATTCTGGTGTGTTTGAATCTAGTGCCTTGCCATTGTTACTCTCCGGTGTAGTACTGGCCGCATGCTCCAACAATACTTTAACGGCTTCCTGTCGATCCAATGTGCCATGATACCACTGATGTTTGTATGTCGTGGCTGGTGGCGGCTGGTAGCTTGTCAAAAAATCCACGACTTCGATGTGATTCATTTCTTTGGCCAAGTCAACGGGAAACTCTCCAAAATTTGTTCGAGGCAAATGTGGGGCCTGGGCAGCTAATAGCTCCTTTATTACATCCAAGTTCCCATGGCGGGCAGCGTCATGCATTGGAACATATCCGCTGTTGATATTGCGTACTTGTATGTTTGCCTTAGCTCCGATCAGTGTACGAACATATGAACCCGATTTTGTACGACAGGCGTACTTAAAATTATAATAGTCAAATATGGTAAATTTTCTTTTTAAGCGACTTCATACTTACGTGCAATGGAGTGTTGCCTGTGCTATCCATACAATTAACATTAACGCCCGCATTAAGTAGCAACTTCAAGATCTCTTCGGTGCTATATAAAGCAGCTAAATGCACTGCAGTTTGACCGTCCTGATTTTTAGCATCAACATTGCGGTAGCCGCATTTTAAAAGTTCCGACACTACAGTCTGATTTTTTTCTTTCGTTGCACGATGCAGTAAATTGGTAGTGCCGTGGCTTCTAGAATCATTAGGCGGAGGATCCTTCTTCACTATGTGTGTTAGATTCGTAACAAGTCCATTTGCTGATTGCCTGCAATAGTCAACCAGCGACTCTAAGCCATGCATAATTTTCACTTTGTCGTCAATAGAAAAGAAAGCATCTTCTCCGTGTCTTCGAATTTGATAGTGGCAGACGTCATCTTTGTATAAGACTGAAAGAACGAAATCCCCAATAGCAGTATTGCTTTCGCGGACTAGAAATGTTCCGTCATCTTTTTTGCCTGAAAACAAACGAATGATAAAGGGAATCTTTTGTGTGTTGTAAATACCTACCCTCTTTTAGTATTTCCTCTGCTCGCTCCCTTGAAATTTTCCCATGAAACCATAGTAAGTGTTCGTCTCGACTCATAACAATGGATTTAGCACCATTTGCTTTATAAAGTATCTAAACTCATTTATGTATGTATGAAGAGCATGGTAGTTATTCAAATGATTATTCTTTCTTCACACCTAGTTCTACTTACAATTAAAAATCACCTCCTCGGAATACACACCAATCAAAACAAACTAAGAAGTATGGACAAAATACAAATATAATGTAAATGTAAGAGTACATAAATGTCAAATATTTTTTGCGAAATTAAGAAAAACGCAAAATTATTTTCAACAAATTCTTGGAACAACTAATAGTGACATATCAAAACAGTTTAATTGAAGAAACAAGAAATGTCAGTGTCAATCATTCGATTGGGCGCTCTCAGAGCATTTTTTTTGTTCTCAGAGCAATTTTTATGTTCGTTTGGTACAAAAAAAAGCAATACAAATATTTAGAAATCAATCGGGACGGAAATTTCGAATGTTTTAATATAAACTTTAACCAGTGAATGGAAAGCGCATAGAAAAGTGTCGAAGACTACACAAGTATAAGTATAATATGGTATTCGTTTGGGCTTCTTCAGATTTGCCCTCAGATTTCAGATTTCTTGTGCCTAATCGAACATAAAAACCAGAGACAATAATAAAAACGCTCTTGCTCTTTAATATTCGTGCGACTTGAGTATGTGTAGTCTTCGACACTTTTTATGCGCTTTCCATTCACTGGTTAAATTTTATATTAAAATATTCGAAATTTCCGTCCCAATTGATTTCTAAATATTTGTACCTACATAAATAATTTCCAAAAATATGCCTTTCTTTGCTGTAGAAAAAATTCACGAAAATGTAAACTGGTGGGGTTAGTTGTCAAACTCAAATGCACTTGTATTGGTAAATCTGAAGCAAATCTAGAAAATACCTAGATTCTGAAATCTGAAAAAGATTGTTTTTTTTTTACCAGACGAACATTTAAATTGCTCTGAGAGCGTCCAATCGATTACCACATTATTCAATACCATTTTATTGTTTTGTGACGTCTAATTCGGATTTGACAACGGATACAGTTGAAAAGGATGGCATAAAAGCATATTTTCTCCCTCTTATGTGGTACTCGATTGGGCACTCTCAAGGTAATGTGGTATTCGTTTGGGCTTCTTCAGATTTGCCCTCAAGGTAAGATTAGACGGTATGCCAAGTGGTCATAAAATGCCAATATCTGACAGTTCTCCTGTCAAAATATGGTCATACAATGTAATGGGCATATCTCATAATGCTCTAATGACCTGAATGCCACATATGACCAGGCTGATTTTGACAGATAAAAATGCCCAAATAGCATATGGTGTAATGGGACAATAGGTACGAATGCCAGCATATAGCGTTATATGCCCATATGCTTTTAATTGAAATTTCGTTATGGCACTAATGGCATTTTTGATGGAACAGGAATTATTTTGTTGTTTGATTTCGTAGAATTGTTATTCATTTTAATTTTCGTTCTCTTTTTGGTAATAAATACCAAATGCCTCAAATGACAATCATGTCAAATATGACCATATTTGTAATTTTGGTCATATAGTCTGATGTCGTTTTCCATTGGGACCACCAGAAATCTTTTTCAGATCTCAGATTTTACGTGGCAAATGGAACGCTCAACGAAATTGATCTGCTTTTATAAATGTATTAGTGCGTTATGTGGCAGTAATATCAGCTGTTCAATCTGCATTTGTTTTTGCAAAAAACACAAATGGATATCGACTTCGAAAATGTTTTCCCTGTTGCAGATACAAATTTGGTATTTTTGTTGATTCGTAGTCTTCAGATGACGAGGAAGACTATGAAGATAATAATTCCTCCAAAATTATATGCATGGCTATTTATGTATTTCGTTATTTTGGTTTTCACGAAACTTTTCGCATTTGGATTGAAAGCAAACTTCTTAAAATGACGTAAAACAGCTGTGCAAAGCATATTGGTATGTGTAGATCTGAAAAAATATCGAGATCTGCAAAAAGTGCTCCGAATCGAAAAAAAGATTGATTTTTTTGCCCAATGGAACATGAAAAGTGATTTAGATCAAAAAAAAGATTGATTTTTTGTCCCAATGGAAAACCACATAATATACAGTTTTGATAATCCTGACATTTTGTTCATTTGACATCTAATCTGGTCATTTACCATTTGGCATTCATATGCCTTAGTTGGCATACAGTATAATCTTAGCTTTAGAAGAGTGTCGAAGACCACACATATTCAAATCGCAAGAATATCAACACAAAAAAGAACAAGTGGCGTTTTTATGTTCGATTGTCTGAAATCTGAGAGGAAATCTGAAGAAGCCCAATGAAAGACCCTTTAGTGGTAGAGCTCCATTTGACATATTTTGTTTCTTTCTAGTAATAAAAACAACTTGATATTCACTCCTAAGCATTCTCCTTCAGGTTTCCCATTTATTTTATTAATTATTATATATATATATTTATTTTTTTTTTAAATTTGAAAATAATTTAACTTTAATACCACAATAGCTACGGATAATCACCATATTAAATGACTACAAATTGGCATCTCTGGTGGTTAATACAATAACATGTCACACCTCACACCACTTTTCACATGATAATTTGTCGGACTTTGTCATTTGTCACTACTTGGTTATGGCTTGCAGCGGACATTTTTCTAATTGGCAAGAGGTGTGTGAATGTGAACTGTATAGTTTGTGGAGACGATTTTAAATATTTGGATTACTACATACATAATATTAAAATACATAAAAATGGAGGTGAGAGTTTAGGTAATGTAAAACAAAAATGCAATTGTTTAATGAATCCCCCTATACTGCACTTATAGATCGAAGTCTTAAGTGCGACAACTTCCAAGTCGTATGGATTTTGCCGAGTTAATCCTGCTGTTACAATTTCGGAATTGCGATCCACTATTCATCAGCAAATATGTAAAACCCCGCACGCAGACCGTCAATCTTTGAGATTGGAATCAAAGGGAAGAAGTTTGAAAGACACTGATACCCTACAGGGATTGGGCTTAAGAACCGGAGACAAGATATTTATCAAGGATCTAGGACCACAAATCGGTTGGAAGACTGTATTCTTGGCGGAATATGCTGGACCGCTCATAGTTTATCTCATAGTTTACACCAGACCTTCAATCTTCTATGGAAGCGGTGCCAGTGCTTCAATTAGCTTAACAACGCAGTGAGTTTTCACTTTTTCCTTTTTGATTCAAAAATAGAGTTTCACTTAATTTTACATTTTCGTTTTTTACACTTAATGTGGCAGCTTGTGCCACATTTATAGTTACCATAAATTATTTCCCCTTTGGCTCATTAATGTAAATTGTGTATACCGCCGATTTTCAATGAACGTATTATGGATTTGTAGTGATTATAATATTAGCCCGCGATATTTCTATGCGTAACTACGAAATGAAATAAAAATAAAACAAATATCGACTTCACTTTGAAACCCCTATTATGGTCGGTGAGTTTTCATCCACAGATGTCCCATCCTCATCGCCAAAATGCAATGTATGTAAATGAAAAGTATATTAATTCAATGCTTATGTATGATACTTTATTATAAAGCATGAACTACATCGAAAAAAAAGTGGGAAAAAGTACAAAAAAGTGGAAAAAGTCGGATGTACTGTTTCATCGCATAGTGCGCTCTGTATATTTCTTCTCAATTTAAAATATTCAAATTGTGGAAAGCTCGAACATGTTCCAGCTTTCACATTTCGCAAAGCTCTAGAAACAAATACATTTAAAGAATTTGTTATTGACTTTCCGAACATAGGATTTTTTCCACTTTTTTGCTTTCTTTTTTCAACTTTTGTTTCGATGTAGTTCAAGCACAGGTAATATAATATACAGATGTCGCAGTCCCATGTTAGCTGATGTCCGCATTTCTTGCGATCGTCCAACAACGATTGTCCAACAAAAAGCTCTTCTCTTCGTCCAACAACGATTATCCCACAAAATAAAAGCTTTTTCCTGAGTGCCAATTAAGCATATTATAATCGTTTGCGTGTGTGCATAAATAATATATTCTGTGTGACGAAATTTCTTGCTTTCTTTTTATGCTATGCTTCTCGTTCCCAATTCCCTTTTCCCATTCCCAACAAACAGAAATTTTTATTTTGCTTGTGATTATGAAGCAAATGTCCTGAGGCAAAAAAAAATCGCAATTGAAAGAACAAAAATTGACCATTGTTGATTTGTCTCACATTACACTCGCTAAGAAAGAAAAAGGGCCAAATACTTTTCTGATACGTTATATAGGGTTTACACTCAATTAAGTTTCAAATTGATTCATTAAGAAGGTAGCATATCGTTTAGTTTTAATAGTTTAAGACTTAATACAAAAATAATAAGGATAAATATGGGAAGACTAAATATAGAGTAGAATAGAGGTATTTATTGGAGGAAAGTGTATAGGTAATTACTTGTTGACAAAAAAATATTAAAATTATTTAGATTCCCTGGACTAAATAAGTGATTAACAAAAAATGTTTATTTTACATTTTTTTTTTGTTTTGGCGTAATATACTTACTTCATATTTATATGTACCTACCTAAAAAATAAAAGAAAATCATATTATTCTTTTTTCATTTTATATTTTGTAGTTGTTTTATTAGGAAATTTAAATAATTTTATCTCTGGATAGGTACTTCGTGGCACTTGCGTTGCAGGAAGTTATTATGCCCTTCACTCTCCAAGACATACCTATCTATTATACTTTATCAAATTTTCTTAAAATTTATTCAAACCTATAAAACAAAACCAAAAATTTCCCAATAATATTTTTTCCTCAAGGAATTCTAAATTTGCTTTAATTTGTCCTAAAAAAATGAAAAGGTGAAATGAGAGCAGGCACTACAGGCAGATAATACAAAATTAATGGGAATCACCCCCGATTTTTATTCCATCAACCACGGAGTTTTTTTTTCGAAGAGCAGGAGGACATTCGATTCATATTGAGAAGAAGAAGCATAGGAAAGAACAAAAGAAAGAAAATCAGTCACGCACGAACGATACATATTATCTAAATGATACTACTGAATATTTTCTCAAATTTCTTTTTTTATTTGAATGTACAATCCTTCCGGTTAATAATGGAAAATAATTTCATTCAAATGGCTGCCTCGGCTGGCCATGCAGTAGCCTACACGATCGGTCCAATTTTTAAGCACATTATCGATTGTGTGCAGCTGTATTTCACCAATGGCTTCACGAATATTATCCTTTAAAGCGTCAATTGTGTCTGGCTTGTCGGCGTAACACTTATCTTTTACGGCACCCCACAAATAATAGTCCAACGGTGTCAAATCGCAGCTCCGATGTGGCCAAACGACATCAGCTCTGCGGCTGATAATGCGATCTTCAAAAACAGGGCGCAAAACATCGAGTGTAGCTTCGGCTGTGTGGCACGTAGCGCCGTCCTGTTGAAACCAAATGTTGCCAATATCCTCCTCTTCAATTTTTGTGAACAAAAATTCGTTCAACATGGCCCGATAACGATCGCCATTGACTGTAACGGCCACTCCTTGCTCATTTTCGAAGAAAAATGGCCCAATTATGCCTCTGGACCAAATTCCGCACCAAACAGTGACTCGTTGTGGGTATATCGGCTTTTCAATGTATGCGTGCGGGTTTTCTGTGCCCCAAATGCGACAATTTTGCTTGTTTACATACCCGCCAAGATGAAAATGAGCTTCATCTGAAAAGATGATTTTTTTGGCAAATCGTCATCTTCTCTAAGTCGATCGCAAGCCCACTTAGCGAAGCGAAAACGCATTGGATGGTCATTTCATCAAGCGTATAGGTACACAACCATATTCGTTCAGCGGAAGGATAAAACTAATTATCTGTCAAATCAGACATGAGCTAAGTGTTACCATTCGCGAAATAAGCACTAGTTGAAAAAAAAAAGAAGTTAGATGGCGCACCCTTTATGTATATTACGCAAAAAGAAAAAAATACAAAAACAAAAAAAAATTTATACAATAAACATTTTTTGTTAATCACTTATTTAGTCCAGGGAATCTAAATAATTTTAATATTTTTTTGTCAACAAGTAATTACCTATACACTTTCCTCCAATAAATACCTCTATTCTACTCTATATTTAGTACCTATTCCCATATTTATCCTTATTATTTTTGAACTAAGTCTATTAAAACTATTAAAACTAAACGATATGCAACCTTCTTAATAAATCAATTTGAACCTTAATTGAGTGTAAACCCTATATAACGTATCAGAAAAGTAAAGGGTTTTCCAATAAGAGGTGTTATTGTGAATGACCCGCTATTTCAGTAGCTGTCACTTTTGAAGCTTTTATTCTTTGACATTTGACAAGTAGAAACTACGCCATTACTAGAAATGGAACGATACACGCTTCAACAACGCATTTAAATTATTAAAATTCGCTACAAAAATGGTGAAAATCTTGCAGTCACAGTTCGCAAAACTATAAAGCATTTTTTGGTTGTCGTGAAGCACCTTGTCGGACCGCAATACAGAAATTGGTGGAAAAATTCGAGCTGTTGGGACAAGTTGGTGATGTGAAGAATAAAACCCGTGCACGTTGCTCAACAACAACTGAGAATATTGCTGCTGTAGCCCGAAGTGTTGAAGAAAACCCAGGTTTGTCCATTCCTCATCGTTCTTTGGAATCGAGAGATGATTAATGATTTTTGATGGTCGGAGTTGGATGGTATTGATCTGGACAACGTTTATTTTCAACAAGACGGCGCTACGTGCCACACAAGCAACGACAGAATTGATCTTTTACGGGAAAAGTTTCCGGACCGTGTTATCTCTCAAAGAGGTGATCACAATTGGCCACCGAGATCTTGTGATTTAACACCCTTCGACTTCTTCCTTTGGGGCCACGTGAAAGACAAGGTCTACGCCAACAGCCCAGCGTCGATTCAATACCTCAAAGATAAAATTCGTTAGGCTATCGAGGACATAGGGCAGCCACTTTGTGATTTGGTTATGGAAAATTTCATGAAAAGGATATGGTCCTGTATGCGTGTTCGTGGTGGCCATTTGGCTGATGTTGTATTTCATTATTAACGGCATACCTTCCTCTTTATTATGAAATAAACATCCGATCATTTATATCAAACAATGGCATTTTTCTCTGAATACGAAAATAACACCTCTTATTGGAAAAGCCTTTATTTAGCCCTTTTCTTTCTTAGCGAGTGTAATGTGAGATAATTCAACAATCGTCGATTTTTGATCTTTCAATTGCGAATTTTTTTTTGCTCGGGACAGTTGCTTCATAATCACAAGCAAAATTAAAATTTCTGTTTGTTGGGAATGAGAAAAGGGAATTGGGAACGAGAAGCATAGCATAAAAAGAAAGCAAGAAATTTCGTCACACACAATACATTTATGCACACATGCAAACGATTACAATGTTACCAAATGGCACTCAGGAAAAAGCTTTTATTTAGTGGGATAATCGTTGTTGGACGAAGAGAAGAGCTTTTTGTTGGACAATCGTTGTTGGACGATCGCAACAAATGCGGACATCAGCTAACATAGGATTGCGACATCTGTATATTATATTATCTGTGCTTCAGGCTTAATAAATGATAATGAATAATTCACGTGTTCTTTGACTGCGAAAAAGTGAAGAAGTGCAGAGACATGACAGAGAAAAGATGACAGCTCATTTCAGCCGCCGATGACAGGTAGAGTGTACAGACACCTAGTCGCGAACACAACAATTATGTAGGGAGCAATATAAATATTAGTTCTCGCTTTCCCCTTCCAACAATTCAGTTTTTTTTTTGTTTTATTTATTTTGATTTATTACTTCTTTCAGCATTTCTGCAGGATGCTACACATTGCATTATTGTAAGAGATTGCTCGAAACCATATTCGTGCATCGCTTCTCACATTCCAATATGCCCTTAAGGAATTTGTTCAAAAATTGTTCGTACTACTGGGGATTTACTGCCTACGTTGCCTATCATGTTAATCACCCCCTCTTTACACCGCCCTGTATGTGTCAAGTATACGCTGGACTCGCTGCATTCTTGGTAAGAATAAAGAATTCTAATCGGTATTCAAACCTTTTTTGATTACGCCGGCTAACTATATGTAGGTCTATTTTCTGGTTTTGTTATTAATTTAATATTGTTTCTAGCTGAGTGAACTTGGCAACTTTTCTGTTCACCTCGCATTGAGAAATCTGCGTCCACCTGGAACCAAAGTCCGAAAGATCCCAGTAGCAGATGGAAATCCATTGACTAAGTTATTCAAGTATGGGCAGGACATGTGTACATTTTACAAAGCCGTAGCAATAAAAAACATCTTTTAATTACAGCTTCGTTTCCTGCCCCAACTACACGTATGAAGTTGGCGCATGGTTATCATTTTCTATCATGACATCGTGTCTACCAGCTATGCTGTTTGCGGTTGCTGGTGCATTCCAGATGACGTTGTGGGCTCTTGGAAAGCACAGGAACTACAAAAAGGAATTCAAAGATTATCCCAAGAATCGCAAGGCTATTTTCCCATTTTTGTTGTAAAATTAAATTAAAAATTAAGCCCCATATTACTACTGCGCTTCAAATAAGTATACACATACATCTATATATCGCTATTTGGCGCAAGGACAGAATTAGAAAATTTCTTAATATAAAAAATAAATAGCCTGGTGTAATGGTCTCTTCACATAACCACTGGTTTCATTTTAAGTCTAAAGTTGAAGGGAATAAATACAAATTTAAAACAAGTGTGTTTTTGATTTTGAAAAGGAGATAGATATACCGTTAATGCGCCTTACCAACAACCATTTTTAGTTTCGACTCTAAGTTAAAGTAGTTCACAGTGGCTATATTTTAATATATAATTTCGGTCGGCCTAAAATAGGTTTGGGGCTAGCACTGCACCTAACTATTTGGAAACTTGCCAATAACTGCTCGTTTAGGCAAATCAGTAATTTGTTTAACATTGCTAAAGGAGCAGCTTTCAAATATTTCATTAAAATAACCAAATTGCTCTTCAAGTAAGAAAGAGACATATAAAATGGCCTAATTCAACCGATGAGCAAAAATATATAATGGACAAATTCGCAAGTTTGAGAACTAATCCGTTTCCGAACGTCTTTGGATGCGTAGATGGAACACAAATTCCCATAATAGCACTCAAAATAGACCCTACAAGCTACTATAATCGGAAGGGTACAATTTCTATTAATATACAGGTAGGTGCAGTACTTTTTATACTACATAGTATACAAATTGTGTACATATTAAATTGTTTGCATATTAAATTGTTTGACCATAGTCAAAAGTTTATTGACATATGTTTTGGCTATCCTGGTAGTTGACATGATGCATCTGTTTGGGAGCGTAGTTCAATTTGAAAAGCATTCAAGAACGGTTCTAAAAGAGTAATCCAAGATGGTCATATCTTAGGTGATTCTGCCTATCCACTGAATAATTATCTTATGGTGCCATATCGGGATAATGGACATTTGACCACCACTCAAAGAACTTTCAATTACGTACATAGTTCAACGAGAGTTTGTGTAGAACAAGCTTTTGGAAGATTAAAATCTATGTTCCGAATCCTAAAATTCATTGACATAAAAAATCTGACTTATGCCAAATACATAGCATTTGCTTGTATTGTTCTTCACAATATTATCATAGAACAGGAGAAGAATCTTGAACCTCACTCGGCTGATAAGTCACAAGATGAAGAAAATGATAACGATATCTTTTTGGAGGAACATCAATCAGTTCATTCTACTAATGAAGCTAAAGACAAAAGAAATCGAATTGTAATGTTATTCTCTTCTTAATAAGTCCTAAGCTAACCTTAAAATGTACAAACCTGAAATGCAAAGCAATAAAATAAGAATTCCTTTCGACAATTTCGCTTTTTAAATATATCGTTTTTTTTTATTTGTACTTTTCGGATTACAGCTCATTTAATTTTAACATAAAAAATCTTAATTAGTAAATCACTAAATCACAATTCATTGATGTAAAACTGGCAGCTTAATTGGCCATTCTCTCCAGTGCATCTTTTAGAGATAGGAGAACCTCTAAACGCTGTTTCTCAACCTCAATTTTTTCTCGTTCGACGGAAATAATTTCCCTGTGGTTCCGCTCGTCTTCCTCAGCTTCCTTTTCTAAAAATATCATTATGTCATTGTTCGACATTTTGGAATTTCTTTTGCGTTTCTTCGTGGGAGTTTCTTGCACTTCCTCCTCATCTTCTTCGCTTCCATCACTCTGTCCAAAGACTTCTGCCACAAGATCGTCTGGTGGTTCGACGTTATGACGTGTTCCATACACCTCGTCAAATTCTTTAAAATAATCCCATGAAGAGACGTCCCTCCCGATCTGTTTGTTTCTTTTCTTAATCCGCTGGTAGGAAATCTTTAAATTTTGGAACTTCCGCACAATTTCGTCCTTTTCGTGTGGAAACAAGGGAAGCGTCTTAATCTCTTTCAAAAGTTTTCCCCACAGCACCGACTTCTTCCTTCGCCCAGAAATAAACTCCGCTTCCATTCCCAGGCGAAACGATATGAGTAGTTTTGTGTCATCATCGGACCAGTGTTTTAGCTCTTGTTCATTTCTAAATAATAAAAACTACTTAATAATTAAGCAATTTGCAAAAATTGTACTTACGCTTTCTCTCCTGTCATTTTCCTGCAGCGCGGCAACAAAACAAAAACACATGCACGATTGACAGCATGTTGACCCAAAGAGGATCTAAACTAGAGGACCAACTGAGAGCAGAAACGGTACATTTGCCTACAAGCTGCTTTTCCTGCATAGGAATTCCTAAGTATTAGTGCCTGTACAAATCAAAGGAGCGCTATTGCTGCCGCACGCATACTTAGGAAATCCTATGCAGGCATTTAATGTCAATCACGAGGCCATTTTGTAAGTGGGGGCGACTGTGTTCAACATTTTTGGTACCCTTTAGTTACACGGCGCTCACATCGCAGTTCAGTTTAAAAGTTTAGTTTAGTTTAGTTTATGAAATTGTTGGAAAATGGAATTCCTGTAATAATTTCGTCACGATGCCAAATACCCTATATATAATCATAGTTTTTTTTTCAGAATCTAGCAGAAATCAATCGCATGATATTAATCAGAGAAAAATCAACTTAAACGGTTGTTGCACTTTTCTTAAAAGAGCTTTTGTAACTTCAAGCTTTTATTGTAGGTACTGTAGTGTAATTCTAGTCTCTTACCATTCGGCTGGTCAGTTGCTCAATTGTTCAGGGCAATGCCTTTATTATTATGGAGTAGCCTGGCAATGTCTCCAGTCGAATGGCTCAGTTCAGCAAGTCCAAAAAATGGCGAATATCCGGCATATTGCAACATTGTAAAAGAGAGTTTCGTTTTGTACACACCACGCGGTGGCCATATTGAAAGAAGTGAAATATTGAATAAAGAAAGACATAATTTCTAGAAGGTGTTATATCTCAGAACTGGGGTAGTTAATAAGTAAAAATGATGGTGAATACCCAGCGCTGGACAAAAAATCAATTTGTGGAAGCATTAACAAATGCTGGAGTTGCATTTCTAGCAACCGCAACAGTGGCGCAACTGCGCATATTGTTTCTTGAAAATGTAAATGAGGCTTACATTATCGATGGCGGTGGTGCTGATGGCGGTGATGCTCATGACGTTGGTATTGATGGCGGTGGTGCTGATGATGGTCGTCAAGATGTCCAAATTGAAAATCCCGGACAATTGCCAGCGGATGAAGACTTGGATGCAGCATTAGAGTTGCTTGAAAAGAAAAGGCGCTTCTTTGCACTTCAAGCTGAGTTGGAAGCATTACAGGCAAATAGCACAAATCGATTGCGTCCTCAAGAAGCAGCACCTTCAGTTCGTCGTAATGATATGTTCAGTGCTATCGAAAATGCTGTACCTATGTTTAGTCGTGATGACTCCTATAATGTGCAAAAATGGATTACAGATTTTGAGAACGTGTCTGCACCATTGAACATGGATGAACAATATCAATTACTGTGTGCTCGTCGTTTGTTGACTGGTACAGCCAAAATATTCTTAAGAACAATTACTGTGCAAACGTGGTCTGAGTTACGATTTCAATTGCTCCGTGAATACGACAGATATATGCCCTTAAAGGAAGTGTATCGACAACTCGAACGACGCACTTGGAAAAGGGACGAATCCATAATGCATTATGTTGTTTGTATGCAGGAAATTGCGACGCATGCCAACATACCAGAACGTGATCTAATCGAAATAATTGTTGGAGGATTGCGTGATAGCCAAGCAAATGTGTCTGCATTTTATCAGGCAACTACTGTTCATGATTTGAAGGGGATGCTGTTGTGCTATGAACGAAGCCGTCGTGATGGCTTAGCTCGTGTAAAGCCAACACCTATATCTACAACTAAACCGATTTCCGAAGCTTCAGTGTCACGAGGGCCAGGCGGCTTACTTCAGACGGTAACACCACGTTGCTATAATTGTTCCCAACGGGGACATATATCCCGAAACTGCCCAGAGAAACCGCGTGAGAAAGGCGCTTGCTTTGAATGTGGATCAATGAATCATTTGATTAACACATGCCCAAAAAGGAATCAGAAGACTTGTGGTGCGGCTGTAAACAGATGTCAACATTGCTGTGATCATAACTGTGCAGATGTTAGAGACGACGACCGAGATGGCATTAGTGGCAAAATTGGTGCCATGCAGATGGTAAGTATTTCTATTGCACCAAATAATGCCAGTTGTAGTAAACCTAAATTAATTTGTGCTCTCCTTGATACCGGTAGTCCGGTTAGCTTTATAGGGTTGTCTCAACTGCCACCAAGAATCGATCGTCTCACTTTGTGTGACTCAAAATACTATGGACTTGCACAGTCAACAATATTAACATACGGTAAATGTTTATGTTATATTGAATTTCGTCAAATTAAGAGGTCGTTGACCGTCTTTATTGTTCCAGATAACTCGCTTCCTGTCCCACTGCTGTTAGGCCGTGACTTTTTATATTTGTATTCGATTTCCTTAATGTGTTTCTCTAATAAAATGGATTTTAAACACCAATTGGGTGATGCTTCTATGACTTTGTGTACTGTTACTGCTAGCTTTGGTGAAGGAATAGATGACACTAAGCTATGTGAAATTATTGAGTCAAAGGCTCAAATCGATTTCTCCGGATCCCCAAGTTGTTTACCTACAGTGTGTACTTGTGACACAGAGGATACTATTGACATTGATATTGTAACTGGTGAGCATAGTTTAAATCATAGTGAGTGCTCCGAAGATTGCATTGGCGATAGTACTGGGAATCAGAGACAATACTGAGACCAGAGACAATACTGAGACCAGAGACAATACTGAGACCCCCAACTCCGGCCGATTTTCCGTTACTTGCCTACAAGCTATATTACCATGGGGTTGCAAACTTTAGGTGCGTTAGTATTGTTACATAGAAAATCGTATTGACAAATGTCACGAAACTTCAAAAATTCCGGCTCACAAACACACTCGCACCTAAAATAAACAACTTCCGCTGTGGGCAAAGTTGCTTCAGAGCCACTTCCGCTGTGGGCAAAGTTGCTATCAGCGTTCATAGAATTTTATCCGTTAAATTTGAAAATAATTGTTCCAACTAAATTTTGTGTGGTCAGTGATTAATTTCAAAAAATAATTGTATATTTATGTGAAATAAAAGAAAGATGAGCAATTCTGTAGAATAATAAACAAATTAAAACATTTTTAGCCAACATTTGTAGGGCATTTAACATAAATCGAGTAGAAAAAGTTTATCACATACATCGCTTAATATACTTCTGGAGTTTAGTTATAATTTATAAATACCAAGATAAGTATCGTTGCTGTTTTTAAGAGTTTCTCCGTTAGTCTAAATATAATTTAAAATAAAGTATACGTATGTGTATTTGTTTTATTTTTACGTGTCTCGTATTTCAAAGCCTACATTTATATGACTTATAAGTCGTATGTTTTGGTATTATAATGGAACAATAATGGTGAATGAGTACTTTGGTTGAATAGAAATACAGAATGTAATGAAAAAACTAATATGAAAATGTACTGAGATAATATACTTATTCACCAAATTTGAGTTGAAGTTCTTTTAAAAAAAGCTGTACTTCTGAACACTGTCACAGCTCACCACGGTTGAAAGCTGACACTGACACTGACAGCTTGTCTAACTTATCCGAACTGGATTTGTCGCGAAATTCGCTGCCAGGTCCTGCGATACATTGTATTATAAAAGATGTAATTAGTTCACTAAAATAAAAAAAAATCTATTTATTTATACAAAATTTGTCAACAAGCGTATTTGTTAAATGAAGTGAAGGATAAACTTCCTGTTGTCTGTACAACTTGAGCGTAAGCAAAACAATCTTCAAGCTGATGAACCTACGCCTCTGTATTTGATTGACAACAAACTGGATTTCGAGGGAATCCCATCCCTTATACATGAGTTTCACCCGACTTTTACTATGTTCCAAAGAAAGGGGCTACTTCACCGTCGCTGAAAATTGCTCGGACTTCTGCTAAGACGATTTAGCAGACGACGACATCATGATACTGGACACCGGCGAACAAGTATTCCTCTGGCTCGGCTCTATATGCAGTGAAGTCAAAATCAAATTGGCCTAGAAAACCGCACAAGTAAGTCACACAGCCGACGACAGAAACTCTTTCAGTTTACACAAATATGCATTTACTAACATTTATTCCAGGTATTCAACACTACATCTATCAAACAACCAGAAAGTGCGCGCAAACTTTTCCTCACTCTGAAGAACAAGGAGTCGAAGCGCTTCACAAAATGTTTCCATGGCTGGAGTGCACACATGGCTCCACCAGAATAGAGTGCAGATTCGTTTCATCTTTCATATTTATAACACGTACTGATAGTTTTACATGTAACTTATTTTATATTCAATACATATATTAAAATGTTTTGGAACAACAACAAACTAAGATTACTGGTGTTGGCCTATCGAAGACTTTGTAAATAGTTGTGACGCCCAGTTGTTCCCTTGGCAGACCAGCAGTAGTGCCTTTAGACGAATCTGTTTTATGTTGTTGTCACGATTCTCCCTGTCAAACTTGGCTTTAGTTCTCATCTCGTGCTCGAGTAGTTTAAGGCGGTTTTTCTCCTTCATTTCGATCTCGTGTTCCATGGTTTGCCGGCGCATTGCCTCTTGGAGTGCGACACTTTCCTCTTGCCTAGTAAGTGTAACCGTTTAAAGAATCAATTCAGACAACTTTTACAATATTCTTACTTTTTGAAATTGTCCTCCTGGATACGTTGCTGCTGCGACAGTTGATCTTCATAGCGGCGCCTTGCCAATTGGTATTGATATTGGGCACGATGCTGTTGTTACTTGGTCTCTTCCTAGAAGTGGATACAAATGGTTAGCAATTCGTCGTCAGGTTCATGTTAATTGAAATCCAACTTACAATCGGGGTCTTCCTACGCTCTTCGTGATCGATACGCTTGTGTTCAACTTTCGCCAATATGTGTTGCGCATTCCTTGACTTTGGCCATACACTCTTGATGGCGTGTGTTCTCCCGCATCGTGAAAAAATCAAGGGCTTCTCTAGCATGATCTTGAGAAATATCTAATAATCAAATATATAGTGAGACAAATTCATTGAATAGTATGGCTCACTTATATCGATTCCGATTGATGTTCATCGTTGTCTCCAGTGCGATCCATTATATATATGGTAAGGTTAGCGAACACCTCAACGTCGGCTTCTTCATTAGCTGTAAGACAAATGTATTTCATTATTAATTTAAACACTTAAAATACGCGAAAACTTACATTCTTTCAATTTGTCGGAGGAAAAATACAATTTGTTTTCCATATTTTGACAGTTGTCACTCGACTTCTGTCAAAAGAAATTTGCCACATTTTTTTTGTTTTACTTTTTTTGTTGAAGCTCACACGGATTCTAAATTGACATAACACCGATAGGAAAACAAAATGGCGAATTCAAAAAAAAAACTGAGGGGGCCAGCGGCAAGAGGATTGCGAGTTGGGGGTCTCAGTATTGTCTCTGGTTCGAAGGTTTCTTCATCAGACTCCTAATATTTATTTCCACAATTTTGATGCTATATTTTAGTTTTGCACGGAAGGTTTTTCGGACGTCAACATTTCTACAAAAAGGTAGAAATACCACGATGTTGGATGACTGCTCAGTGTCATTATTTGTTTATACCCCCTCCATTCAGAATGCTTTTTTTTTGCTGCTTCACACGTATTCACGCATACGAAATTTAAGAGAGAATTTTCTTTTCAAAATTTTCGAGGGGAATCGGGTAGGTGCACGGGAGCTGGCGGTCTATTTAATACTTAGTTTATGTTTAATACTTAGTTTATGCCTACACGGTGCTTCGCTTACACCCGATTCATCAAAAATCGTGTTGTAAAAAATGAAAACATGAAAATAAAAACTATAAACAGTGTTCTGAGACCGCCAATCTAATACCACATTAATCTATTCTAATTCTATTAATATATTTCGGAATCCGATATTTGATCCGAGACAAATTGCCCGAAACTCAGAATTGCTCTTCCCAATGAAATTCGATCGAACACTTTTTAATTGTGAGATTTGGTTTTCTGTTGGTACTATTTTTTTGTTTTCCACAGTAAATGTGAATGGTTAAATAGGCCAAATCAAATTGTTAGTTTACATTTTGCAATCATAATTGTATTGTGGCGTGGAATGAATTGTGGTGAAATGAAAACAAACTAAAATGGTGAAATGAAAACAACCCCCATTAGTCACCAAACAAGTTCCACTTCCAATTGGAAATTGGAATCTGTCAATTCCCCACTAAACTAAATGGGAATTTATCAATTGCTGAAAAGGGCAAAAAGTATGTCAGCCAATTGTAGAACCAATTGGAGTTAGCTAGAAAGTTCTCGAAGAGATGGCAGAGCAGATATAAAAGGAGAGGTTGTAGAACAGGGCGACAGTTGATTTTTATCAGTGATTGGTTAAAGTTCGAGATAGTAATCGGTTGTAAAGATAAATAAGTGCAGAGTAATAAAGTGAAATAAGTGATTGGTTTGAATCGTTGAAGAATTGTTTAAGTAATATTGTTCTAGTACTTAATTAGTGAATAATCCGTAAAAGTGTAATAAAAGTGATTTTGACTAGAAAAGTGTAACAGAATAGTGTTTTATCTTTTCGAATCCCAGCCCAAATGTAACATTGGTGTCAGAAGTGGGATAAAACTTATTCTGTGCTAAGCATCCAAGTGCTGTAAAGACAAAAACAAACAAAAATAAAAATAAAGTGAATTTTTGAATTTCTAAATTGCAAGAGACAAACAAAATGGGTCGTGTATTGCTACAACTAAGCATACCCCAATTAAAAAGTGAATTAGAAAAGAGGAATATCTCTACAGCTGGAGGGAAAAGTGACCTCATACTTCGTCTGCAGGAGGCTGTCGAAAATGAGGGAGAGAATCCAAAGACCATGGTTTTCGACGTGGCAGAAGAACAAGTAAGTACAGGCGTTGATATTAGTGCTATGATGGAATTACTTCTTGCCAAGATGGAAGAACAGAAGAATTCTCTAGAAGAACAGAAGAATTCTCTAGAAGAACAGAAAATTTCTATGGAATCGAAGTTCGCAGAACAGAAGAATACTCTAGAAGAACAGAAAAATTACATTGCCGCCGCACAAAAAGATGCCATGGAAGAGTTTAAGAATGTTCTAGATGTAAAAATCGTCGCGATTGATGAGAAATTAAACAAGCATGAAACCAAGTTTGAGGAAATTAATGAATCTCTTCATAGACACGAAACAAACATCGAGAACGTAATTAAAGAGCTCGAAAAAGTCAAGAAACAGAAGGCTCGGGAATATTCTGCTGACTGCCCAAGAAGGAAAGAGATGCAACCACCCGTTTTTGATGGTCAAACATCATGGCCGATCTATAAGAGACAGTTCGAAGCAGCTGCAATGACCAATGGATGGGACGACGAGGAAAAGTCGATTGCATTAACGCTCGCATTACGAGGTACAGCTGCAGAATTGCTTCAAACTATCTCAGAAGAAAAACAGCGCGACTATGATGCTTTGGTTAAGGCTATTGAGATGCGGTTTGGTGACGACCATATGCAGCAAGTGTATAGAGTGCAACTGCGCAGTAGATCCCAGAAGAGGGGAGAAACACTCCAGCAGCTGCAAGCGGATATAGAACGGCTAGCGCACTTGTCATATCCCAATGCCGGCGAAGATGTCATCAACGAAATGGCTATTGAGGCATTTACACAAGCCATAGAGGACAGACAGCTGCAGATGGCTCTACGAATGGCTGGAAAGAGAACTCTTCCTGAGGCACTGGCATTTGCATTAACTATGAAAGCTGCTGACCAGGCATCTCAAGGATTCCACCGCGTAAGAGAAATAACATCCGTCGAATGTACATGCCACAGAACAGAGGTAGAAGACCGGAACAGTGCTCGCAGGGGACCGATCCGTTGCTGGAACTGCAACAAAATTGGACATCTTCAACGACAGTGCAGAGCTGAACGTAGACAGAGTAGTTGTCCACATTGCAGAACTAGGAGTCGTATCGAGGAGGCATCTGAACAATCGGCGGACGGAACCTCACAAAGCCATCAGTTAAGAACGAACTTCACGGGGCGGAAGCTGCAAATGTACGACAACGAAATACAACATCGAAAGGGAAATCTTCACTCAAATGCAGACGCTCTCTCCCGTCGACCGTGCAAAGCAGATTGTAAACATTGCTCACGACACGAGGAAAAAGATGTCGTGTCCGTTCAAAGGGTGAGAGCTATGCCCATTGGTGGCTGGAGTGCACGGGAAATCCGGGAGGCTCAAAAGGAAGATCCGGATATCGAACCCATCATCGCCTGGAAAGAGCATGAGGGAAAACCAGACTGGCAGGAGATATCCAATAGGAGTCCCGAGCTGAAGGCATACTGGGCGCAGTGGGACTCTCTTCATGTACAAGACGGCATTCTAAAAAGAAAATGGGAAAGCCCGGATGGAAAGACGTACGTAATGCAGCTTGTTGTTCCCAGGACAAAAGTTATCGAAGTGCTGAGGGAATAAACTTGGGAATAAACAAAACACTCGGAAAAGTGCGAGAACGCTTTTACTGGGTCCATTCAAGAGAGGATGTTGAGAATTGGTGCAGGAAATGCGTAACATGTGCGGCCAGCAAAGGCCCGAGAGTGAAAGTCCGAGGCCAGATGCATCAATATAATGTGGGAGCCCCTTTCGAAAGGATAGCCGTTGATATTGCGGGACCGTTTCCTGAAACGAACAATGGAAATCGTTACATCCTTGTTGTTATGGACTACTTCAGTAAGTGGCCTGAAGCATTCGCTATCCCAAATCAAGAAGCTAAGACTGTGGTGGAGCAAATCGTCTTCAACTGGGTAAGCAGATTCGGTGTGCCTATGGAACTGCATTCGGACCAAGGACGAAACTTCGAGTCCAGGATTTTCCAAGGAGTGTGCCAGTTACTCGGGATTAAGAAGACAAGAACAACACCGCTTCATCCACAATCAGATGGGATGGTGGAGCGCTTCAATAGAACGCTGAATGAACACCTCTCTAAGGTCGTTGGCGATGACCAGAGAGATTGGGACAAACACATTCCCATGTTTCTATTGACCTATCGAAGTGCAGTGCACAACACCACAGGACATACTCCATCTGAAGTCCTATTTGGTCGAAAAGTCCGCCTACCTAGCGAGTTAATGTTTGGATCTCCATGCGAAGAGTCCAAAAATGAGGAGGACTATGTTACAGACCTCAGGGATATCATCAGGGACGTGCATCGAGGGACAAGGGCTAATATTAAGATAGCCAGTGACCGCATGAAAACGAGGTACGATACTAAAACAACAACTACAGGCTTCCAAGAAGGAGATCTGGTATGGCTATATAACCCTCATCGAAGAAAAGGTTTATCACCTAAGTTGCAACCAGACTGGGAAGGGCCCTACAAAATCGTAAAGCGCATTAACGACGTTGTCTATCGCATCCAACGAGGAAGAGGCAAGCTGAAAGTCGTTCATGTGGATCGTCTTCATCGCTACAATGGTGCAAATGTTAACGAGCTTGTTCGGGACGAACAAGTTTAAGAGGGGGATATTGTGGCGTGGAATGAATTGTGGTGAAATGAAAACAAACTAAAATGGTGAAATGAAAACAACCCCCATTAGTCACCAAACAAGTTCCACTTCCAATTGGAAATTGGAATCTGTCAATTCCCCACTAAACTAAATGGGAATTTATCAATTGCTGAAAAGGGGAAAAAGTATGTCAGCCAATTGTAGAACCAATTGGAGTTAGCTAGAAAGTTCTCGAAGAGATGGCAGAGCAGATATAAAAGGAGAGGTTGTAGAACAGGGCGACAGTTGATTTTTATCAGTGATTGGTTAAAGTTCGAGATAGTAATCGGTTGTAAAGATAAATAAGTGCAGAGTAATAAAGTGAAATAAGTGATTGGTTTGAATCGTTGAAGAATTGTTTAAGTAATATTGTTCTAGTACTTAATTAGTGAATAATCCGTAAAAGTGTAATAAAAGTGATTTTGACTAGAAAAGTGTAACAGAATAGTGTTTTATCTTTTCGAATCCCAGCCCAAATGTAACAGTATGTTTTCTGATCATATACCGACAAATTTGTTTCTAAAGACTATAGCCATTGCCGCTAACATTTGAAATTTTTTCCATTTAGAAATCAAACGGGACGGAAATTTCGAATGTTTTAATATAAAATTTAACCAGTGAATGGAAAGCGCATAGAAGAGTCACACGAATATCTACACAAGAAAGAGCAAGAGCGTTTTTATCAAAGATAATGGAATACATTTAATTATTCATCTCTGATTTTTATGTTCGATTAGGCACACGAAATCTGAAATCTGAGGGCAAATCTGAAGAAGCCCAAACGAATACCACATATATTTAGGTGAGATACATACTGTTACATTTGGGCTGGGATTCGAAAAGATAAAACACTATTCTGTTAAACTTTTCTAGTCAAAATCACTTTTATTACACTTTTATGGATTATTCACGTATTATGTACTAGAACAATATTACTTAAACAATTCTTCAACGATTCAAACCAATCACTTATTTCACTTTATTACTCTGCACTTATTTATCTTTACAACCGATTACTATCTCGAACTTTAACCAATCACTGATAAAAATCAACTGTCGCCCTGTTCTACAACCTCTCCTTTTATATCTGCTCTGCCATCTCTTCGAGAACTTTCTAGCTAACTCCAATTGGTTCTACAATTGGCTGACATACTTTTTCCCCTTTTCAGCAATTGATAAATTCCCATTTAGTTTAGTGGGGAATTGACAGATTCCAATTTCCAATTGGAAGTGGAACTTGTTTGGTGACTAATGGGGGTTGTTTTCATTTCACCATTTTTAGTTTGTTTTCATTTCACCATGATTCATTCCACGCCACAATATCCCCCTCTTAAACTTGTTCGTCCCGAACAAACTCGTTAACATTTGCACCATTATAGCGATGAAGACGATCCACATGAACGACTTTCAGCTTGCTTCTTCCTCTTGGATGCGATAGACAACGTCGTTGATGCGCTTTACGATTTTGTAGGGCCCTTCCCAGTCTTGTTGCAACTTAGGTGATAAACCTTTTCTTCGATGAGGGTTATATAGCCATACCAGATCTCCTTCTTGGAAGCCTGTAGTTGTTGTTTTAGTATCGTACCTCGTTTTCATGCGGTCACTGGCTACGATGCACGTCCCTGATGATATCCCTGAGGTCTGTAACATAATCCTCCTCATTTTTGGATTCTTCGCATGGAGATCCAAACATTAACTCGCTAGGTAGGCGGACTTTTCGACCAAATAGGATTTCAGATGGATAATGTCCTGTGGTGTTGTGCACTGCACTTCGATAGGCCAATAAGAACATGGGAATGTGTTTGTTGACGACAACAAATTTCACGTCAACAGCACGGGTCCACCAAACGCACCCACTCAATCGGAAATTTCCCAAAGGGAAATTATGTCAAACCAACGTCAAACTATTAATGTAAACAACAATTTTTATTATATAAAGGGTGATTTTTTAAGAGGTTTAGAACTTTTTTTTAAAAAAAAACACAAAAAATTCGAAAAATGAATGAAATATTTATTTGAATCGATAGTTTGAACCAGAGACAATACTGAGACCCCCAACTCGCAATCCTCTTGCCGCTGGCCCCCTCAGTTTTTTTTCGAATTCGCCATTTTGTTTTCCTATCGGTGTTATGTCAATTTAGAATCCGTGTGAGCTTCAAAAAAAAAGCAAAACAAAAAAAATGTGGTGAATTTCTTTTGACAGAAGTCGAGTGACATACTGTCAAAATATGGAAACCAAATTGTATTTTTCCTCCAACAAATTGAAAAAATGTAAGTTTTCGCATATTTTAAGTGTTTAAATTAATATTTAAATATATTTGTCTTGCAGCTGAGGAAGAAGCCGACGTCTATGTGTTCGCTAACCTTACCAGATATAATGGAAGCTGCTAAGTCATTGGAAAAGTCCAGTAAGTTCTAGATCATTGATTATGCAATTGCTTAAATAACGATTGAACCCATGACCCTTCATTTGTTTTTTTATCGCGCAGGTCATGCTAGAGAAGCCCTTGATTTGTCCAAGCTGCAGGAGAACACACGCCAACAACAGTGTATGACCAAAGTATACGTAGGACATATTGAACAGGTGAAAGTGGAACAAAAGCGTATCGATAACGAAGAGCGTAGGAAGACCCTGATTGTATGCTGATTTTAATTAAAATGAACCTGACGATGAATTGCTAACCATTTGTATCCACTTCTAGGAAGAGACCATGGACAGCAGCATCGTGCCCGATATCAAGACCAATTAGCAAGGCACCGCTATGAAGATCAATTGTCGCAGCAGCAACGTATCCAGGAGGACAATTTCAAAAAGTAAGCATATAGTAAAAGTTGTGTGAATTGATTCTTTAAACAATAACACTTACTCGAGCACGAGATGAGAACCAAAGCCAAGATTGACAGGGAGAATCGTGACATCAACATAGAACAGATTCGTCTAAAGGCACAAGAAAATTGCATCACTCATCATCGGCATCAAAACTGCTGGCACAGTCATTGGTACTGGATTCGAAGCAATACTCACTGGTTGGGACAAAGTTTTGACTGCTTCTGGTCTGCCAAGGGAGCAACTGGTGTTGTCGGTACATTGAGGCTCGTATTGGAAATCCAACTCTTGTTGGTGAAACCTTTCGTTTCGCTCTGACTGGATTGGATTGGAATGGATTACGCCATGGCAAAGGAGGGCGTCACAACTATTTACAAAGTCTTCGATTGGGCCAACACCAGTAATCGTAGTTTGTTGTTGTTGTAAAACATTTTATTATATTGTGGCGTGGAATGAATTGTGGTGAAATGAAAACAAACTAAAATGGTGAAATGAAAACAACCCCCATTAGTCACCAAACAAGTTCCACTTCCAATTGGAAATTGGAATCTGTCAATTCCCCACTAAACTAAATGGGAATTTATCAATTGCTGAAAAGGGGAAAAAGTATGTCAGCCAATTGTAGAACCAATTGGAGCTAGCTAGAAAGTTCTCGAAGAGATGGCAGAGCAGATATAAAAGGAGAGGTTGTAGAACAAGGTGACAGTTGATTTTTATCAGTGATTGGTTAAAGTTCGAGATAGTAATCGGTTGTAAAGATAAATAAGTGCAGAGTAATAAAGTGAAATAAGTGATTGGTTTGAATCGTTGAGAAATTGTTTAAGTAATATTGTTCTAGTACTTAATTAGTGGATAATCCGTAAAAGTGTAATAAAAGTGATTTTGACTAGAAAACTTTAACAGAATAGTGTTTTATCTTTTCGAATCCCAGCCCAAATGTAACATTGGTGTCAGAAGTGGGATAAAACTTATTCTGTGCTGAAGCGTGTGTTATAAAGAAACATTAAAAAAAAAAAAAAAAAACAATTTAATTAAAGTGAATTTGTGATTTTCGAAATTACAAGTGACACAAAAAAAAAAAAAAAAAAAAAAAAAAAAATGGGTCGTGTATTGCTACAACTAAGCATACCCCAATTAAAAAGTGAATTAGAAAAGAGGAATCTCTCCACAGCTGGAGGGAAAAGTGACCTCATACTTCGTCTGCAGGAGGCTGTCGAAAAAGAGGGAGAAAATCCAAAGACCATGCTTTTCGACGTGGCAGAAGAACTAGTAAGTACAGGCGTTGATATTAGTGCTATGATCGAATTACTTCTTGCCAAGATGGAAGAACAGAAGAATTCTATGGAATCGAAGTTCGCAGAACAGAAGAATTCTCTAGAAGAACAGAAGAATTCTCTGAAAGAACAGAAGAATTCTATGGAATCGAAGTTCACAGAACAGAAGAATTCTCTAGAAGAACAGAAGAATTCTCTTGTTACCGCACAAAAAGATGCTGTGGAAGAATTTAAGAATGTTCTAGAAGTAAAAATCGACGCAATTGACGACAAATTAAACAAACATGAAACAAAGTTTGAGGAAATTAATGAGACGTTTCATAAACACGAGAACATAGCTAAAGAGCTCGGAACAAACATCAAGTACATAGCTAAAGAGCTCGAATCAAACATCGAAAACATAGCTAAAGAGCTCGAAAAAGTCAAGAAACAGAAAGCTCGGGAATATTCTACTGACTGCCCAAGAAGGAAGGAGATGCAACCACCCGTTTTTGATGGTCAAACATCATGGCCGATCTATAAGAGACAGTTCGAAGCAGCTGCAATGACCAATGGATGGGACGACGAGGAAAAGTCGATTGCATTAACGCTCGCATTACGAGGTACAGCTGCAGAATTGCTTCAAACTATCTCAGAAGAAAAACAACGCAACTATGATGCTTTGGTTAAGGCTATTGAGATGCGGTTTGGTGACGACCATAT
The DNA here is from genome assembly GCA_963082955.1 of Cheilosia grossa. Classification (NCBI taxonomy): domain Eukaryota; kingdom Metazoa; phylum Arthropoda; class Insecta; order Diptera; family Syrphidae; genus Cheilosia; species Cheilosia grossa. The sequence goes on along the minus strand of OY720147.1, from coordinate 46,484,317 downwards.
GCAGCAAGTGTATAGAGTGCAACTGCGCAGTAGATTCCAGAAGAGGGGAGAAACAATCCAGCAGCTGCAAGCGGATATAGAACGACTAGCGCACTTGTCATATCCCAATGCCGGCGAAGATGTCATCAACGAAATGGCTATTGAGGCATTTACACAAGCTATAGAGGACAGACAGCTGCAGATGGCTCTACGAATGGCTGGAAAGAGAACTCTTCCTGAGGCACTGGCATTTGCATTAACTATGAAAGCTGCTGACCAGGCATCTCAAGGATTCCACCGCGTAAGAGAAATAACATCCGTCGAATGCTCATGCCATAGAACAGATGTAGAAGACCGGAACAGTGCTCGCAGGGGACCGATCCGTTGCTGGAACTGCAACAAAATTGGACATCTTCAACGACAGTGCAGAGCTGAACGTAGACAGAGTAGTTGTCCACAATGCAGAACTAGGAGTCGTATCGAGGAGGCATCTGAACAATCGGCGGACGGAACCTCACAAAGCCATCAGTTAAGAACGAACTTCACGGGGCGGAAGCTGCAAATGTACGACAACGAAATACAACATCGAAAAGGAAATCTTCACTCAAATGCAGACGCTCTCTCCCGTCGACCGTGCAAAGCAGATTGTAAACATTGCTCACGACACGAGGAAAAAGATGTCGTGTCCGTTCAAAGGGTGAGAGCTATGCCCATTGGTGGCTGGAGTGCACGGGAAATCCGGGAGGCTCAAAAGGAAGATCCGGATATCGAACCAATCCTCGCCTGGAAGCAGCATGAGGGAAAACCAGACTGGCAGGATATATCCAATAGGAGTCCCGAGCTGAAGGCATACTGGGCGCAGTGGGATTCCCTTTATGTCCAAGACGGCATTCTAAAAAGAAAATGGGAAAGCCCGGATGGAAAGTCGTACGTAATGCAGCTTGTTGTTCCCAGGACAAAAGTTACCGAAGTGCTGAGGGAATTGCATGATGGAGTGTCTGGAGGCCACTTGGGAATAAACAAAACACTCGGAAAAGTACGAGAACGCTTTTACTGGGTCCATTCAAGGGAAGATGTTGAGAATTGGTGCAGGAAATGCGTAACATGTGCGGCCAGCAAAGGCCCGAGAGTGAAAGTCCGAGGCCAGATGCATCAATATAATGTGGGAGCCCCTTTCGAAAGGATAGCCGTTGATATTGCGGGACCGTTTCCTGAAACGAACAATGGAAATCGTTACATCCTTGTCGTTATGGACTACTTCAGTAAGTGGCCTGAAGCATTCGCTATCCCAAATCAAGAAGCTAAAACTGTGGTGGAGCAAATCGTCTTCAACTGGGTAAGCAGATTTGGTGTGCCCATGGAACTGCATTCGGACCAAGGACGAAACTTCGAGTCCAGGATTTTCCAAGGAGTGTGCCAGTTACTCGGGATTAAGAAGACAAGAACAACACCGCTTCATCCACAATCAGATGGGATGGTGGAGCGCTTCAATAGAACGCTGAATGAACACCTCTCTAAGGTCGTTGGCGATGGCCAGAGAGATTGGGACAAACACATTCCCATGTTTTTATTGGCGTATCGAAGTGCAGTGCACAACACCACAGGACATACTCCATCTGAAGTCCTATTTGGTCGAAGAGTCCGCCTACCTAGCGAGTTAATGTTTGGATCTCCATGCGAAGAATCCAAAAATGAGGAGGATTATGTTACAGACCTCAGGGATATCATCAGGGACGTGCATCGAGGGACCAGGGCTAATATAAAGATAGCCAGTGACCGCATGAAAACTAGGTACGATACTAAAACAACAACTACAGGATTTCAAGAAGGAGATCTGGTGTGGCTATATAACCCTCATCGAAGAAAAGGTTTATCACCTAAGTTGCAACCAGACTGGGAAGGGCCCTACAAAATCGTAAAGCGCATCAACGACGTTGTCTATCGCATCCAACGAGGAAGAGGCAAGCTGAAAGTCGTTCATGTGGATCGTCTTCATCGCTACAATGGTGCAAATGTTAACGAGTTTGTTCGGGACGAACAAGTTTAAGAGGGGGATATTGTGGCGTGGAATGAATTGTGGTGAAATGAAAACAAACTAAAATGGTGAAATGAAAACAACCCCCATTAGTCACCAAACAAGTTCCACTTCCAATTGGAAATTGGAATCTGTCAATTCCCCACTAAACTAAATGGGAATTTATCAATTGCTGAAAAGGGGAAAAAGTATGTCAGCCAATTGTAGAACCAATTGGAGCTAGCTAGAAAGTTCTCGAAGAGATGGCAGAGCAGATATAAAAGGAGAGGTTGTAGAACAAGGTGACAGTTGATTTTTATCAGTGATTGGTTAAAGTTCGAGATAGTAATCGGTTGTAAAGATAAATAAGTGCAGAGTAATAAAGTGAAATAAGTGATTGGTTTGAATCGTTGAGAAATTGTTTAAGTAATATTGTTCTAGTACTTAATTAGTGGATAATCCGTAAAAGTGTAATAAAAGTGATTTTGACTAGAAAACTTTAACAGAATAGTGTTTTATCTTTTCGAATCCCAGCCCAAATGTAACAATATGTATTGAATATAAAATAAGTTGCATGTAAAACTATGAGTACGTGTTATAAATATGAAAGATGAAACGAATCTGCACTCTATTCTGGTGGAGCCATGTGTGCACTCCAGCCATGGAAACATTTTGTGAAGCGCTTCGACTCCTTGTTCTTCAGAGTGAGGAAAAGTTTGCGCGCACTTTCTGGTTGTTTGATAGATGTTGTGTTGAATACCTGGAATAAATGTTAGTAAATGCATATTTGTGTAAACTGAAAGAGTTTCTGTCGTCGGCTGTGTGACTTACTTGTGCGGTTTTCTAGGCCAATTTGATTTTGACTTCACTGCTCACTGCATATAGAGCCGAGCCAGAGGAATACTTGTTCGCCGGTGTCCAGTATCATGATGTCGTCGTCTGCTAAATCGTCTTAGCAGAAGTCCGAGCAATTTTCAGCGACGGTGAAGTAGCCCCTTTCTTAAAAAAAGTCGGGTGAAACTCATGTATAAGGGATGGGATTCCCACGAAATCCAGTTTGTTGTCAATCAAATACAGAGGCGTAGGTTCATCAGCTTGAAGATTGATGAAGGTAGAGCTTTCAGCTGGTTGCGCGACACATTCAAGATCTCCAGCTTTTGCCAAAACTGGACCACGGATGATAGTTCGCTTATTTCATTATCGCTCAAGTTGAGACCAGGTTGAGACGTTTCAAGTTGGACAAGTTGTATAGGCAATCGGTATACCTGGCAGCGAATTTCGCGAAAAAAAAAAAACAGTTCGGATAAGTTAGACTAGTTGTCAGTGTCAGTGTCGTGTCAGTGTCAGATTTCAACCGTGGTGAGCTGTGTTCAGAAGTACAGCTTTTTTTAGGAGAAGTGCAACTCAAATTTGGTGAATAAGTATATTATCTCAGTACATTTTCATATTAATTTTTTCATAACATTCTGTATTTCTATTCAACCAGAGTACTCATTCACCATTATTGTTCCATTATAATACCAAAACATACGCCTTATAAGTAATATAAATGTAGACTTGGAAATACGACACACACAAAAATAAAACAAATACACAGTCGTATACTTTATTTTAAATTATATTAAGACTAACGGAGGAACTCTTAATTTATACTTAATAACAGCAACGATATTAATCTTGGTATTTACAAATTATAACTAAACTCCCGAAGTATATTAAGCGATGTATGTGATAAACATATTCTACTCGATTTATGTTAAATGACTTAAGAATGTTCGCAAAAAATGTTTTAATTTGTTTATTATTCTTCAGAATTGTTTATTTTTCTTATATTGTCAACAAAGTATACAATTATTCTTAAAATAAATCACTGTCCACACAAAATTTGGTTGTAAAAATTATTTTCAAATTTAACGGATAATATTTTACGAACGCATCCAGCAACTTTGCCCACACCGGAAGCCAGTTTGGAAGCAGCGGAAGTTGTGCTCTTTTTTTGAGCGTGTGTTGGTGACCCGGAATTTTTGAAGTTTCGTGACATTTGTCAATACGAATTTCTATGTATCAATACTAGCGCAAAAAAACGACACAAGCCCATGGTAATATAGCTTGTAGGCAAGTAACGGAAAATCGGCCGGAGTTGGGGGTCTCAGTATTGTCTCTGGTTTGAACCTTGCAATTTAATGTTTAAAGATAATTTCATGCAAATGTTGACCGCGGCTGCGTCTCAGGTAGCCCATCCGCTGAGTCCAATTTTGGCATACTCTTTCACACATATCGGCCGGTATCTCACGAATGAATGCATGGATGTTGGCTTCCAGTGCGTCAATCGAACGGGCTTGTCCCTATACACATTAGCCTTGGCATACCCCCACAAAAAATAATCTAATGGTGTCAAATCGCACGATCTAGGCGGCCAATTGACCGGCCCGAAACGTGAAATTAACTGTTCACCAAACTCGCCTCGCAATTGCGCCATTGTTTCGCGTGCTGTGTGGCATGTGGCACCGTCTTGTTGAAACCACATATCATGCAAGTCAAGAACTTCCATTTCGGGCAAAAAAAAGTTTGTTATCATCGCTCGGTAGCGTTCACCATTGACAGTAACGCTGCGATTCGCATCATCTTTGAAGAAATATGGCCCAATAATGCCGCCGGCCCATAAACCGCACCAAACAGTGGCTTTTTCGGGATGCATTGGTAGCTGTTGCAATGCTTCTGGCTGATCTTCACTCCAAATGCGGCAATTTTGCTTATTTACGTACCCATTCAACCAAAAATGAGCCTCATCGCTGAACACAATTTTTCGATAAAAAAGCGGATCCTCGGCCAGCTTTCCAAGAGCCCATTCACCAAAAATTCGGCGTTGTGGTAGGTCGGCTGGCTTTAGTTCTTGCACCAGCTGTATCTTAAAAGGCTTTACGCCCAAATCCTTCCGCAAAATTTTCCACGTAGTGCTGTAACAAAGGCCTAACTGCTGGGAACGGTGCCGAATCGACATTTCGCGGTCTTCTGTCACACTAGCTGATACGGCCGCAATATTTTCTTCACTACGCACAGTACGTAAACGTGTTGGTGGTTTAATGTCCAACAAAGTAAATTTGGTGCGAAATTTGGTCACAATCTTCCGAATAGACTGCTCAGAAGGTCGAGAATGCCGATCATAAAATGAAAGCAGCGCGCGATGAACTCAACGCTGTTTTTGCGATTTGGATTTCGCAATAATAATTTCATTAAATTGTGTGTGTGCTGTGTATTCGCCATCGCCATCGTGAGGATTTAACCATCGCCATTTGGAAAATCGTGTGCGCAACTTGAACTTGGACTGCAACTTGGACTTGTACTGCATTTGCAATCTGGTGGACTTTGGACTTTCATCTGGAAAATCAAAATTTCACAAGTAAGTGATTTTTATTTTACTTTGTGTGGCATTTACGTATTTAAGAGTAGTAATATCAAATATGAAAGCTACGAAATTATGTCGAGTACTTACCCAACTCAAAAAGGACGTCGTAAATTACTCCAAAAAGGGTTCTAAACGTACGGCGAATTATTTATCAGGCCGCTTGACTCTTTTAGAGCAATCAATGGAGTCGGCGTCTGAAATTTATGAAAAGTTAGTTAGTGCGCTGGAGGAAGATGAAGAGGACACTGAAATCGAGAACATTTTTGAAGAAATTCGGGAAACGTACCTTGATTACAGAGGTGATATACTCGACGCAATCGATAAGTTGAAAGAGAAGGACGACGTCAAGAAGGATGCCACCGAAATGGATTCAAGCAACACAAAACCAGTTTCCAATAATGATCTAAGGCTGAAAAACATTCCGGTTCCAGTTTTCTCAGGGAGCTATGAGTCTTGGCGAAGTTTCCACGATTTATTTGTGTCTCTTGTTCACAATAATTCATCGCTGTCGGAAATCCAAAAGATGCACTATCTTAAAACAAGTGCATCCGAAGAAGCCGAGAAACTTTTAGCTCATTTGTGCATTGCTAACGGCAACTACACTAAGGCATGGGCTATTCTTCAAGATAGGTATGAGCATAAGCGGTTTTTGGTGAACACCCAACTCAAGTGTTTGTTTAATTTGGCAACGTTAACCCAGGAGCGAGCTGAATCCCTCAAAGAGCTGTTAGACACGGCAACAGAAGTAGTGCACAGTTTGGAAAACTTGAATGTGCCCGTTCAACACTGGGACGTGGTGGTAGTTTACATTCTGTTGCAAAAACTTCCGTCGAAAACGTAGCAGCTTTGGGAGGAAAAGCTGGGATCCAAAAAGGACAGTAAGGAGCTACCCACTTTCGCGGAATTCACCCAATTCCTCGAGACAAGATTCCGTACTCTGGAAGCGGTGAGCTATCAACAGGCTCGTTCATCGGTAGATCCATCCAAAAAGGCATCACAGCGAAATTCGTTCCATGCTCAACAAACCACCTCGAAGTTCACTTGCAAGCTTTGCAACAAAGGTCAGCATGCTATCAGGAAATGCAATAAATTTCTAAAAATGAGCATTTCTGATAAATATCAAAATGTGAATAAATTAGGTCTATGTATTAATTGTTTAGCGTACAGTCATTCGTCTCAACAATGTCCAAGTACACGTAGATGCTATTATTGTCATCAGCCACATCATTCACTCTTACACAATAATAAAAATAATGCTTCTCATTTACAAAACTCATTCCCGCAATTAAATCCTTCTAACAACCCCTCCACTACTCGCAATAACCCATACAGTTCAAATTCTTACAATACAAACAACACAAATCAATTTTCACATTCATTTCCACCCAACACTCAAAATGTTCAACCACAACATCCAACACAAACATATAGTACCTCAATTTTTAATAGCGAAGCTCCAGCTTTCAATCCATCCATCGAAGAGCAGCCTTCAACCAGTTCCGGCGTGAGAAACCATCACTCAACGCATGATGCCAACACACAGGTTTTACTCGCTACAGCAATTGTGAAGGTAAAAACGTCATCCGGAAATAGCATACCACTCCGGGCATTGCTTGATTCTGGATCTGAAGCATCTTTTATCACGGAGTCCGCCGTGCAACTTCTCCGCTTAAAAACAAAATCTACTGATGTCGAGGTGTCCGGGTTGGGTTTGGTCAGCAGTGGCACTTGTAAAAAGGTTGTGGACATAACGTTTGCTTCGTACAATACAGCCTTCGAAACAACCACGCAGGCGTTAATCTTCCAGTCACTGTCTGGGCATCTTCCAACCCAAATCCTATCCGTTGGGGATTGGAAGCACCTCACCGGCTTACAATTAGCGGATCCATCGTTTTATAAACCAGCTAAAATCGATCTTTTGTTGGGCAGCGACGTATTAGCTGACATTATGTTGCCGGAGATGTCACGTCACCCAGATAAAACCGTTCCTGTTGCTCAAAACACCAGACTGGGATGGATTTTGTTCGGCAGATCACCAGTTGCTCCTCGATCCATCAGGGCTTTCTTCCAAACATCCGATGTCGACACGCAACTTCGAAGATTCTGGGAACTTGAAGAAACTCCATTCGCACGCCACGAAACCACTGAAGACACTGCTTGTGAAGAACATTTTATACAACACATTAAGCGTATGGTAGATGGACGCTATCAAGTAGCACTACCATTCAAAGAAAATGTTCATCCCGTACTAGGTAGGTCACGCGAAGGAGCTCTTCAACGTTTCAGGTCCCTGGAGAGACGTCTAGCAGCAGATCAACAATTGCATGACCAATACGCTTCTTGCATTGAGGAGTATTTGAAGCTGGGCCACATGAGTCAAATTGACGAAGACGACATATCCAACAGATGTCACTATTTTCTCCCACATCATGCCGTCCTTAAGGAAACAAGCTCCACTACGCGACTGAGAATTGTCTTCGATGCATCATACAGGACATCTGACGGATCTTCCTTAAACGATCACCTGATGACTGGCCCGTCGCTGCAACACAACGTCACTGATGTGACTCTACGTTGGAGACTGTATCGTTTCTCTTTTTCAGCGGACATAGAAAAAATGTACCGGCAGATATGGGTAACCGAGTTGGACTCAAACTACCAACTGATTTTTTGGCGCAATCATCCAGCAGACCAATTAAAGGTGTTTCGCCTCAAAACGGTAACGTTTGGTACGGCTTCAGCTCCTTATCTAGCCATTCGGACATTGATGGAAGTGGCTAAGGCGGCAGAAACCCAGCATCCAAGAGCTGCAAGGATGATTCGTGCCGAAATGTTTGTCGACGATCTATTTTCTGGTGCAGATACCATTGAAGAAGCTGAAATCAAGAAGAAAGAGGTAAAGTCCATCTTAGAAAAGTCAGGTTTCAACTTACGGAAGTGGATGTCGAACGCGGAAGAGCTTCTTCAGGAAATTCCAATCCAGGATCGGGAATCATCTTTGGCAGTTCCATCGGAAGAATCAGACCGAATCAAAACACTGGGCATCCACTGGCTTCCCAACGTTGATCACTTCTGCTTTCGGTTTACTACTCCAGATAACCCACAGCCAACAAAACGATTCATACTGTCGACAATTGCTCGGCTGTTTGACCCCATGGGATGGATATCACCATGCATTCTTAAGGCAAAACTCGTCATGCAGCTTCTCTGGATCCAGAAGTTCGCTTGGGATGATCCCATCGACAAGAAGGTGCTTGAAGAATGGAACAAATTGTATCACGATTTACCGGCGATTAATGAAATAAGAATTCCAAGGTGGGTTCAAACAGTCGGCAAGAAGAACCGTATCGAACTCCATGGCTTCAGTGATGCGTCGGAGAAGGCGTATGGAGCAGCAGTTTATCTTCGGACAGAAGACAGCGAAGGGAATGTACATATGCACCTCTTGATATCGAAGTCCAAGGTCGCACCAGTACATCCGGTTAGTCTTCCACTTCTGGAGCTCTGCGGTGCTGTTATCCTGGCTAAACTGCTACATTACGTAGTAACCACACTCGAGCTCAACGACATCACAATTCACGCCTGGACGGACTCTACCATAACACTGGCATGGATTCTCTCGCCGGCATCACGAGGGGAGACATTCATCAGGAATCGGATAGGAGAAATTCAGCGACTGACGGACACTCACATATGGAAGCACGTGCCAACACATCTCAATCCCGCAGATTTAGCGTCCAGAGGGATGCTACCATCGGCACTGGTACGCGACACACATTGGTGGAACGGCCCGGATTTTCTGCTATCGTCTTGGATCTTCAAGTTGCCGACGCAGCCAACAAATCTCGCTACACAGGAAGGCAAAAGAAAGATTCAGGTTCACTGTACAGGACTGGTAGAAAATGTACTGACCCAATTAATTCACAGGACATCAACTCTAACACGACTTATCCGAGTGGCAGCCTGGTGCTTGCGCTTTGTTAACAACGCAAAAGCAAACCTCACCAGCCGTCACTTCGGATCACTTTCACCCAAAGAGCTAGGCAACGCTGCAAATATAGTTGCACGATCTGCTCAGCAGGAAAGGAATGGGACCATTAAATCCATTCGTTGATGGAGATGGAATTCTTCGCGTCGGTGGAAGGCTCAGGCACGCAAACATTCCCTATGACCAACTGCACCCAATCATCTTGGAACCCAGACATCATCTCACAGAGTTGATTATTCGCGACTCTCATTTGAGGTCACTGCATGGTGGAATCCAGCTCATGATAACCCTCATACGCCAATAATATTGGGTTTTTCAGATCAAAAGAGCTGTAAAGAAACTTGTCAAAAACTTTACTACATGCTTCAGGTTTCGAAATCAAACAGCGCAACAGCTAATGGGAGAACTACCTGCACCCCGAGTGACAGTATCAAGACCCTTTTCCCACACGGGTATCGATTATGCAGGACCCATCAACATTCGAGCCTGGAAGGGTCGTGGGTCCAAATGCCACAAAGGGTACATCGCTGTTTTTATTTGTTTGGCCACCAAAGCTATCCACTTAGAAGCGGTAAGCGACCTAACGACGCAAGCGTTTCTAGCGGCATTCAAAAGATTTACAGCACGACGGGGAGTTTGCGGTCAAATCTACAGCGACTGTGGCACCAACTTCGTGGGAGCCGATGCAGAACTGCGTCGTCTTATGAAAGCGCGATTCACGACTGGAAGGAGGTTGCAGACATAATGGCAAGAGAAGGAACTAAGTGGAATTTCATTCCCCCTGCTTCTCCCCACTTTGGCGGATTATGGGAAGCAGGGGTGAAGAGCGTAAAACACCACTTAAAACGGATCGTCGGAAACGGAACACTCACCTTTGAGGAACTCACCACGCTTTTGACGCAGATCGAAGCGTGTTTAAATTCGAGGCCTCTGTGTCCATTAACCGAAAACCCCGATGACTTCCAACCGCTGACACCAGCACACTTCCTAATAGGAGAAACGCTATTCACCATACCAGAGCCAGACATGTCCATAGGCAAACAAGGACATATCGACAGATGGAAGGCAGTGCAAGCGCATCTACAAACCTTCTGGAAGCAGTGGCAAGTAGAGTTTCTAACTCGGCTACAGCAACGCCCAAAGATGAACGACTTCCCCCGGCTAAATGGAGTCCAGGCCGTATCATACAAACTCACCCAGGATCAGACAACCTTATCCGCGTCGTAACAATAAAAACGCAACAGGGAATTCTAAAACGACCAATAGCAAAACTTTGTCCACTACCAATAAACGAACCTCATACAAGAGAAAACCATGAACAAACCCTAAATCAACACAAAACAACTACCACACAAACCGTCACTGATTGAAAACAAATTCCACGCACCTACACATATATTAAAACATTCATCAAAATAAATAATGAAATTAAAAATAATAATTAATTACCCAACTGCTTCTCTCAACAGCACAAACACACAACACATAAATAATATTACACAAAGAAATATAATACAAAAATCACAAAATACTTAAAATATTTTTCAAACACACGAAAGAAAACTTTTTCGCACCACTGTCATCAGACAGCAATTCATACCCACTCAAAACTAAATCAAAAGCACTCAACACAATTTCACAAACATCCACACACACACGTTGAATACAATCCACTCATTCACGCACTCACTCGCTCTTACTATCGAACACCACACAATAAAAATACACACAATCATAAATCAATTTCCCTCCAATCGCACACGCACTTAAACTTACGTCTTCAATGCACCCATCGCCAAAGCAAAAAAAAAAAATTCCATTCATCGTCATCGGCATCCACACACACATGCACATCATCGACGGACGCCACCGAAGAAAAATTGGAACAAATTTAAAACAAAACAACAAATCGAAATTACACAGAATTTACAATTAATTTATGAAATTTTAATGCAACTCACCTGGATTATATTGGATCACACACCATCTTGAAAATTACACTACACTGAATTATAATTTAATTTTAAATCAATAAAAACACCACACGATTTAATGCGCGCACCACCGAAATCAAACCTACCAACAAATGCAACAAAGAGCTTTTGTTCTACGCCAACAACAGCTGCACTGAAGTTCGTCTTCGTGTTTATCAACAACAACAACAATGCACAAGTGCAGTATGCTCTTAATTAATGCTCGGACGCGGAGTCACAATCAAGAGAAACTTTGTCAAAGCCACATACGAGTTCACATGAACGGGATCATGTGTGAGATCGACTACTGGAGTAGTTGATGGTTATAGGTTCTCTTGTAAATTTGTCCGTTAATGTTTTTTGTTGTCATTCTCTCTGTATATATCATATACAATAATCTGTTTTTCTTTTCATGCATACAAATTATGAGAAAGACTAACAGAGGGTATCAGGTGAAGATGTATATTGGGAAGCGGCACGAGATCAAGACAAGGAAGGAAGAAGGGGCGCGCAGCGGCAACCTAAGAACTTTGTTCATCGTTGGGGGAGAATGTTGACGACAACAAATTTCACATCAACAGCACGGGTCCACCAAACGCACCCACTCAATCGTAAATTTCCCAAAGGGAAATTATGTCAAACCAAAGTCAAACTATTAATGTAAACAACAATTTTTATTATATAAAAGACCGATAATCGACAGTAAAAAATAAATTGAATTATAACGTTTGTGAAAAGCGGTTGTTTAACTTTGCGGAATTCTTTTAAAGCGTTCTTACAGTTTTTCTTTATACAAATCGTTTCCCTTTGTTCAACGCCCGAACAGTGTTTGTCCCAATCTCTCTGGTCATCGCCAACGACCTTAGAGAGGTGTTCATTCAGCGTTCTATTGAAGCGCTCCACCATCCCATCTGATTGTGGATGAAGCGGTGTTGTTCTTGTCTTCTTAATCCCGAGTAACTGGCATACTCCTTGGAAAATCCTGGACTCGAAATTTCGTCCTTGGTCCGAATGCAGTTCCATAGGCACACCAAATCTGCTTACCCAGTTGAAGACGATTTGCTCCACCACAGCCTTAGCTTCTTGATTTGGGATAGCGAATGCTTCAGGCCACTTACTGAAGTAGTCCATAACAACAAGGATGTAACGATTTCCATTGTTCGTTTCAGGAAACGGTCCCACAATATCAACGGCTATCCTTTCGAAAGGGGCTCCCACATTATATTGATGCATCTTGCCTCGGACTTTCACTCTCGGGCCTTTGCTGGCCGCACATATTACGCATTTCCTGCACCAATTCTCAACATCCTCTCTTGAATGGACCCAGTAAAAGCGTTCTCGCACTTTTTTGTTTATTCCCAAGTCACCTCCAGACACTGCATCATGCAATTCGCTCAGCACTTCGATAACTTTTGTCCTGGGAACAACAAGCTGCATTACGTACGACTTTTCATCCGGGCTTTCCCATTTTCTTTTTAGAATGCCGTCTTGTACATGAAGGGAATCCCACTGCGCCCAGTATGCCTTCAGCTCGGGACTCCTATTGGATATCTCCTGCCAGTCTGGTTTTCCCTCATGCTCCTTCCAGGCGAGGATGGGTTCGATATCCGGATCTTCATTTTGAGCCTCCCGGATTTCCCGCGCACTCCAGCCACCAATGGGCATAGCTCTCACCCTTTGAACTGACACGACATCTTTTTCCTCGTGTCGTAAGCAATGTTTACAATCTGCTTTGCACGGTCGACGGGAGAGAGCGTCTGCATTTGAGTGAAGACTTCCCTTTCGATGTTGTATTTCGTAGTCGTACATCTGCAGCTGTTCGATCCACCTTGCGGCTTGTCCTTCAGGATTCTTAAAGTGTAGTAGCCATTTTAAAGATGCATGATCTGTGCGAAGGATGAATTTCCGCCCGTAGAGATATTTATGAAAATGTTTGCTTGCCAGTACCAAAGCAAGTAGTTCGCGCCTGGTAACACAGTAATTCCTTTCTGGCTTTGAGAGAACTTAGCTGAAGAACGAAACTACCTTCTCTTGGCCCTCGTGCACCTGGGAAAGGACGGCTCCAATACCCACATTACTAGCGTCTGCATCCACAATAAATGTTTTTCCAGGGGTGGGGTACGCTAATATGGGGGCGTCGCACAGCTGTTGCTTAAGTTCTTTGAAGCTGTTTTCGCACTCATCTGACCATTTGAATTGTTTGCCTTTTTCTGTCAGTTTATGCAAGCTCTTTGCGATCCTGGCAAAGTCCTTTACAAACCGTCTGTAATAGGTCGCAAGTCCCAGGAAGCTTCTCAGTTGATGTTTGTCTTTGGGAACCGGCCTGTTTTTTACTGCATCGATCTTCTCCGGATCAGTCTTGACTCCCTTGGAAGAGATGATGTGCCCGATATACTTCACTTCTGGTCGGAATAGAGAACACTTCTTCGGGTTCAGCTTTAACTGTGCACTTCGAAGCCTTTGGAACACTTCCTTAAGGTTATTTCGATGTTCGTTGAACGTTTTATCAACCACGATGACATCGTCCAGGTACACCAAACAGGTTCTCCACGTCAGTCCCAGCAAAACACGCTCCATTAGACGTTCAAAAGTTGCTGGAGCATTGCACAGTCGAAATGGCATTATTGTAAATTGCCAAAGTCCGTTTCCTGCTGTGAATGCTGTTTTCTCACGGTCTTCTGGATGGATCTGTACTTGCCAGTAGCCACTCTTCAGATCAAGAGTCGAAAACCATTTGGCTCCGGATAGTGTGTCCAGGGTATCGTCAATTCTTGGCAGGGGGTAGCTATCCTTCTTAGTGACGTTGTTTAGTTGGCGATAGTCCACGCAGAATCTCGTACTTCCGTCTTTCTTTTTGACCAGGACGACCGGTGATGCCCACGGACTTTTTGAGCTCTCGATCAGTCCCTCCTTTTCCATCGTCGACACCATTTCTGCAACCTGGGCAATGGTAGTCGTCTGGGAGGCTGACGAATTGGTCTTGCATCCCCGGTGTCAATTCGGTGCTGTACGAGATGTGTTCGGCCATACTCGATACTCTGCGAAGCAAATATATCAGCGAACTCGTTGATTAGACTCCCTGCCATTTCCCGCTGCTTCTGATCCAGCTCGCACTCTCCAAGTATATTCTTTTTCATTTCCAATATCTCCGTAGTTCTAACCGGTTTCGCAGGACTTTCATTTGACAACTTTGTGACCGCAGTATTCGGTACGCACTTTCCGATCACTTCCCCTTGTTTCAGCTTTACGCTTCTGGAACCAAGTTGTATTTAGGTTCAAAAAGCATCTTTCCGACGATATAGCTCTTGTAATAGTTTTCTGGATCTGGCTCTTTTAGGAAGAATCGGTGGCTCCCAGGATCACCTTCCAACTTTGTCCAAATAAGTGTCTCTGACGAAGGTGGTAATATTTCGTCCTCACTTACAACTGTTCTTAGAGCTGCGACGTTCTCGTTCCCGTAAACCATTGGAATCTCGACGTTTCTGTACTTTAGAACTTGCAAACCGATGTCGAGGACTACATCATGCGTCTTCATAAAGTCGATTCCAATGATGCATTCGTCACATATATCGGCCACTAAGAATGCATGGGAGAAGACTATTCCTGCTAGATTTATCGTCAAGAGTACCTCACCATACACCTTTGCCGTTGCTCCAGTTGCTGTTTTCAGACAATAGCTGCTGGTGTTGTGCAGCCATGATTGGCGAACGATGTCCCTTCTGATTATGGAAGCGGTGGCACCTGTATCGATTGTGGCCACATACTTTTTCTGGCCGATATGGGCTTCCATTGTCAATCTCCTATTACATCGTTTGGTCTGGGAGACCTGAATTGTGGTCATGGGGGCGTCGATTCCAGAAACCAGCTTCTGCCCCGCGAAGTTGGTTCTTACCCGTTTCCCGACTGATGGCTTTTGTGAGGTTCCATCCGCCGATTGTTCAGATGTCTCGTAGTTGCGACAGCTGCTGGAGTGTTTCTCCCCTCTTCTGCATTCTACTGCGTAGGTGCACTCTATACACTTGCTGCATATGGTCGTCACCAAACCGCATCTCAATAGCCTTAACCAAAGCATCATAGTCGCGTTGTTTTTCTTCTGAGATAGTTTGAAGCAATTCTGCAGCTGTACCTCGTAATGCAAGCGTTAATGCAATCGACTTTTCCTCGTCGTCCCATCCATTGGTCATTGCAGCTGCTTCGAACTGTCTCTTATAGATCGGCCATGATGTTTGACCATTTAAAACGGGTGGTTGCATCTCCTTCCTTCTTGGGCAGTCAGTAGAATATTCCCGAGCTTTCTGTTTCTTGACTTTTTCGAGCTCTTTAGCTATATTTTCGATGTTTGATTCGAGCTCTTTAGCTATGTACTTGATGTTTGTTCCGAGCTCTGTAGCTATGTTCTCGTGTTTATGAAACGTCTCATTAATTTCCTCAAACTTTGTTTCATGTTTGTTTAATTTGTTTTCAATTGCGTCGATTTTTACTTCTAGAACATTCTTAAATTCTTCCACAGTATCTTTTTGTGCGGTAACAAGAGAATTCTTCTGTTCTTCTAGAGAATTCTTTTGTTCTGTGAACTTCGATTCCATAGAATTCTTCTGTTCTTTCAGAGAATTCTTCTGTTCTTCTAGAGAATTCTTCTGTTCTGCGAACTTCAATTCCATAGAATTCTTCTGTTCTTCTAGAGCATTCTTCTGTTCTTCCATTTTGGCAAGAAGTAATTCCATTATAGCGCTTATATCCACGCCTGTACTTACTTGTTCTTCTGCCACGTCGAAAAGCATGGTCTTTGGATTATCTCCCTCATTTTGGACAGCCTCCTGCAGACGAAGTATGAGGTCACTTTTCCCTCCAGCTGTGGAGAGATTCCTCTTTTCTAATTCACTTTACCCATGAAATCCCGAAGCACAAAATCCCGTTTACAAAATCCCGACTACAAATGCCCGCGGCACAAAATCCCGAAACACAAAATTCCGAAAAACCAAAAGCCCGAACCACAAAATCTCGATTTTGGTTACCCAGGCATACAAGTTGTTTAGGTACTAAAATTGAATATACATTTATAATATCTCAATGCATAAGACAATTTTTCGTCCCTAAAAGAAAGTTTTTTTTTTCCACAAAATGTTGTGAAGGAACTCGACACTTTAATTTTCGTTAGTCGTATGTATAAGTACTTTTATCCGACGAGTTATTTTCCTGCAAAACATGGTAGAAGAACTCATGAGCTAAGCTTACTTAAGTAAATTGTCAGTCGTTCGGAACGAACCATATTTGCATAGGTACATTTATCTGACGAGTTATTTACCAAAAAATACGGTGGAATAGCTGGTCAGATAAAAGTACTTAAACAGCAATTTAGTAAGAATTGTTTCATTGTGACGTTGGCTTTACATCTGCCAAGGTAAGTAAGTTTCCGGTTCAACCGTTTTTGTTAAAACGATAAATTGTTTATACTAAGAGATAGGTACTGAAAATATAAATTTATAAAAAAAAAATTATTTTACCAAATTTCCTAATTTTGAAATTTTTTTTTTCTGAATTTTGTATATTCGGGATTTTGTAATTCGGGCAAACGTTGGTTTCCCGCTTAGTTGTAGCAATACGCGACCCATTTTGTTTGTGTCTTGTAATTTAGAAGTTCAAAAATGCATTTTGATTTTTTTTTGTTTTAATGTTTCCTTACAACTCTGAGATCCTTAGCACAGAATAAGTTTTATCCCACTTCTGACACCAATGGTAAATTTGGGCCGGGATTCGAAAAGGTAAAACAATATTCTTTTCTATTAAATCACTTTAATTACACTTTTATGGATTATTCACTTATTAAGTACCAGAACAGTACTCGTATTACTTAAACAATTCTACAACGATTTCAAACCCATCATTTAATTCACTCTATAACTTTGCACTTATTTATCTTCACAACCGATTACTTTTTCGAACTTTAGCCAATCACTTTTAATAATCATCTGTGTCCCCCTGTTCTAAGACCTGCCCTTTTATATCTGCTCTGCCATCTCTTTGAGAACTTTCTAGCTAATTCCAACTGGTTCTACATTTGGCTCACATACTTTTCCCCTTTTCAGCAATTGATAAATTTCTAGTTAATTCTGGCTGGTTCTAGAATTAGCTCAGTGGGGAATTGACAGATTCCAGTCTCCAATTGGAAGTTGAACTTGTTTGGTGACTAATGGGTTGTTTTCATTTCACCATTTTAGGTTCCACGATTGATTCCACGCCACAATATTTTGTTATAGAAAAGAAATGTGTTTCCCAATAATTAGTTTTGAAAATAATTTAAATTTATCCAGGCTTCTAATTTACATTTTTCATTATTCCAAGATTTTCTGGACATTAGTATTGTTAAAAGAACTAAAAACTCTCACCTTTCTGCAGGGAAACTTGTGAAACAAATTATTTACGAACTGCGAAACATTTCATAAACACTTTTTTGTTAAATAAATGTTTATGAAACATTTACTTAAATTTTTACGAAATATTTCGCATACCTTCATGGAATGAAAAAAGCAAAATCTGGAAGCACGGGAAATTTATTCGAAGCGAAAAAATGTTTTTTAATTTTTGTGTTATGAAGAGTGTTGAATATTTTAGTCTGACAACGTGACTGTGTGGCTTGGCTATCGTTTACAGGCACATCAACATTGAAGAATGAAACAAGCCACCTAGTGGGAAATAGTACTGTTACATTTGGGCTGGGATTCGAAAAGATAAAACACTATTCTGTTAAACTTTTCTAGTCAGAATCACTTTTATTACACTTTTATGGATTATACACTAATTAGGTACTAGAACAATATTACTTAAACAATTCTTCGACGATTCAAACCAATCACTTATTTCACTCTATTATTTATCTTTACAACCGATTACTATCTCGAACTTTAACCAATCACTGATAAAAATCAACTGTCGCCCTGTTCTACAACCTCTCCTTTTATATCTGCTCTGCCATCTCTTCGAGAACTTTCTAGCTAACTCCAATTGGTTCTACAATTGGCTGACATACTTTTTCCCCTTTTCAGCAATTGATAAATTCCCAGTTAATTTAGTTTAGTGGGGAATTGACAGATTCCAATCTCCAATTGGAAGTGGAACTTGTTTGGTGACTAATGGGGGTTGTTTTCATTTCACCATTTTAGTTTTATTTCATTTCACCACGATTTATTCCACGCCACAATATCCCCCTCTTAAACTTGTTCGTCCCGAACAAACTCGTTAATATTTGCACCATTATAGCGATGAAGACGATCCACATGAACGACTTTCAGCTTGCCCCTTCCTCGTTGGATGCGATAGACAACGTCGTTAATGCGCTTTACGATTTTGTAGGGCCCTTCCCAGTCTGGTTGCAACTTAGGTGATAAACCTTTTCTTCGATGAGGGTTATATAGCCATACCAGATCTCCTTCTTGAAAGCCTGTAGTTGTTGTTTTAGTATCGTACCTCGTTTTCATGCGATCACTGGCTATCTTAATATTAGCCCTAGTCCCTTGATGCACGTCCCTGATGATATTCCTGAGGTCTGTAACATAGTCCTCCTCATTTTTTGATTCTTCGCATGGAGATCCAAACATTAACTCGCTAGGTAGGCGAACTTTTCGACCAAATAGGACTTCAGATGGAGTATGTCCTGTGGTGTTGTGCACTGCACTTCGATAAGCCAATAAAAACATGGGAATGTGTTTGTCCCAATCTCTCTGGTCATCGCCAACGACCTTAGAGAGGTGTTCATTCAGCGTTCTATTGAAGCGCTCCACCATCCCATCTGATTGTGGATGAAGCGGTGTTGTTCTTGTCTTCTTAATCCCGAGTAACTGGCACACTCCTTGGAAAATCCTGGACTCGAAGTTTCGTCCTTGGTCCGAATGCAGTTCCATAGGTACACCGAATCTGCTTACCCAGTTGAAGACGATTTGCTCCACCACAGTCTTAGCTTCTTGATTTGGGATAGCGAATGCTTCAGGCCACTTACTGAAGTAGTCCATAACAACAAGGATGTAACGATTTCCATTGTTCGTTAATGCAATCGACTTTTCCTCGTCGTCCCTTCCATTGGTCATTGCAGCTGCTTCGAACTGTCTCTTATAAATCGGCCATGATGTCTGACCATCAAAAATGGGTGGTTGCATCTCTTTCCTTCTTGGGCAGTCAGCAGAATATTCCTGAGCCTTCTGTTTCGTGACTTTTTCGAGTTCTTTAACTAATTTCTCGATATTTGTTTCGTGTCCATGAAGAGATTCATTAATTTCCTCAAACTTGGTTTCATGCTTATTTAATTTCTCATCAATCGCGACGATTTTTACATCTAGAACATTCTTAAACTCTAACACGGCATCTTTTTGTGCGGCGGCAATGTAATTTTTCTGTTCTTCAAGAGAATTCTTTTGTTCTTCTAGAGAATTCTTCTGTTCTGCGAACTTCGATTCCATAGAATTCTTCTGTTCTTCCATCTTGGTAAGAAGTAATTCCATCATAGCACTAATATCAACGCCTGTACTTACTTGTTCTTCTGCCACGTCGAAAAGCATGGTCTTCGGATTATCTCCCTCTTTTTCGACAGCCTCCTGCAGACGAAGTATGAGGTCACTTTTCCCTCCAGCTGTGGAGAGATTCCTCTTTTCTAATTCACTTTTTAATTGGGGTATGCTTAGTTGTAGCAATACACGACCCATTTTGTTTGTCACTTGTAATTTCGAAAATCACAAATTCACTTTAATTAATTTTTTTTTTTTTTTTTAATGTTTCTTTATAACACACGCTTCAGCACAGAATAAGTTTTATCCCACTTCTGACACCAATGTTACATTTGGGCTGGGATTTGAAAAGATAAAAAAACACTATTCTGTTAAACTTTTCTAGTCAGAATCACTTTTATTACACTTTTATGGATTATACACTAATTAGGTACTAGAACAATATTACTTAAAAAATTCTTCGACGATTCAAACCAATAACTTATTTCACTCTATTATTTATCTTTACAACCGATTACTATCTCGAACTTTAACCAATCACTGATAAAAATCAACTGTCGCCCTGTTCTACAACCTCTCCTTTTATATCTGCTCTGCCATCTCTTCGAGAACTTTCTAGCTAACTCCAATTGGTTCTACAATTGGCTGACATACTTTTTCCCCTTTTCAGCAATTGATAAATTCCCAGTTAATTTAGTTTAGTGGGGAATTGACAGATTCCAATCTCCAATTGGAAGTGGAACTTGTTTGGTGACTAATGGGGGTTGTTTTCATTTCACCATTTTAGTTTGTTTTCATTTCACCACGATTCATTCCACGCCACAGTATCGTACCTACTTTCCTGCGGTCACTGGCTATCTTAATATTAGCCCTAGTCCCTCGATGCACGTCCCTGATGATATCCCTGAGGTCTGTAACATAATCCTCCTCATTTTTGGAATCTTCGCATGGAGATCCAAACATTAACTCGCTAGGTAGGCGGACTCTTCGACCAAATAGGACTTCAGATGGAGTATGTCCTGTGGTGTTGTGCACTGCACTTCGATAGGCCAATAAAAACATGGGAATGTGTTTGTCCCAATCTCTCTGGTCATCGCCAACGACCTTAGGGAGGTGTTCATTCAGCGTTCTATTGAAGCGCTCCACCATCCCATCTGATTGTGGATGAAGCGGTGTTGTTCTTGTCTTCTTAATCCCGAGTAACTGTCACACTCCTTGGAAAATCCTGGACTCGAAGTTTCGTCTTTGGTCCGAATGCAGTTCCATAGGCACACCAAATCTGCTTACCCAGTTGAAGACGATTTGCTCCACCACAGTCTTAGCTTCTTGATTTGGGATAGCGAATGCTTCAGGCCACTTACTGAAGTAGTCCATAACAACAAGGATATAACGATTTCCATTGTTCGTTTCAGGAAACGGTCCCGCAATATCAACGGCTATCCTTTCGAAAGGGGCTCCCACATTATATTGATGCATCTTGCCTCGGACTTTCACTCTCGGGCCTTTGCTGGCCGCACATATTACGCATTTCCTGCACCAATTCTCAACATCCTCCCTTGAATGGACCCAGTAAAAGCGTTCCCGTACTTTTCCGAGTGTTTTGTTTATTCCCAAGTGGCCTCCAGACACTCCATCATGCAATTCCCTCAGCACTTCGATAACTTTTGTCCTGGGAACAACAAGCTGCATTACGTACGACTTTCCATCCGGGCTTTCCCATTTTCTTTTTAGAATGCCGTCTTGGACACGAAGGGAATCCCACTGCACCCAGTATGCCTTCAGCTCGGGACTCCTGTTGGATATCTCCTGCCAGTCTGGTTTTCCCTCATGCTCCTTCCAGGCGAGGATGGGTTCGATATCCGGATCTTCCTTTTGAGCCTCTCGGATTTCCCATGCACTCCAGCCACCAATGGGCATAGCTCTCACCCTTTGAACGGACACGACATCTTTTTCCTCGTGTCGTAAGCAATGTTTACAATCTGCTTTCCACGGTCGACGGGAGAGAGCGTCTGCATTTGAGTGTAGACTTCCCTTTCGATGTTGTATTTCGTACTCGTACATTTGCAGCTGTTCGATCCACCTTGCGACTTGTCCTTCAGGATTCTTAAAGTGTAGTAGCCACTTTAAAGATGCATGGTCTGTGCGAAGGATGAATTTTTGCCCATAGAGGTACTTATGGAAATGTTTCGTTGCCAGTACCAAAGCAAGGAGTTCGCGCCTGGTAACACAGTAGTTCCTCTCTGGCTTTGAGAGAACTTAGCTGAAGAACGAAACTACCTTCTCTTGGCCCTCGTGTACCTGGGAAAGCACGGCTCCAATTCCCACATTACTAGCGTCTGCATCCACAATAAATGTTTTTCCAGGGGTGGGGTACGCTAATATGGGGGCGTCGCACAGCTGTTGCTTAAGTTCTTTGAAACTGTTTTCGCACTCACCTGACCATTTGAATGGTAGTCGTCTGGGCGGCTGACGAATTGGTCTTGCATCCCCGGTGTCAATTCGGTGCTGTACGAGATGTGTTCGGCCATACTCGCTACTCTGCGAAGCAAATATATCAGCGAACTCGTCGATTAGACTCCCTACCATGGCCCGCTGCTCCTGATCCAGCTCGCACTCTCCGAGAATATTGTTTTTCATTTCCGATATCTCCGTAGGTCTAACCGGTTTCGCAGGACTTTCATTTCACAACTTTGTGACCGCAGTAATTGGTACGCACCAGTGGCGTGGCGTGAATGTTTTAAAATGGGAAGTCGAAGCAAAATTAATCACATAGATATATAATAAACCTTACACATGTGTACCTTGAAAGAAAATCATTCATTGTACACTTGCAAATTGGGTTCACATTACTAAATTCACTTAAGTCATGCACTGCAATCTGCCAACTGAATTTGTAAACCAAAACACTTACACCTACCTCAACATACTACCTGCAATTATCCTCACAATCAGACAAGCAGAAGTAGAATAAATCGAATAACTCGAAGAAAGCGTGTTATTTTGTTCATTTCATAACCAAACAAACACATACGACATACCCAAAACACAACCCAGTGGCCATGGCCTGGCCAGTACCAGTACTCATACTCAGCTCTGGGAAGAAAAAAAGAGATACAAACAAATGTTCACTCCGTATTCGGCAGTCAAAATGAACTTTTTGAGAACTGCGAATAACTCGAAGAAAAGCGGGTTATTTTCTACAATGGGTGTTGAACAAACAGGTGTCAGACTCACACAAAGTACTCAGGGAAGAAAAAAAGAGATAACAAGCAATTTTTCTCTTAAAATGAACTATAAAGCGAGAACTTTAATAACACGACATATTTTGGGTTACCTTCGCTTTGTCGCGACGAGACGATGACGATGTTGTATGAAAATGGATGCACACACAATTTTTATATGAGTGCTCTTGTGTGTGTACCATTTGGTGAGTATTCAAATTCATTTGCTAGCGTTTCATGTATATTCGGTTTTTGGTAGATAGATAGTGTTGCCTGGCGGTGATTTCAAAAGGTAACTCGGTAGGAATCGAGTTATATGGACGCCACGCCACTGGTACGCACTTTCCGATCACTTCCCCTTGCTTCAGCTTTACGCTTCTGTGTTCCACATTGAGGACTCGAACGGGAACCAAGTTGTTTTTAGGTTCAACAAGCATCTTTCCGATGATAAAGCTCTGGTAATAGTTTTCTGTATCTGGCTCTATTAGGAAGAATCGGTGGCTCCCAGGATCATCTTCCAGCTTTGTCCAAATAAGTGTCTCTGACGAAGGTGGTAAAATTTCGTCCTCACTTACAACTGTTCTTAGAGCTGCGACGTTTTCGTTCCCGTAAATCATTGGAATCTCGACGTTTCTGTACTTTAGAACTTGCAAACCGATGTCGAGTACTACATCATGCGTCTTCATAAAGTCGATTCCAATGATGCATTCGTCACATATATCGGCCACTAAGAATGCATGGGAGAAGACTATTCCTGCTAGATTTATCGTCAAGAGTACCTCACCATACACCTTTGCCGTTGCTCCAGTTGCTGTTTTCAGACAGTAGCTGCTGGTGTTGTGCAGCCATGATTGGCGAACGATGTCCCTTCTTATTATGGAAGCGGTGGCACCTGTATCGATTGTGGCCACATACTTTTTCTGGCCGATATGGGCTTCCATTGTCAATCTCCTATTACATCGTTTGGTCTGGGATACTTGAATTGTGGTCCTGGGGGGGGCGTCGATTCCAGAAACCAGCTTCTGCCCCGCGAAGTTGGTTCTTACTCGTTTCCCGACTGATGGCTTTGTGAGGTTCCATCCGCCGATTGTTCAGATGCCTCCACGTGACGACTTCTTGTTCTGCAATGTGGACAACTACTCTGTCTACGTTCAGCTCTGCACTGTCGTTGCAGATGTCCAATTTTGTTGCAGTTCCAGCAACGGATCGGTCCCCTGCGAGCACTGTTCCGGTCTTCTACCTCTGTTCTGTGGCATGTACATTCGACGGATGTTATTTCTCTTACGCGGTGGAATCCTTGAGATGCCTGGTCAGCAGCTTTCATAGTTAATGCAAATGCCAGTGCCTCAGGAAGAGTTCTCTTTCCAGCCATTCGTAGAGCCATCTGCAGCTGTCTGTCCTCTATGGCTTGTGTAAATGCCTCAATAGCCATTTCGTTGATGACATCTTCGCCGGCATTGGGATATGACAAGTGCGCTAGCCGTTCTATATCCGCTTGCAGCTGCTGGAGTGTTTCTCCCCTCTTCTGGAATCTACTGCGCAGTTGCACTCTATACACTTGCTGCATATGGTCGTCACCAAACCGCATCTCAATAGCCTTAACCAAAGCATCATAGTCGCGCTGTTTTTCTTCTGAGATAGTTTGAAGCAATTCTGCAGCTGTACCTCGTAATGCGAGCGTTAATGCAATCGACTTTTCCTCGTCGTCCCATCCATTGGTCATTGCAGCTGCTTCGAACTGTCTCTTATAGATCGGCCATGATGTTTGACCATCAAAAACGAGTGGTTACATCTCCTTCCTTCTTGGGCAGTCAGTAGAATATTCCCGAGCTTTCTGTTTCTTGACTTTTTCGAGCTCTTTAGCTATGTTCTCGATGTTCGTGCCGAGCTCTTTAGCTATGTTCTCGTGTTTATGAAACGTCTCATTAATTTCCTCAAATTTTGTTTCATGCTCGTTTAATTTCTCATCAATTGCGTCGATTTTTACATTTAGAACATTCCTAAATTCTTCCACGGCATCTTTTTGTGCGGCGACAAGAGAATTCTTTTGATCTGCGAACTTCGATTCCATAGAATTCTTCTGTTCTTCTAGAGAATTCTTTTGTTCTGCGAACTTCGATTCCATAGAATTCTTCTGTTCTTCTAGAGAATTCTTCTGTTCTTCCATCTTGGCAAGAAGTAATTCCATCATAGCGCTAATATCAACGCCTGTACTTACTTGTTCTTCTGCCACGTCGAAGAGCATGGTCTTTGGATTTTCTCCCTCATTTTGGACAGCCTCCTACAGACGAAGTATGAGGTCACTTTTCCCTCCAGCTGTAGAGATATTCCTCTTTTCTAATTCACTTTTTAATTGGGGTATGCTTAGTTGTAGCAATACACGACCCATTTTTTTTTTTGTCTCTTGTAATTTCGAAATTCACAAATTCACTTTAATTTTTTTTTTTTTTTTTTTAAATGTTTCTTTATCACACACGCTTTAACACAGAATAAGTTTTATCCCACTTCTGACACCAATGTTACATTTGGGCTGGGATTCGAAAAGATAAAACACTATTCTGTTAAACTTTTCTAGTCAAAATCACTTTTATTTCACTTTTACGGATTATCCGCTGGTTAAGTACTAGAACAATATTACTTAAACAATTCCTCAACGATTCAAACCAATCACTTATTTCACTCTGCACTTATTTATCTTTACAACCGATTACTATCTCGAACTTTAACCAATCACTGATAAAAATCAACTGTCCCCCTGTTCTACAATCTTTCTTTTATATCTGCTCTGCCATCTCTTCGAGAACTTTCTAGCTAACTCCAATTGGTTCTACAATTGGCTCACATACTTTTCCCCTATTCAGCAATTGATAAATTCCCAGTTAACTTAGCTTAGTGGGGAATTGACAGAATCCAATCTCCAATTGGAAGTGGAACTTGTTTGGTGAATAAATGGGTTTGTTTGCATTTCACCATTTTAGTTTGTTTTCATTTCACCACGATTCATTCCACGCCACAGTATAATAAATTTTCAGATCATGATTCGTGATCTCGATGAAATGCAAAATCATTTGCTGTTGTTTCAGTGCGTGTAATTCGATGATCTGTATGTATCATGGCTGATAATAAAAAGGGCTATAGCTTGTAGGCAAGTAACGGAAAATCGACCGGAGTTGGGAGTCTCAGTATTGTCTTCGATATAAATAGCGACTTCCAAATTTATTTGTACTCTCTTGAGGTGCAAAACACTAGTTTAGTAAGTTTGGCAGCTGGCTGACATCAAGGTATATGAATAGAAGGTCATATACTCCGCACCAAAACCAAAATACCAACCTTCTCACTTCCCCGCTAAAATAACCAAAATCTTCCTTTATCCTCCAGCGCAAAATACCTTGGAGTCATGCTTGACCCTAAACTCAACTGGAAGCCCAATATCGAACACCGAGTGCGGAAGGCAAGTATAGCTTTCTACGCCTGTAGAAAAACTTTCGACAAGAAGTGGGGGCTTCAACCAAAGATGGTTCGTTGGATGTACACAGCGGCTGTATGTCCCATTCTCACCTACGGATCACTGTTATGGTGGCCCGCCTTAAGCAAAGCCTATAACATCATCAAATTAAGTAGAGTCCACAGAACAGCTGGAATTGGAATCACTGGAGCCCTCCGACCGAGGTGCTCCATGTGATTCTCAATTTTCTGCCAGTTGCTCTCCATATAAAAAACATTGCTGCGTGTAGTGCAGTCCGATTGAAGGAAGCCGAAAGGCCTTATGGCCACACCAGCATCTTACTTTCCCTTCCTGGCGGCAAAGGTCTTATATCTACAGACTACATAGTACCCAAACTCGACTTCCATTAAAACTTCTCTGTCAGATTCCCCTCTGGATCAGATTGATTATGACTTTTTCCACATTTTTGTACTTTTTCCCACTTGTTTCGATGTAGTTTGTTGCTAGACTGTTCTTGCCGTCGGGCCGTTGCTGGCATGCAAGTTCCCTCTCTTATCTCGTCGGTGGGTGTGGGACTTGACCCTTGGTCCGTGCAACAAAAAACCATGTCAGTCTTTTGCGCCTAGGTGGATTGACGCTGCGAGAATTTTGCCTCTACCCTCCCTACCTTGGCTACCATACTCGCCTGAGTAGCCCCTTTATACGCCACCTTTTACCTCCTACTCATCCCATTTCGCCCTTTTTAAAACTAACTCATTGTATTAACATTTCAGTGTATTTATATAAAATATTTATTCATTGTGATTTTACTTTACTTTACTTTACTTTGCTCTAAAAATAAAAAAAAGATCCTTACAATTACTTGAACTATATTGTGGCGTGGAATGAATCGTAGAATCTAAAATGGTGAAATGAAAACAACCCCCATTAGTCACCAAACACGTTCCACTTCCAATTGGAGACTGGAATCTGTCAATTCCCCACTAAATTAACTGGAAATTTATCAATTGCTGAAAAGGGGAAAAGTATGTGAGCCAATTGTAGAACCAGTTAGAATTAGCTAGAAAGTTCTCAAAGAGATGGCAGAGCAGAGCAGATATAAAAGGGCAGGTCTTAGAACAGGGGGACACAGTTGATTATTAAAAGTGATTGGCTAAAGCTCGACATAATAATCGGTTGTGGAGATAAATAAGTGCAAAGTAATAGAGTGAATGATTGGTTTGAAATCGTTGTAGAATTGTTTAATTAATACTGTTCTGGTACTTAATACGTGAATAATCCATAAAAGTGTAATAAAAGTGATTTTATTAGAAAAGTTTAACAGACTAGTGTTTTATCTTTTCGAATCCCAGCCCAAATGTAACAATAATTTGTTACAGCCACCCGTTTTTCCATGTCTGCAGGGTCTGAAAAAGGCAACGAAAATTAAACGAAATAAAAACACTAATTTATACCAGATACCTTTTTTTTTTGAACACACCCTCTCCGTCACCTTTACCCTGTGGTGTCCCTCATGCTGTCCTGTAATGGAGATGCATGAACGAAAATTTTAATAAATATCAACACAATAACCATTTCATTACACTTACCTGCAATCTAATTTCACCGCACCCTTTCGATCATCAGTCTTTCCCCTCGTTTGTTCGTCATCCAGTCCATATTTGTAAAATTGTCTAAAACAAAAGAAAAAGAAATGAATAATACCTAGTCGCATCGTAAATAAACAAATACCTACCAACATATAACTAGGGCACTCCAGCTGGTTGCCGGCACTTTGCATACGCAAAATACAAAGCGAGCATGTGCAATCCATTCCCACTTGACTGAAAAGTATAGAAAACAAAATAATTAACGATTGGAAATGGATTTTGATATGAATGGTTGCATGAAAATAATAAAAATAAATAAATATACTACTTACCCCTGCAAATGTTGCCCATGCTGTTTGTCGTATAATGTTTTTTTTTTGTTTACCTGCTGAAACGTCAAAGTGAGTGGGTTGAACCGATTGAGTTCAGAGATGCATTGTTGACTGAACTTTTAGATGCATGTTGGCAGAGTTCAGACACATTGTTGATTGAGTGGATTTGAAAATTCAAAGAGCAGGACGTGGAGATGTGACGAAGAAGGTAGCATGATCTCTAGCGGCTAATCCAGGAACGGAAGGTTGGCCAAGTATTTGTGGCAATTAGAGGCATGGGGCATTGTTGGCTGGGGAAGCTGAAGAGCTGTTTCCCAGCTGGAACCATTTGTGGTGATAACTAAGGCGAGTCAAGTCACGTCTCCCTAGGAATGGCCATAGTGCTGAAAACATAAAAGTGCGTTGCAACACATTAGCAACATTTTTTTTTGGAACAAAAAGAAGAAAAAGTCATAGATGCAAATAATTTATTATAAGTACATATTAGAGTGATAAACTATTTATTGTGGTGAGTTAGTGAATTTATGTGAGACATAGGATTTTTAGTATTTTTTTTTTTTAAATTTATGTAGATCTCGTTCGCTCCGTATGAAGGTCAAGTGGCGGTCATTGACTTTACTCAGACGTCATATACGAAGAAAGTCGTGACCGCCAAATAAAAAGGGTTGGAGTACTGCATCGATACTAGCACACAATTGGAAGCGCCAATTGACGTAAATCGAGAAGTGAAAGTGAAAGTGGCTGAAGGTGTCCGGAAAACACTTTTCTCCGCATCGCCAGCCAAAAGCAGCCTTTCCACAACACAACGCCTATGACGTCACCAGGTTTGCTAGTGTAGTAAGTTTTTTTTTTTTTGCGAAGAGAGTGGTTAACGGCGGGGGATAGTGGAATCCGAATTTATGTCCACCCCACCTTTTGTACCCCACCAATGCAAACTGCAGTCCAACTGTTCCTAGACAAAGAGAACGGAGTTAACGTCACGAACTGTTCTTGAACAATGAAAAAGATACAGTACCTGATAGGAGCATCGTCATTTTCATCGTTTTGTGTGATCGTAATTGTTTTAGTTTTAAGCGGCGTGAGTTAGGTTTTAAGTTTTGTGATTTTTATTTTGTTTCATTCAGTATTTTAATTTAAATTTTAAAGGCGGCAAATCAATTTAATTTCCGTGGTCCGTTTTGTCTTCGCGTTCTGCTTCCGTGGTAAATTTTTCTTCCCCCACCCCTCCCAAACTGAGCTCACTCTGGGTAGTTGAATAGTAGGGAATTAGTAGTTTTTTTTTTGTTGATTTTTCCTTTTAGTTAATTTTAATTCATTTTATTGTGTAATTTTGTTACTGTTTTTACTCTCGTATCTCTTTTGCCTTTCTTATAATATTTAATAATAATTCTAATGCTTAAAATTAATCTTAAACTGAATAAATGTGCTTATCCACGCCCAAAATGAAAGCCATCAATTTTATTCGAGTGCCCAGGCGCTTGATGGGTTACTAATTTTAAATTTTCAGGGGGTGTGGAAGGATGTGTAGCTGCCTATGGTCAATGGCTTGATCTGGTGAAGATGTCGTCGTCGTTGGGGAAGTTCACAACTGGCCGTCGAACTTCCAGGTAGGGTGGGAATAGTCATGGCCGCGTTGAATTCCATCGACAGCGCCCTCTCGTTGTGGAAATGTCCGTCTGCGTCTGAAAATATTTTGAGTTTAGTGTAGGCACGATATATGTTTTGTATATAGGTATTGTTGGTGTGTGAGGACAAGAACCCTCACCATTCCGGCGAGTGAAGTCGAGTGAAGCAAGCGTGCCCTGCTCTTCACACCCAACCCCCTTTCTCTACCACATCCTATCCAACTGTCATTTCCTCATCCTGTCTCCTGTCATTTTCAAACCCCAAAGTCCTTATAGTCCTAATATATGCCTATGACAAATTATATATTAGAAAAGGTATAAAAACGATTACAAACGATCATCTTAATAATTTTATGCAATGGAATTAACTAATTCTATATACAAGATAGGCATGTTTTTTTTTATAATTCATGAATGTTTTACTTGTCTTTTCTTAGTGGGTGTGTGTTTTTTAATCTTATGTAGTTCCGTTTATTAGTAAGTTAAATTGGTATATGCTTGGAATTTGCCTAGATATTTGTAACAAATGAATATTTAAAGCGGCACTTCTTATTCAAATCAAACTTGATTTGAAAAGATACTGACAAAGCCGATGATTTTTGAAAGTTTCTATAATGTTTGAGTTTTTTTTTGGTTTGTTTTGTATTAAGTTTTATTGTTCATTCAAAGCCTGAATGGTTCTCGCTGGTGAATTGGGGTTGTGCCACGTGATTTACGTGCCGCCCCGGCTGCGGTGCCTGATGTTTCCGTTGTTGATGATTTTCTCGGTGTCTGCATACCAGAAGGCGTTGAACTGCCACTGAGATTTCTCCTAAAGTGGTAAAGAAACAAAGTAAAGATTAATTAGTGTCCATTCAAAGTCAAAAAATAAAACATCAAAAGAGTCATAATCACTCAATTTGCTTTTGTTATTTTTTCATAAGTAAACAAGAAACATCAACCATTTCATAAAATCACACAATTTGTTTCATGCAAGCTTAAAAATTATAAAAAATTGGTAGGACCCTAGACCTAACTTCTCACATTGTGTGAGTTTTATTTTCTCGACGAAATGAAAGAACTGCTGGCTTGAGAAACCCTCTCCAGGCAAACAGTTTTTAGACGTTTGCGATGGGTAGTGCAGTGGAAGAAATTTTAATGTGTAATTTGTGTTTTTCGGGAGTAGAACCTATAGTGTGGTGCTGTTTTCAATTGGGGTTCGAACCTACGCCATCCTAGTTATAGCACACAAGTTACCACCACAACATGGAAATAGCTTTCACTTTGGTTTACTGAGTCTGAATTTTCATTGGCTAACATTGATCGAAGTTTATGTAACATTTACATTAGCACAAATGCATTTCCTGCAAGAGATGAGGGAGATATCCGTTTTTTCCGCAGTCAATTGACACATCTAAAAATCTAGTTACCTTTTGTCAACTATGTAGATTCGATGGGTTTGATGTGTTCTGAACGGTAAAACTAGATATTTCGTTAACATTGCTTTAAGAACGTCAGGAAATCACTCGAGTTGTCTACTAAGTACTCAGTAACGAAGTTCTTGACTAGATTTGACGGCCAAACCCCACAAAAGTCAGTTGAAAAAACTGTTTACGTAACCAAGGCTAATAAAAACTGAATACATCGGGCCTTACCGATGAACTTTGAGTAGTTCACAGTGGCTATATTTTCCATACCAATATCGCAACTGTGAGCTTCCCTTAATTTACGTCCCCAAAGAGATTGCAAATCAGACGCAAACGCAAGTTCCGACAAACAAAATTTCTGTCCTATAGGTTAGGTTAGGTAAGAGGGTTGGCGTGGAGTACTCCGTGCCACACTCAGGTCAATATTGACCCATTGTGATGCCCATTGGGGTGAAAGGTTGCTCCTCACCCGTAATAACCCTATATATTATGCGAATGTACTTGTGGATTAAGTACTCACTGTGCTATTGCATACAAACCATCCTGTGGATTTGATAAAGCTAATTATCTTGTCTATTGATGTGCTGGAAAGATCGTCTAGCTCGTGGAAGAAGTGTCTCCCTAGGAATCTGTGCCTTTTGTGTTGGAGACTAGGGCAGTGGCATAGGAAGTGGGTTGTGTCCTCAAGCGCTTCCTCATCACCGCAGCCTCTACAGAGTTCTTCTTCTGTTAAGCGTAGTTTCTTCATATGACACCGCAGAGTGTTGTGTCCCGTTAAGATACCTACGAGGATGGACAGAGATTTCCTATCCTTTCGTATTAGTCTCTCGGTTCTAAATTCATTAAAGGTTGGCCATAGTATTCTTGTTGTATGGCAGATTTCTAATGCGGTCCATCTAGCGTTCGCCTCTACTGTGGCCTTTCTTCCTGCTTCGAGCTTGAGTGAACAAGGCGGGATGTTCACAGAGGTATCAGCTTCTGCTAATATAGCTGTTGAACCTAGCCTAGCCAATTCGTCAGCTTTCTCGTTGCCAGGAATGCCTTCATGTCCCAGAACCCAACAGAGCAATACCTTGTGCTGAGTGCCAAGAACCCTGAGTTCTTCGCGACAGCTTTTCACAAGCTGTAGACAGTTCTTGAAAGGGGGGAGCCTTCCTGGGTATCTGGTACTGCGGCCTCTTTAAAAGTAGCCTATTGTGCCATACCTGATATCTCCGTAGAGCCATCTTTTCACTCCGGATGAATTCATCCTCGCCAAGGAAGTTTTTCCTCTAGACAAAGTCTGCTTGTAGGGTCCGGTGAGAGGCCGATGCGGTGAAGGGGCAATGACCACAGAATATTCCCGTAGGATTCTCAGGTTATTTTTGTCCGGATTGATTAGGAATTTAAATTTTTTGGTGCAGAATTGGGGAAAGAATTGTTTGATCCAGTTCTGTCCAGATGTTTTAAGCTAGCCTTCATTGGATTCGAAGCGTGCCAATCTCGCAGCGTGGTTTTTAAAAAGTCTGGTCCAATGAAGAATGACTAGGTTTTTTTTGGCAAGTTCTTGGATGGTCGTGTATGTTCCAAGTTTTTTTTTTAAATTTTTTTACTAAGCAACGACAGTATGCACATTAATAAACTAAACAAAAGAAACAAATATTATCCGCCAACAACTTCCGGAAGCCTTTTTAATTTGTAGGAAGTCGAAATTAAGTAGGCAATCGCTTTAAATACATGGTGGCCTACCTAAATACGTGTCTACCCCTGTTAGTCAGACCTCCGGCGTTTATTTAGCACTGTGCACGCCTTTAAGCTTCCGTGATAAGTTAGTGCGTTGCGTTCAATTAGGAAAAATAAATATTAAGGCAGTTTTATTTTATTCGCTACGCACGCATCACAATATTCGGATTTAATAAGTATGTACATGGCATCAGTATGCGCCTCTTTGAAATTGTTGTGAAGGGAAAAACTTCAGCAGTTTTTCGAAACTCTGAGATTGACGTTAGGTACTTGAAGGGGTGAGCTTATAGATCTATTCATAGTTTAGAAGTCACTTCCGGTTGCCCTCGCTTAGGGGCTTTCTTTTTTTTTCCCAAAATCTGAGGACGAACCCAGTTGACATTCAATTCTGTCAAAACAGATACTAATTGTGGCTTACATCGTTTTTAGGATTGCTCTATTTACGCTAGAGAAATTTCTCAATCTTCAGACGAGTTGTCAGTAAAATTCGTTTCAAATTGGAAAAAATAAGATGGAGTTTTTCGATGAAATTCAAAATGAAGTGAATTAAAGGTTTGATGCATATTATCTACGGGAAATAAGTATATGTTTGGAGTAAAGGTTCCTTGTCTAGACAAAGATTAAGAAGACAAGAACAACGCCGTTTCATCCACAATCAGATGGGATCGTGGAGCGCTTCAATAGAACACTGAATGAACACCTCTCTAAGGTCGTTGGCAATGACCAGAGAGATTGGGACAAACACATTCCCATGTTTTTATTGGCCTATCGAGGTGCAGTGCACAACACCACAGGACATACTCCATCTGAAGTCCTATTTGGTCGAAAAGTCCGCCTACCTAGTGAGTTAATGTTTGGATCTCCATGCGAAGAATCCAAGAATGAGGAGGACTATGTTACAGACCTCAGGGATATCATCAGGGACGTGCATCGAGGGACTAGGGCTAATATTAAGATAGCCAGTGCCCGCATGAAAACGAGGTACGATACTAAAATGACAACTACAGGATTCGAGGAAGGAGATGTGGTATGGCTATATAACCCTCATCGAAGAAAAGATTTCTCACCTAAGTTGCAACAAGACTGGGAAGGGTCAAATAAAGTCGTAAAACGCAACAAAGACGTTGTCTATCGCTATCGGGACGAACAAGTTTAAGAGGGGGATATTGTGGTGTGGAATGAATCGTGGAACCTAAAATGGTGAAATGAAAACAACCCATAAGTCACCAAACAAGTTCCACTTCCAATTGGAGACTGGAATCTGTCAATTCCCCACTAAGCTAATTCCAGAACTAGCCAGAATTAACTGGAAATTTATCAATTGCTGAAAAGTGTACTAAAAGTGATTTTATTAGAAAAGTTTAACAGACTAGTGTTTTATCTTTTCGAATCCCAGCCCAAATGTAACAATAATTTTCTCTGTTGGACTATCACCCCAAAGTTCTGTGCCACTTACAATGTGTTGTATGGATGCTCCATTTATGGAAATGGGAAAATAAATGCACAAATACGTATAATTCAATAACAAATGTTTATTATTATCCAAAGTACAAATTGGTTCTGAAGAAATCACATGTTTATGGCTACCCATTCTTAAGCTTATGTGGAAAATTTGAAGTACATCCCGACCGATAAGCAGAGGCATAAGTGTAACTTCATCTGGAATAATCATAAGTGACACTTTTTTAAGTTTCTTAGCAGTTTTAAGATAGCAAGATAACATACCATAAGTATAGATTTTGATGTCCCCGAGTCCCCGATAATTTGAATATTGTGGCGTGGAATGAATCGTGGTGAAATGAAAAACAAAC
Organism: Cheilosia grossa; assembly: GCA_963082955.1. Classification (NCBI taxonomy): domain Eukaryota; kingdom Metazoa; phylum Arthropoda; class Insecta; order Diptera; family Syrphidae; genus Cheilosia; species Cheilosia grossa. Next base: position 46,449,311 of record OY720147.1, on the reverse strand, counting down.
TAAAATGGTGAAATGAAAACAACCCCCATTTGTCACCAAACAAGTTCCACCTCCAATTGGAGATTGGAATCTGTCAATTCCCCACTAAACTAAATTAACTGGGAATTTACCAATTGCTGAAAAGGGAAAAAAGTATGTCAGCCAATTGTAGAACCAATTGGTGTTAGCTAGAAAGTTCTCGAAGAGATGGCAGATCAGATATAAAAGGAGAGGTTGTAGAACAGGGCGACAGTTGATTTTTATTAGTGATTGGTTAAAGTTCGAGATAGTAATCGGTTGTAAAGATAAATAAGTGCAGAGTAATAAAGTGAAATAAGTGATTGGTTTGAATCGTTGAAGAACTGTTTAAGTAATATTTTTCTAGTACCTAATTAGTGTATAATCCATAAAAGTGTAATAAAAGTGATTCTGACTAGAAAAGTTTAACAGAATAGTGTTTTATCTTTTCGAATCCCAGCCCAAATGTAACATTGGTGTCAGAAGTGGGATAAAACTTATTCTGTGCTGAAGCGTGTGTTATAAAGAAACATTAAAAAAAAAAAAAAAAAAAAAATTAATTAAATTTGTGATTTTCGAAATTACAAGTGACAAACAAAATGGGTCGTGTATTGCTACAACTAAGCATACCCCAATTAGAAAGTGAATTAGAAAAGAGGAATATCTCTACAGCTGGAGGGAAAAGTGACCTCATACTTCGTCTGCAGGAGGCTGTCGAAAATGAGGGAGAAAATCCAAAGACCATGCTTTTCGACGTGGCAGAAGAACAAGTAAGTACAGGCGTTGATATTAGCGCTATGATGGAATTACTTCTTGCCAAGATGGAAGAACAGAAGAATTCTCTAGAAGAACAGAAGAATTCTATGGAATTGAAGTTCGCAGAACAGAAGAATTCTATGGAATCAAAGTTCGCAGATCAAAAGAATTCTCTTGTCGCCGCACAAAAAGATGCCGTGGAAGAATTTAGGAATGTTCCAAATGTAAAAATCGACGCAATTGATGACAAATTAAACGAGCATGAAACAAAATTTGAGGAAATTAATGAGACGTTTCATAAACACGAGAACATAACTAAAGAGCTCGGCACGAACATCGAGAACATAGCTAAAGAGCTCGAAAAAGTCAAGAAACAGAAAGCTCGGGAATATTCTACTGACTTCCCAAGAAGGAAGGAGATGCAACCACACGTTTTTGATGGTCAAACATCATGGCCGATCTATAAGAGACAGTTCGAAGCAGCTGCAATGACCAATGGATGGGACGACGAGGAAAAGTCGATTGCATTAACGCTCGCATTACGAGGTACAGCTGCAGAATTGCTTCAAACTATCTCAGAAGGAAAACAGCGCGACTATGATGCTTTGGTTAAGGCTATTGAGATGCGGTTTGGTGACGACCATATGCAGCAAGTGTATAGAGTGCAACTGCGCAGTAGATTCCAGAAGAGGGGAGAAACACTCCAGCAGCTGCAAGCGGATATAGAACGGCTAGCGCACTTGTCATATCCCAATGCCGGCGAAGATGTCATCAACGAAATGGCTATTGAGGCATTTACACAAGCCATAGAGGACAGACAGCTGCAGATGGCTCTCTGCCCTGCTGACCAGGCATCTCAAGGATTCCACCGCGTAAGAGAAATAACATCCGTCGAATGTTCATGCCAGAGAACAGAGGTAGTGGACCGGAACAGTGCTCGCAGGGGACCGATCCGTTGCTGGAACTGCAACAAAATTGCACATCTTCAACGACAGTGCAGAGCTGAACGTAGACAGAGTAGTTGTCCTCATTGCAGAACTTAGGAGTCGTATCGAGGAGGCATCTGAACAATCGGCGGACGGAACCTCACAAAGCCATCAGTTAAGAACGAACTTCACGGGGCGGAAGCTGCAAATGTACGACAACGAAATACAACATCGAAAGGGAAGTCTTCATTCAAATGCGGACGCTCTCTCCCGTTGACCGTGCAAAACAGATTGTAAACATTGCTTACGACACGAGGAAAAAGATGTCGTGTCCGTTCAAAGGGTGAGAGCTATGCCTTTTGGTGGCTGGAGTGCACGGGAAATCCGAGAGGCTCAAAAGGAAGATCCGGATATCGAACCTATCCTCGCCTGGAAGGAGCATGAGGGAAAACCAGACTGGCAGGAGATATCCAATAGGAGTCCCGAGCTGAAGGCATACTGGGCGCAGTGGGATTCCCTTCATGTCCAAGACGGCATTCTAAAAAGAAAATGGGAAAGCCCGGATGGAAAGTCGTACGTAATGCAGCTTGTTGTTCCCAGGACAAAAGTTATCGAAGTGCTGAAGGAATTGCATGATGGAGTGTCTGGAGGCCACTTGGGAATAAACAAAATAAAGTACGAGAACGCTTTTACTGGGTCCATTCAAGGGAGGATGTTGAGAATTGGTGCAGGAAATGCGTAATATGTGCGAGGCCAGATGCATCAATATAATGTGGGAGCCCCTTTCGAAAGGATAGCCGTTGATATTGCGGGACCGTTTCCTGAAACGAACAATGGAAATCGTTATATCCTTGTTGTTATGGACTACTTCAGTAAGTGGCCTGAAGCATTCGCTATCCCAAATCAAGAAGCTAAGACTGTGGTGGAGCAAATCGTCTTCAACTGGGTAAGCAGATTCGGTGTGCCTATGGAACTGCATTCGGACCAAGGACGAAACTTCGAGTCCAGGATTTTCCAAGGAGTGTGCCAGTTACTCGGGATTAAGAAGACAAGAACAACACCGCTTCATCCACAATCAGATGGGATGGTGGAGCGCTTCAATAGAACGCTGAATGAACACCTCCCTAAGGTCGTTGGCGATGACCAGAGAGATTGGGACAAACACATTCCCATGTTTTTATTGGCCTATCGAAGTGCAGTGCACAACACCACAGGACATACTCCATCTGAAGTCCTATTTGGTCGAAAAATCCGCCTACCTAGCGAGTTAATATTTGGATCTCCATGCGAAGAATCCAAAAATGAGGAGGACTATGTTACAGACCTCAGGAATATCATCAGGGACGTGCATCAAGGGACTAGCGCTAATATTAAGATAGCCAGTGACCGCATGAAAACGAGGTACGATACTAAAACAACAACTACAGGCTTTCAAGAAGGAGATCTGGTATGGCTATATAACCCTCATCGAAGAAAAGGTTTATCACCTAAGTTGCAACCAGACTGGGAAGGACCCTACAAAATCGTAAAGCGCATCAACGACGTTGTCTATCGCATACAACGAGGAAGAGGCAAGCTGAAAGTCTTTCATGTGGATCGTCTTCATCGCTACAATGGTGCAAATGTTAACGAGTTTGTCGGGACGAACAAGTTTAAGAGGGGGATATTGTGGCGTGGAATGAATCGTGGTGAAATGAAAAACAAACTAAAATGGTGAAATGAAAACAACCCCCATTTGTCACCAAACAAGTTCCACCTCCAATTGGAGATTGGAATCTGTCAATTCCCCACTAAACTAAATTAACTGGGACACCAGAAGAAATCGATGCATTTACAGAGAATTTAAACAAAATTCTAGGTAAGGCATATGATAAAGCCTGTCCTCTACGGACAAATAAGAAAAGGAATTCTCCATCTTGGTGGTCTAAGGACCTCCTAGAAATCAGAAGGAGAGCCAGATCTCTGTTCAATCTGGCCAAGCGTACCAACTCCCAGTCAGACTGGGATCTATACAAAGCCGGACAACGGAAATTCAAAACCGCTGTCACTAGTGCTAAACGTACAGCCTGGCATACTTTTTGCAACGAAATAGAAGACACTAGGGAATCAGCCAGACTTAGGAAAATCCTATCGAAAGAACCTACGGTTCCGGGCTATCTGAAAGACAATACTGGTAACTGGACGAAGTCCTCTGAAGAGACTCTTAGTCTGCTTCTATCTACACACTTCCCGGGTTGTATTCCCAATATAAGGGTCCAGTCTACACCGAACACCGCAACTACTATTGCATCAATACCAGAGGGTATAATAACTGAGGAAAGAATCAACTGGTCGATTGAGACTTTCTCTCCATTCAAGTCACCTGGGCTTGACGGGATTTTTCCAATCATGCTCCAGAAGGCCAGGCCAATTATTATACCAGTCCTGATGAGACTCTTCACACGCTGCCTAGAATGCGGCCACATTCCTAGGTCATGGCGAGAAGTAAAGGTCGTCTTCATTCCGAAGGCAGGCAAATCCAGCCATACGACTGCTAAGGACTTCAGGCCTATAAGCCTAACATCTTTTGTCCTGAAATCTTTCGAAAAACTACTGAACGTTTTCATCCGCAGTCGACTTGATGATAGTGTGATCTCGATGGCGCAGCATGCCTATATTAAGGGTAAAGGGGTTGAGACCGCGCTGCATGAAGTCACCGGAACCATTGAGAAGTCCCTAAAGGACAAGGAATATACTCTAGCCGCGTTCCTAGACATTGAAGGCGCATTCAACAATGTTAAGACGTGCGCAGTGAAGAGAGCACAACTCAACTCCAACGTTGACCAATCGCTAACCAACGTGATTGAAAGCCTGCTCATTGAAAGGATCATTAACGCAGGACTAGGTGACACTGATCTCAGAGTGACAGCCTCGAGAGGTACACCACAAGGAGGAGTAATATCCCCCTTACTCTGGGTTCTTGTTATAAACGAAGTACTAACAAAACTCGAAAATAAAGGGGTCAAAGTAACTGCTTATGCAGACGACGTAGTAATACTTGCTACAGGTAAATTCCTACCTACCATTAGCGAACTACTACAAAACGCATTACGAACACTTAAGGTGTGGGCAGACCAATGCGGTCTTGGAGTCAATCCACAGAAAACTGAACTGGTATTGTTCAGTAACAGAAGAGTGATTCCAAACTTCGATCCTCCAACTATTGAGGGTATACCCCTTAGGGTAGCCGAGAGCGCCAAATATCTGGGAATAATCTTAGATAGGAAGCTCAATTGGAAACTAAACGTCAATGAACGAGTTAAAAAAGCTGCAAATGCTTTTTATGCATGCAACCGCATCTTCGGAAAAAGGTGGGGACCAAACCCCAAAATAATTCTATGGATGTATAAGGCTATTGTGCGTCCAATACTCACATACGGATGCTTAGTCTGGTGGCAAGCCACGAACAAAGCGTCGAATCTAAGACTACTGACCAAAATACAAAGACTAGCTTGTATAGGTACAACCAGCGCAATAAGGACAACACCTACTGCTGGCATGGAGGCAATCCTCGACCTGCTACCTCTAGACCTATACATGCAAGAATCTGCAGCCAAAAGCGCCCTCAGGATCAGTCAAACAAAGAGCTGGAGACCCTACAAACCGGGACATGCACAGATTCTGAATAAATACGTGGGAGATGCTGTCACATCTGACTACTTGTCTCCCCACCTTGACTTCGATATACCATTCTCTTGCTATTTTCCCAGCAGGGAGGAATGGAGCACAGATGAACCCACAAAAGTGACATCGATATCCATCTACACAGACGGATCTAAGATGGACTGTGGAACAGGTGCTGGAATTTTCTCTGAAGAGTTAAACATACACCACTCAATAAGACTACCCGACCACAGTAGTGTCTTTCAGGCGGAGGTTCTGGCAATCGCCGAAGCTGTCCATATGGTGTCAAATTTAGCAATACCAAACAATGATATTACCATATTTATTGACAGCCAGGCAGCTATAAAAGCAGTAGCTGCTATTGAAATAAAATCGAAGCTGGTTCGCCGCTGCCGCGAAGAGCTCAAGGTTCTCTGCTCGCAGCACATCACGCATCTCTGCTGGGTCCCTGGACACAGGGACAAAACCGGCAATGAGATGGCTGACGAACTGGCAAGGAATGGTTCTGCTATGGATCAAAACCGGGCGATTGATTCAATCAAACCACCACTCTGCAATCTTAGAGCGAGAGTGGAAAACAAAACCCGGATGAAAGCCAACAACAGGTGGAAAGAACTAACTACCTGCGAAATATCACGGAAGCTATGGCCGGAATATAATCCAAGTCGGGCTATCAAGCTTATGCGGTTTGATAGAACGTCTTTGTATAAACTGGTAGGGGCCCTAACGGGTCACAACTTCCTAAGATACCACACAATGAAAATGAAACTCAAGAATGACGATATATGTAGGGGTTGCGGAGACGAGGAGGTACACGAGGACACACCTCACTTCCTCTGTCAATGCCCTAGTCTCTGTCACTTGAGGAATAGAACACTTGGAAGATATTACTTCCATGACATACAAGAACTCTCAGATGTATCTTTATCCAATCTTTACAGGTTCATAAATACATCAGGATGGCTGGACAAGGTCGAGTAACCGAGAGGGAACAACGCTAACGCCAACAACATCGGCTAACCCCAATTAAGGGCATCACAATGGGTCCACATGGACCTAAGTGGGGTGCGACAGGACTCGCTTTTGCCGTACCCACCCATTAACCTAACCTAACCTAAATTAACTGGGAATTTATCAATTGCTGAAAAGGGGAAAAAGTATGTCAGCCAATTGTAGAACCAATTGGAGTTAGCTAGAAAGTTCTCGAAGAGATGGCAGAGCAGATATAAAAGGAGAGGTTGTAGAACAGGGCGACAGTTGATTTTTATCAGTGATTGGTTAAAGTTCGAGATAGTAATCGGTTGTAAAGATAAATAAGTGCAGAGTAATAAAGTGAAATAAGTGATTGGTTTGAATCGTTGAAGAATTGTTTAAGAAATATTGTTCTAGTACTTAATTAGTGAATAATCCGTAAAAGTGTAATAAAAGTGATTTTGACTAGAAAAGTTTAACAGAATAGTGTTTTATCTTTTCGAATCCCAGCTCAAATGTAACAATATGATAAACTGCCAATTCTGATTTCTTCGGGCACCATATTTCTTCGAATAAAACTAACCGGACTTCCGTTATCAAGAAGACAATTACATTCAGTAAATTGTGCACTTAGTTTCTCTTACGATAAAAGCAATGCTTACCAACTGAATATAACGCAAGGATTGTCCAATATCGTCGTCATCATAGTCATCTGATGCGGCTCCGAATTGAGTTTTGTTGACAGCACTTACTTGCCTTCGAGACGGCGCCTTCGGACACAGTTTGTAAACATGACCCGGATCTCCACAACGGAAACACGATCAAATCGGTCTCTTCTCCTTGGGACAGTTTGCGGCTATGCGCCCATATGCTGAGCAACTAAAGCATCTGATTTGACTCTCTCCAGACACTGCTTCAGACTTCTTCGATCCTGGTATGACCGCAGTCACTGGCTTGGGTACACTGCTTCTAGCGACTGTTGTTGCCTTCATAACGCGGCAACAGCCTGATGTGTCTGCAAGTCCATCTATAATAAACTCCATTAGGTCAGCTTGGTCAACATCAGCATATGCGACTTCCTGCATGGATAAAACATAATGAAGAAGTGTTTCATCCTTTCGACGGGCTCGGCGACTCAGTTGTTTGTACACTTCTTGCCGAGTCAACCGCTTATCGAACTCGGCTATCAGAAGGTTGCTCAAATCATCCCAGGTGTTCACACGGGTCGTCCTCAGAAGCATTTTTGCTGAACTTTTCAGCAATCTTCGTCCACACACGTATTTACATTTCTCATCACATCCGAGGGATTGAGTGGCGTCCTCATAGTCACCGTAAGAGTCGTCGCCGGAAAAAGAAGAGACCGCGTTCTCGATGTCGCTGAAGTCTACTCGCCTGGTAGGTAATGAATTAGATTCGGATTCATCGAGCTCTCGGCGGAGGTCTGCGATGCGTTTGCGCCTTTCCAGGCGAATCAACAATTGTTCTTCTTCGATGTCTGAACTTGTGCTGGTAGTAGCACACGCTGGTACATTACTGAGGGTTGGCTTAGGCTTCGGCGTGTTCACTTCAACGGAAGTTGTTACGTTCGCAGCGATCATCGGTGCAGGTGCAATGGCGGAAGATGCGACAGCTGTCTTAGGTTAAGCTGAAGTTCCGTAGGCGGAGGACGTCTGAATTCCGGAAATTATTGGGGCTAAAGTTCCACTCACTTAGCCATGGAGGCTCCATGGCTAAGTCATCGTCCGAGCTCTCGCTCAACCCCTGTTCATACAATGCCCGTAACAGGGCCACTGTTGCAGAAGGTGGCACTTCAATCCGCGCAGCGTGAAGTGCTTCTTGCAGTTGAGACTTCGTTAGTTTGGTTGACATTTTAATAATCTCACCTAATCTTGATTCCTGAGGTCATCCACACGTTTTTCTTTTTCGATTACTGTGGTACCCCACATCTGACGTTATAAGTCGGTTATTTTAATCGAAATTCCCTTTATTAATTTATATTTTTATTATATTACAGCTGCTTCTTTTTCTTCTCGTTTTGAATATGGCCGACCCTCACCTGAATTTATGTGGTATTCGTTTGGGCTTCTTCAGATTTGCCCTCAGATTTCAGATTTCGTGTGCCTAATCGAACACAAAAACACTCTTGCTCTTTTTTGTGTTGATATTCGTGCGACTTGAATATGTGTAGTCTTCGACATTTTTCTATGCGCTTTCCATTCACTGGTTAAATTTTATATTAAAACATTCGAAATTTGCACACATATAATTTACGAAAATAGATCCACCGGATACAATGCCTTTCTTTGCTGTAGAAAAAATTCACGCAAATGTAAACAACTTCCACCAGTTGTCAAACTCAAATGCACTTGGATTGGTAAATCTGAAGAAAATCTGAGAAAATGAAATAAATGAAATCTGAAAAAAATTGCTTTTTTTGTACCAAACGAACATAAAAATTGCTCTGAGGGCAAAAAAGTGCTCTGCGAGCGCCTAATCGAACAACACATCACCATCACTGCTTACATCTTATAGAAGCCAACAAATTTAATGAAACACAACTCATAATTTTTGATTACTTTATTAAGCAAATGTTATTTTTTTTTTCTTTTGCAATAAATGATTTCCATGTCATTTCACAAACAAATAAAGGGGTAACAACTGGTTAGGAAAGTTAATTACAGCGTTTTACATAACATAATAATTTATTACTGGTAAATATTTAATTTTAACGAAAAAAAAAAAAAAAAAAATTAAATAAACAAAAATTAAAACTGAGCTCACATAATAACTTAAAATTATGACTTTTAGTAGGACTTATGTTAAATTATTAAAATAAGGAAGAAGTAACTGTATTCTTAATATGATTAGTAAATTTGTTATTCATTCTCTTTTCGAATATTTCGACGGATAACACACATATTTCCATCACACAAACAAACTGGCGATTTCATTCATGCGAGGGTAATACGTGCGATTCTCTTTCAAATATACATTAATATATAATTATATATTAGAAAATGTATAAAAACGATTACAAACGATCATCTTAATAATTTTATGCAATGGATTTAACTAATTCTATATACAAGATAGGCATGTTTTTTTTTATAATTCATGAATGTTTTACTTGTCTTTTCTTAGTGGGTGTGTGTTTTTTAATCTTATGTAGTTCCGTTTGTTAGTAAGTTAAATTGGCATATGCTTGGAATTTGCCTAGATATTTGTAACAAATGAATATTTAAAGCGGCACTTTTTATTCAAATCAAACTTGATTTGAAAAGATACTGACAAAGCCGATGATTTTTGAAAGTTTCTATAATGTTTGAGTTTTTTTTTTGGTTTGTTTTGTATTAAGTTTTATTGTTCATTCAAAGTCTGAATGGTTCTCGCTGGTGAATTGGGGTTGTGCCACGTGATTTACGTGCCGCCCCGGCTGCGGTGCCTGATGTTTCCGTTGTTGATGATTTTCTCGGTGTCTGCATACCAGAAGGCGTTGAACTGCCACTGAGATTTCTCCTAAAGTGGTAAAGAAACAAAGTAAAGATTAATTAGTGTCCATTCAAAGTCAAAAAATAAAACATCAAAAGAGTCATAATCACTCAATTTGCTTTTGTTATTTTTTCATAAGTAAACAAGAAACATCAACCATTTCATAAAATCACACAATTTGTTTCATGCAAGCTTAAAAATTATAAAAAATTGGTAGGACCCTAGACCTAACTTCTCACATTGTGTGAGTTTTATTTTCTCGACGAAATGAAAGAACTGCTGGCTTGAGAAACCCTCTCCAGGCAAACAGTTTTTAGACGTTTGCGATGGGTAGTGCAGTGGAAGAAATTTTAATGTGTAATTTGTGTTTTTCGGGAGTAGAACCTATAGTGTGGTGCTGTTTTCAATTGGGGTTCGAACCTACGCCATCCTAGTTATAGCACACAAGTTACCACCACAACATGGAAATAGCTTTCACTTTGGTTTACTGAGTCTGAATTTTCATTGGCTAACATTGATCGAAGTTTATGTAACATTTACATTAGCACAAATGCATTTCCTGCAAGAGATGAGGGAGATATCCGTTTTTTCCGCAGTCAATTGACACATCTAAAAATCTAGTTACCTTTTGTCAACTATGTAGATTCGATGGGTTTGATGTGTTCTGAACGGTAAAACTAGATATTTCGTTAACATTGCTTTAAGAACGTCAGGAAATCACTCGAGTTGTCTACTAAGTACTCAGTAACGAAGTTCTTGACTAGATTTGACGGCCAAACCCCACAAAAGTCAGTTGAAAAAACTGTTTACGTAACCAAGGCTAATAAAAACAGAAATACATCGGGCCTTACCGATGAACTTAAATACATCGGGCCTTACCGATGAACTTGGTGGTTAAGGTATCTTATAATGGGAAAGTTGTCTGGACCGAGGAGGAGAGGCTATCACTCCTCACCTAGAGAAAGCCACTTTCTGACCAAAAGGGACAGCAGGGGAACAATGTTCCCAAGATCGTCATACGTGGTGTAGAGCCACATCCTGCAAGAGGTACCACTGATTTCGACTGAATATGACGGATCTAGAGCGGAAACTCGATAAAAACCCGTAATCCCGGGTGTCTAACAACCGTGCCTATGGGATGAATGGCACTACGTAAGTGTGTCTTGTTACGGTGAACTCCGGATAACAGGCGACCTCCGGTTTAAATTAGCCCTCCCGAGGTATGGAGCTCTGCCTCGGGCGACGGACTTTCTCGCAAAAACATATGGAAACAAACAACAAGAAAACAGAAAACAACTATGGACCACCCAGTCTCTACAACTACGGCACTTGGTCCTGCTGGAGAGAATTCGGTCATCACCACTCCCATGGAAGTTATATCGGCGGAAGAGGAAGCTGCGTTACTCGCATCCCCGAAATCATCAACAGTTACAGACAAACCATCTGGGTCAGTCAAGCCAAATGATACTGGCAAAGTCAAGCTATCCGGAGCTGGACGTAAACGCCTGAAGAAACTGCTTGACGCAGGGTATCAGATAGAAGAGGCACGTTCAATGGCCTCGGAACCTGCGCAGTGCAAGGACATTCGTGGCAAAAGACCAAGGGCTAAAAAGTTCGACTCCAATGAGCAACACTCCGAAACGGAAGGCTACTGACGCTGCACCTTTATCACCTCAGCAAGCACCCACCTTCCGGGACGTTGTTGGTTGTACAAAGATAGGGGTAATACCAACAGACTACCCTGCTACCATATGGTCCACAGACCAATTAAAATTGGTACAAAACAGTGTCCTGGATAGCATTCTCAAGCAACAGGACAATACTACCAAGCCCCAGTTCCGTGGTTGTACATTCAAGCCCGGTTGGCTTGCTTTTACGTGCAAGGACCAAAAGACGAGTGACTGGGTGGAAAGGACAATTCCTACGTTAATACCATGGGAAGGAGCCAAACTCAAGGCTGTGAAAGAGGAAGAAGTTCCTCGGCCACAAATTTTTGTCGGCTACTTCCCTGGTGAGGTAACTCCAACCAGCAAAGTACTGGGCCTAGTTAAAGGGCAAAATAACGGTCTGAGGGTAGACGACTGGAGGGTATTAAACCGGGTGCAAAGGCCCCAAATGACGGAGCTCACATTAGCTCTAGACCCAGAATCCGCAAATACTCTCAAGGCCTTAAATGGCAGCATAAGCTACGGTTTCGGTGATGTATACCTACGGCCAAGAAATAAGGACATCCCGAGACCAAAGGTTGCCAAGAAGGAGACTGCAGTTACGAATGCAGGGATCACCCAGGACCCAAAAGCAAAGACATCTGCTCAAGGTTCTCCGAAGACTACGGCTAGTACATCAATGGCCGCAGTTGATAATATCCCTAGCTGCTCATACAGACGCCCGATGACAATGGTGCCATCTATGGGAACCACTGCAAGCCGAGAAAGACCAAGGCAACGTGTGTCTGGCTAACATCGCAAATGCGAGAGACGGGACCCTGAAGAGGCAGCTCTGCAGAGGTAAAAAGGTGGCTCAAAGGGGTGTCACCAACGAAAATAAATATGCGACGTCCATCCGCAAACAACACCAGAAGGCAACTTAAGTGCCTTCAAATAAATCTCCACCATGCTAAGGCAGCTTCTAGTGTCCTAAGCAGGAGATTTATTAAAGAAGACCTTGATCTGGCCATGATTCAGGAACCATGGACCTTATCAGGAGCCGTAAAAGGGCTCCCAAATGAAGAAACCTGTAAGTTAATTTACGATAAACAGCATGTCCGCCCAAGGGCAGCTTTAATGATAAATAAAAACTTAATTAAAACAACTTTTCCAATTTCAGAATTTATTCAAGGAGATTTGGTGGCGGCACTCATCGCAATACCAAACGCCGGTCAAAAGGGAGGGTATTTGAAGGTCGTTATCGCCTCTGCCTACCTCCCTGGAGACACCTCTGAGGCACCAACTTCAGAGGTAGCGGCTTTGGTAACATATTGCAGAGAAAGGAGACTACAGTGGATCCTCAGCTGTGACGCCAATGCCCACCACACAGTGTGGGGGAGCACCAACATAAACAAAAGAGATGAGTCCCTTTGTGCTAATAATTTTGTGGTGGTAAATAGAGGGGTAGAACCAACCTTCATAAATGCGATTCGTCAAGAGGTTTTAGATCTCACTTTGGCAAGTCCATTTATTTATAGTATCATCGCAAACTGGCATGTTTCTGGAGAAGTATCTATGTCGGACCATAATCACATTAGATTCGACCTGGAGGCTTATTCCGTAAGAAACACAGTTTACAGAAATCCAAAATCCTCTGATTGGGAAACCTATCGGCTAGTCCTCGAATCAGAACTAAATCGCTCATTAGTTCCACTAGGGACCATTCCGGAGTTGGAAACTGAATCCGAACAGTTCCAAAGAGACATAACCTTCGCCTATGAAAGCAGTTGTGCCCTCAAAAATAGGAAAACACGAAGAGATGTTCCTTGGTGGCATAAAAGACTTGACGTCCTTAGGAGCATAACAAGAAAACTTTTCAATAGAGCTAAGAACAATGGCAATTGGTGCCAATACAGAACAGCTCTCACTGATTAAAACAAAGAATTGAGAAAATCGAAACGAGTGACTTGGAGAAAGCATTGTGAGAGCATTGAAAATCTCCCTGCAGCTACACGGCTCCAAAAAGTCCTTGCTCGCGATCACTCAAACGGCATTTGCTCTCTGAAAAAGCACAATGGCGTATTTACGGATACCCCTGAAGAAACCTGTCAACTTCTTCTCGATACGCACTTCCCAGATTGCATCCACATAGACAACCCACTCGTACCGAGGAGGCATCAGGATCTCACGGTATCAAAATGGGATTATAGTCTATCCGGAAAAATATTTCAGCGAGACTGGGTGAAATGGGCGATCTCGTCCTTTAGCCCTTTTAAATCACCGGGAACCGATGGCATCTACCCCTGTCTTTTACAACAGGTCGTGGATCTATTGGCGTCGCAACTAATTAGGGTGTTTAGATCCAGCCTATCCCTAAGCCATGTACCATCGAGCTGGACTAAGGTCAAGGTGGTTTTCATATCCAAGGCTGGTGGGAAATCCGAACAACTAGCGAAATCATATCGCCCCATCAGCCTTAGCTCCTTCTTCCTAAAAACCATGGAGAAAGTCCTTGATCAATACATAAGGGATCAGTTCCTTACAAGTAATCCACTTCATGCGAGCCAGTTTGCATACCAAGCCGGTAAGTCTACCGAAACTGCCATACACAGCCTCACAATGAGGATTGAAAAGGCTCTGGCAGCAAAGGAGACGGCTCTATGTGCCTTCATAGACATCCAGGGAGCGTTTGATAATACCTCCTTTGAGGCCATAAAGCAAGCTATGATAAGGAAAGGCATCGCCCCACTAATCATAAAATGGGTTCTAAATATGTTAGAAAGTAGAATCATTAATCTGGCGTATGGAGGCTCACAAAAGACTGTTAAGGCCACTAGGGGCTGTCCTCAAGGAGGAGTACTTTCTCCTCTATTGTGGACTTTAGTCATAGATGAACTCCTAGACCACCTCACACAATCGGGGTATTTAATACAAGGTTATGCAGATGATGTAGTAATCACTATCAGAGGCAAGCATGACTCCACGATATCTGAAATCATGCAAAGGGCCTTAAACTTAACCTATAGATGGTGTCAGAACAAAGGATTGACCTCCAAAACAGTCATGATACCATTCTCAAGAAAGAGAAAACTAGAACTGAAACCGATCAAGCTGAATAACGCAGTTATAGACTTATCAGGAGAGGTTGAATATCTGGGAGTAATTCTAGACAAGACTCTCACCTGGAATTCACACCTTGATCATGTCACAAAGAAGGCGACAAAGGCAATTTACATGTGCCATCGTCTCTATGGCAAAACCTGGGGCCTAAAACCTAAGACGATCTATTGGTCATACAACACGATCATCAAACCAATGATCACCTATGCAGCGATATCATGGTGGCCAAAAACCGAACAAGTAACGGCCCAACAAAAACTAAATAAGGTATATCGCTTAGCATGCGTTGGTATAACGGGCGCAATGAAAACTTGTCCAACCGCAGCCATAGGGGCAATGCTCAGTCTTTTGCCTTTACATATTTCAGTAAAGAAGGAAGCTGGTCTCAGTGCCCTCAGGCTCCCTGATATATCAAATCTTAAGGCAGGAAACCTCACAGGACACCTTAGGGTATTACAAATGTTCCAAGATGATCCTATGATCAAGGTATCAGACACCATGCTTAAAAGACTTCGCTTCACCAGGAAATTTAAGATAGTCATATCTGACAGGAGTACCTGGAGAGGCAACCAATTCGTAATACCATCAGGATCACAAATCTGGTACATCGATGGTTCAAAGATGGAAAATGATGCCACCGGTGCTGGGGTCTATGGGCCTAGGTTCCAAAAAGCTATAGCACTGGGAAAATCACCAGACATCTTTCAAGCGGAGATACACGCCATAGAGATATGTGTCCGAGAATGCTTACGAAGGAACATGAAAGGTGCCCGCATCTACATCCTCTCAGACAGCCAGGCAGCTCTTAAGGCCTTAAGATCGTATTCGATCAGATCAAAGCTGGTCTGGGAATGTTTTAACCTCCTTGAAGATCTGGCCAAGGACAACATAGTCACCGTTGCTTGGATACCAGGTCATGAGGGATTCGAGGGCAATGAACGTGCGGATTGTCTGGCGAGAAGAGGCGCATCACGCCTGCTCACTGGTCCTGAGCCCTACTTCGGGTTGCCTTTGAGTTATGTACACTCAAAATTTAGGAAGTGGGAAGATGATCACCTTGCCGAATACTGGACGGAATCAAAAGGACAGAGGCAGTCAAAAAGATTCATAATCCCAGCTCGTAGTAAAACAAAAAAGTTACTTGAGCTAAGCAAAGAAGATCTAAGGATCCTAACTGGTTATCTTACTGGTCATTGGCCACTAAGATACCATCTTAAAAAAATGGGACTCACCGATGATGACTCCTGACGACTCTGCGGAGAAGATGAGGAGACAACGGAACATATACTCTGCGAATGCCCTGCTGTGGCAAGGGGCAGAGATATCCACATGCAAGGGGCGTTTTTAAGCCCTGCAGATATGAGAAATATGGAACCAAGAAGGGTACTGAGGTTTATAAAGAGCCTTAACAGTTCCCTGGGTCAAACAATAGGGGCCAACACAATAGATCTCTTCTGGTCGCAGTGTACGGGGCCCAATTATTACAATACAATACAATAGGCAAGGCCGGATTAACCGTCGGGGCCCCTAGGCAATGCCTCTACACTTTTCTAAGCAGTCCCCTTTTCTGGCAGTTCTACGAACCTTATGAAGAGATGTGGCCATTGAGTAAATTAATACGTAGTACATTTGCACTCTTAAAATAGCATTTTCGAAGCGTTGTGTTAAAAAAATATGCTAATCGTTAGGCGTTAAAATAGCATCGACAAAATCGTATGTCTTTCTCTAATAATTTGAAATATGACAATGCAATAATAATGTCATCAAGGATACAAATATTCAAATTAAATTTTGAAACGATGAAATATTTTCAAATTATATTTTTTTTTTGTGGGCGGGTATCCTAGCCAATACGGAGCCCCTAAGTTGCCTACACAAGCAATTCGCGAACAACATTGGTACTTTTAAAGAAAAAAATTCTAGGGAAACAGAGCAGTATTCTGTTAACTTCTTTTAAATATATAAACAGGCGAAGTCAAATTCAACATAAGTATAAGCCAGGCCACTATAATGGTAAAATTTTTTAAACTGGGGTAACTCTAGTATTGTTAAAGGGTGTATAATACTTTAATTTTTCAGCTTTTACATACTGCATTTGATAATAAGTGAACACTGGATTTAATTTCTGCAATTTATTATAAACTTTTTACAAATTGGTTTACATGATGATGATCTCCTTTGATTTCTAATAAGTTTTTCATCTGTCGCTTTGTAGTATCTTCTTATTGTTTGACATTGAAGTTGTCGGAAACTACTCTGTTCAAATAAACACTTCGACATTTGATATATTCGATATATACAACCTAGCCGATACAATTTCTTTGACTTAAATGTGTAGGTATTTTCATAGTGGAGTCTTGGTTTGTAATCTCTGCCCGGCTTTAATCTACTGAATTCGAGAATAGAGTTAGACCAATAGGTTCGAATGCATTTTTATTCGCGAATTTTTTTGGAACTAATTAAATTAAACAGATAATACAAGTACATTTGAATGCAAATGAAGGCTAATTAATAAGAATAATATTGAATTGCGGTGAACGCACTTAGAGAAGAAGGTAAATATTTAGGTATAACGTTTACTCAGTTTTTGTTCAGGAGGTAAGTAAACAGTCCAAAAAACAATTTCAATGGGAAAAACTTCATCATAACGAGCTCTTTTAATTTAAAGTCATCCCCAACAATTATGATTTTGAAGTATCGGCGTTTTGAAATGTCTACCGAGCAGAATTATTGCAAAGTTAATAGGTTCATAGATATAGGTATAATTGGTTGTTAATCGACAATTCGATCGTGAACTACATTTGGAGCAGTGACGTGCCGTGGTGCTTTCAGTAGGGTGTTCACTAAGTTTTCTACCTTAGTAAGAAAGTGTATTTTTAATTATATTCCAGGTTCCAGGACACTACGATCCCATTTCTTTGGTTTTTTTTATAAATACCTATAGTTACATAATAATTCTGTGGCAACAAGGAAAAACAGCATAAGTCGACTTATGTCAAAATTGAGTTAATGTTACTATCGGATGCACTGTATCCTGCTTTATATGTCATATTTGTTTCATTGAAATATCTCTTAGGGTTGCTGTGTTAGGGGTCAGGAAAAAACGTCGTCTTCCCACATCTGCAGGCAAACCTTTATCCTTAATACTGCGCTCTTGAAAAGTGGCTAAAAATGACTTATGTTGTTTTTCCTTGTTGCCACAGAATTTTTTGTTTTTTGCTTTTAACTTTTTTGTATTTGGAAACAATGCGTTTATTTAAAGCAACCCTGAAATGGTCAGAAAATTTGAAAAAAAAAAAAAACAAGGCTAACAGAAGACTTTGCTTTCAGATTTCGAACCAGAGTGAAAATAAATATTTATTCATTTGTATTTTAAGGTTCTGTGAAGTATAGCGCACCACAGGAGAATGAACAAAGCGCTAGGATAGGAATGGGATGCTGGCTGTGGGCTGTGGCTATTGTATGGATGATCTTGTGCTGTGTTTTGTTCTTCGTCTTGTTCCTGCACACACCACACGCCACACCCCACACCACACAGTAGGCAAGGCACACGGCAACAAAACAACCCTACGTTTGCCAGGGTGGAACGATAACGAAATTGAAACTAAAAATACGAACAGCATCGGGGTGCGCTTGATGTAGGAGAACACCAAGAGAGGTAGATTTATGAGGGAAGAAGGTTTTTTGTTTTCTATTTTGTCTTTTTTTTTGCATGTGTTTTGCCTATCCATGGTGATCTAAAATTAAATGAACACCCTGACGGGTGAGTTTCATTTCCACCTCGTTACTTTGACATTGGATTGGATTTATGGATATAGGGAGCTTTGGATTTTGTTGCGAAATGATTTTTTCAGCATCTTACGTTGATTTCAAGGTGCCTGTTTGAGTAAACGTCACTGAGATATATTATCTTAAACCGTAGAGATATAGAGAGTGGACCACATTTCAAGCAGACAGTTAAATATTAAACCACTAAATAATGTACTCATGTGCGGTGGCGAACTGTCAGAACTTGGACTTTTACCTATCCCACAAAAATATTTGATTAGATTTTGCTAAATAAAATTACAATTACAATTCAAAACAATCTTTGCTAACTTCACAACAATCTTTATAAAACAACATATAGAGCAGCTGTTAATGCACATGGATACAAAAAAAAAGGTAAATAAATAGGAAATTTAATCATCGACATACAAAACAGAATAAAACAGAAGCAAAACCATAAAACATTGATGTTTTCGAATTAATTGCGATAAAATTTACCCCAAACTGTTTAAATTTATACTGTTTGTAGTCGAACTGGAATTACTGGAAGGCGAGGGAAACGACTTATCGGTCGATGCCTGCCTTATTGGAATCCTTGAAGGGCGGCTTTGAATGTTAGAATATAAATATATGTTGAATAAGCATTATAATCATTATGGATAATAGTTATGAGTCAGTGGATTAATTGTGTTTTCATGACAGATTTTGTGTGAAACGTCTGCCGTTTGTTTGGAATACAAGTAATGAAAATAAATACAACTATTATAAAAAAAAGAACAAAAGCTAAATTAATTTAAATCAAAAATTATGTATGAGTTAAATAAGTGAATGCACATGTGTTTACCTATATCGGAAGCCAAAGCCAGTTAATGCCGGTATGCTAGAGGATCTACTCATTCCACCATTGCTGTGATAACGTGTTCATTGTTGGGTTAGCATGTTTAGTATTTTTTTTATGTTTAGTTGGTATATTGTATTGTTAAATGGCAGCATATCAATTGCAATGGAATCGTTGTTAATTCGTGCATGATAAATAAGAATGCAAATTTAAGTAAAATAAATTAGAAAAAAATAAAATAAAATAACAATTAAATATAAGTAATAAGAATACAAATTTGTAGAAAGCAAATAAACCTAATTGGCATATTCAGTGAAATGTGAAATCACTAGTTTTACAATTACCTTGTGGGAGCAGGACTTGCTGAGCCGGAAGCAGTTTTTCGGGTGATAGTACTTGTACCATTGGGTCGTGAAGTCACTGGGGTTACTGAAAGTCGTGATGGTCTCTGTGCGATTCCCTGACCTCCGGTGGGAGTGGAAGTCGATAGAGTAAGTTTGCGTTGCGGAATGCGTGATGGGGTTTCGTCTTGAAATAGCCAAATGAGTTAAATATCTAGCTGGTAGAAAGATTTTTTTTTATATATTTACCGGTGCTATCCAGTGAGAGAGTTGATCCATGCCTTGAAGGCGGCTTCGATCCCTGACGGCTTGCTGGTCTAGAGTTGGGTTTCGATCCGGCCCTAGAGCCTCCTGGAGTGAGACCGGTCCGTGCGTATGATACCTTTCTTGGCGTATACCTTCCAGATGGTCCTGCCAGACTTCCTTCATTGTCGCTCAATGAATCTGGCGTCGAAGCTGACAGCGATGACCTCGAAGGTCGCGACATTGGTATAGACCGTATTGATCTCTCTCGAACCTAATTATGACCATCCATGTTGGATTATATATTCAATTTACATATATATTGCATTTAAAAAAGAAAGCGTTCAATTTGTTTCTTATGGTGAAGTGGTATTGATGAGAACAGTGCTTTTGCTTATAGCACAACTTACCCAATGCGTGGACGGATGACAATGTGGTGCATGTGGACTTAAGGGCACTGAACGACTATTATTGCTACGCACGAAAACAGTGCCACCTGCCCCCATATGCAATGGGAATGCACATGGTATTTGCTCTTGGGCACGAAGTCGTTCAAATATTGGCATTAGTTCGGCCAAGTGTTCGTCGGCTACATTATAATCACGGAATAACAACATTAAATAAACCGAATTTCTTAAACGATATCACACCAAGTCTATGATCATTTAATTTATCTTTTTTCATATAACACTGGGTGCATTAGAGCAAATTTATCAATAGAAAAAAAGAAAAACAACAGCATCGTCGCATTTAATTTGAACTGATTATGGGGTATCAAAGAAAATCACTTATCGGTCACAAAAAGCCATGCAAAAGATAAATGTTCATATATTTTAAAACTTCCCTTCGGTTTGGGCACATTTTTGGTGATGAGCACTCATGAGAAACGCAACAAAAATTTCAAAAAAAAAAACGCCCAATCAGAAATTCCATACATGTCATAACATAAACATAAAGTGTGTGCTTTTTACAAATTAGAATACCAAATGATTTTTGAAAATATGATACAGCTTGCCCGCTCTCGCAATGTACTACACTTAAAGTTGCTTCTAGCAGAAATCCTCAATAAATAAAAAATAAAAACCTTTACATCATGCTTTGTAAATAAATAATACAAAGAAAATATGAATATATTACATCACACAACACATCATCATCAATACATCAATTTTGGAATAGTCTTTGGAGAGATATCGTCAGGGCAGAGGGCTTAAGTTAACACAATACTTACCGTTCTTTGTTGGACAGAAGGATTTGGTTTACCTTACTGCCTTGGGATCAGTCAAGCACATCTTGGACAAAAATGGCTGGATGGTTGAGCGTAATGTAACTTTAACAACGGAACAAATTTATGTAGTCCCAATAAGATGAATTGTTGGTTTCGATTATGATTACTTTAATAAGAATGCGTAATTAGGACTTGGGTGTTTACCTTCATGATGGGACCTTGGCCGCTCATGTATGCGGGGGTACTAGCTCCGTTGTGTGTGGAGGAAGTTGGCGTTGATCGGCGCGGTGTAAAGGCTGCCATGCTCTGTGACACTCCGTCAGCCAAAATGAATTGTTCTCGCAGCTCAATGTTAGTGCGTCCCTTAGCTATTTCAATCAATTTATGATTTTAAGTTTAAATTGCATTTGGTTGAAAGATTTTTTTGTTGTTTTGTATTGAAGATGGATGGCACATAAGGTAAATTTTGTTGTATGTAAAGCAGCCGATTTCAGCAAAATTGTAATTCGGTTGATTACCGTTTTGTTTTGGATATTGTCGAATTAAGCGTGGGAATGGACAAAACAATAAGTGAGGACAATAGAAACAAAAAAGAAAAACAAAAATAATGATAAGGATAAGAAGCAACACAATAAGATAAAAGCAAAATCAAAATCACAGCCTGAACAAAAAATGTAAGAACAAAACGAATATTATAACCCAAACAAACACTAGTAATAATGTCATTCCTACTTACAAAAAATTGAGTCTTAGATATTTTTGGCACACTTAGTTTAAAAACGTATAAGACTACAAAAGCAAATCAACCGTTTGATTAATATAAAGAAATAAATGCATGGTAATATGTAAGGAACATAAAATCTGAGAGCAACGTGATATGAATAATGTATTGCGAATGTCTATGGGATAGGGTATTTTTTATAGCAGAAATATATTTGTTCTTAAGATGTGCGACCGTATAAATTGCCGCTATCGTTTGTCATCTCAGTTCATAGGGGAAAAAACGAAATGGGAACACAAGAGCAGCGCGGGTATTTGGTTAAAAAAATACACCAATTAAATTATAATTTGTGTGTATTTGCTAATGAATTGCACACATCTTATAACTCCAAAAGGTACAGCTCTTAGCTGGTTACGATATTTGAAAATTCTGTGCATTGATAAGACACATAGCGCGATTATGATTTATGATAAATAAAGGGTTTTTCAATAAGAGTTTTTCAATAATAATATCAATTGGATATCAATGAAATTCTTAATTCCTGTGAAAGTACGTTCGATGCCATTATGTATGGAACTCGATTTCTTTTGCATGGCCACCACGGGCACGCTTGCAGAAATCCAGACGCAGAACCACATTTTCGATGGTTTTCAAGCATAAATCGGCCGATACTGCTGCAATTTCTCGTTCGATATTCGTACGAAGTTCATCAATCGTCGCTGGCTTGTTGGCATAGACCATAGACTTGACGTAGCCCCACAGGAAATAGTCTAACTTCTTTGTCTCACTGGCACGGGAACATTTTGTACTGTGCCTGTGGATTCAAATTTTTCCACTAGACGCTCAATTGTTGATCTGCTAGGATGATTATGACGACCATAAATTGGACGTAGCGCTCTTAACGTTGAGGCCACTGACTCCGAATTTCGGTAGTAAATTTTAATAATTTTGACTCGTATATCTTTCCATCATGAAATGGCAAACCTTACTGAAGAGAAATGTCAAATGAGCGGCAAGAAATTCGGCGTCCTTTGCTATCCCTGTCGCTCTACTTTTGTAGCGTCCCTGTTGAAAAACCCTTTACGATTGATTTTTTTTTTTGAGATTAAAGTTCACATGCAATACGCCTCTCCTTGCCAAAGAAATATGTAAAATGAATGCACTTTCTTTTATTGAGTACCTTAAGTCAGGCACATTGAAGCCGATTAGCGCGGACAGTCTGCGAAGACTCAGTCTGAATATGAATACATTTCGACTTTAGCAATGCATACGAATTACGATATTTTCAAATTGGAAACAAAAATATCGATCTGCTGAATGTGGGATAGTGCGAAGTTAACAGCTTCGCAGAAGGCAAATGCTGATGGAGAATTATTCCCGAATTTCATTCGAGTGGTTAAACCAGTGTTAAAAAGGACCCATGTCACACAACATAACAGCATTTGAAAACCTACTCCGCATCACATCTCAGGTTTACAAAAATAATAACATACAACAAAACTGTAATAGAATAAGAGATTACTAAACATCTGATTTCAGTCGATTGCAATATTAGACCATCGACTGTATCCAGGCAGAGTTAAAATTTACATTGGTTGGCATAAGCTTGTTGAAGAACCATAATCTGATCGAGAGTCATTCTGTACAAAACACAACATGCTTCGTGTTGTGATGGGTCGTTTGGATTCGGAATCGGCAGCACCAACGTAACTATTTTCGATACGTATACATAAACAGGCAGATGATGATGATGATTATGACGAAAGTAATGAATCAGGTAGTATAACACACAACATGCATTCAATTTTACAGAAAAACGACTCGAATAAACGCGTTTATTGGATATTTTTCGAGAAAACATTATTTAAAAGAAAAAGACAAACAACAAAATACATAATAACATTTAATTTCGAAAGAGAACGAGGTTTCATGTAAATTAATTGCAATTTGACGAACCGTTTGTGGAGCGTGAAAATAGAAATGTTAAAATTCATTATAATGGAGTAGCATGTATATTGTGTTCTTTAACATTAATTTCAAAGGGAAACACGTCTTTAATTCACATTTCTCTGTAAAATGCATAACTGACAATTTATTACATACATATATTATTACTATAAGCTTTTTGTGCAAGCACCTACCACAAATTACCTTACTTTGCAGAGTGTAGTTAATGATTGTAGCCTAGCACACCCTTATACAAAATGCTCTTATGATAAAACTGAAGCATGAATGAAATGGATTTCTGTTCTAGGTTATTAATTGAACCCCACAATAGCTCAACAAAATGTTAATCGCATTGAGTAATGGAATAATGCATTTGGTGATGGTATATTAAACTATGCAAGTGTTTTTAATTGTAAGATATTTTTTGATTTTTTTTTTTCGTTAGGTATAGTAATATTAATATAATTATATTTGTTTTTATTAAATGACCATTTCCTTTGGTTGATTAATATTTTATACTAGTATATCGATATAAGTAGTTGGTTAAGTTATTGTAAAACATGACACTTACCTCGACAGGGGTCGTTCTTCTGCAAGAACTCATCTAAGGCTACCCAGCCGCCGCCAACGCGCACCATGACAGTGCTGCGAAGGATGCGAACGAGTCTTAGCTTCTGCGAATCGCCAAACTACAATTTTATATGCAAGTTATTATAAGAGTGCCGAAACTTTTCGTTTGTGTGTTTATGATACTCACCCTGTACTTGCCTTCGCCGACTTGGAAAACGCGGAATTTCTGTCGACATGTGCAAAGCATTACCAAACGTTTAACTTCATCATGAATCTTGTCCGAATCGTTCGCTGGTTTACGCTCTTGCCAGTCCGGTCGAAGTGCCGCAATAAATTCTTGCCAATCGATGAGTCCTTCTCCGTTTCGGTCGAATAGGTCAGCTACTGCGCCCATTTCCATCCGGGATGTGTCAAATTCTTAAGCAAAAAGTAATCAACTTAAAATAACGTTCGACATTTATACGCAAATATGTATTTACTAGTGCTAAGGATTCCATCGATGAATACTTCACGTGGAATCAAGCCGTTGTTGTCCTTGTCCATTTTTCTGAAGAGATCGGTTAACCGTGATTTCTTGTGGTTCATGTACTTCAGGAACTGCAAGCAAGTATTGGCATTAACTTGAAAATAGCTACCTATTCATTACAACGTTTTTGCTTACCCTCTTTCTCCAATCGTCCCAACTGAATCTGCGTACTCTCTCAACATCTTGCAAGTACATGAGATGGTCGTGCAGGCGACGTTGTCTTTCCCATGCCAACAACCAAACATGGCGCCACTTGTCCCAAAGCAATTTCGCTCTTGGTGAACGGAATTCAACTTCAGGAGCCATGCTGAAAACATAATTCAAACATTATAAAAAGACAAAAACCCGCAATTGAGTGCCAACAATTTAGATTGAATTAATAAGCAACAGAAAAGCTACAAAAACAAAATTTATCGACGAGCTCATATAAACAAACAAGTTTATACCAGTTGAATGCTTGAACGCACTTACCTTGGAGAGAATCTTGGACCGTAGTGCGGCAAACGGTCTCTATCGGGCGTATCTCGACTTGGTGTGATACGACTATTTGAAATGGTAATTCGAATTTTAAGCACACAACACACACAATACATGAAATAAAATAGAAAAATAATAAACAATATAAAAAAAGGAAATGTAAACTAATAATAAAAAAAATCAATAGTTAAATTACATCCACATTATGGAGCTGATATCATGCGTTGACAGATTTTGGTAGTTAAGCAGTCGATCGCAATTAAAGACAATAAAATATTTCTTGTTCTGATATACTAACCTTTGTTTGCGTACATTAAGACCCTGGTCACGAGAGCCCTTGAAGCTGCGAAAAAAAAAACACTTTCAATTAGTCAAATACAGCACGAACGACAGTCTCATGTACGTAATTAGATGGAAATTAGAATAAGTTGAAACAAAGAAGCAAAGAAGCGGCTGTAGGGTGTTCTCAATGTAGAAAATGAGTTGGAGTAAAATCCATTACGTTTTGTTATGTTGGGGCTGGGATGAGTCGAATGGTAGGTAAGTAGAGGAAACACAAAGACAAATATTATTCTGATACAAATTTTCAAAAAAGCATCACAGTAGACATTATGCGGCCTTAAAAAGATGTTAAACAAATTAATTGTTGTTCGCTTGATGGTTAGATATATAATAAACATAAGTATAGTGTATGATGGGCAGTCGCTTAGTAAATTGATCAATTTAGTTAAACGAACCTTTGCCGTCTCAATGCGCCGGCATCTGGAGATTGCTCGCGCAGATCGTGTGTCGATCCTCGACTGTTTTACACCCATTTTTTTTTTTATTATACAAACATTTTATAAATTTGTTTCGTTTTTTATAGATACAAGTCCGGTTGATTGTGTTCAAGGTAGAAAAGAGTGCAGTGAAACACATTGTCGACAATAGAATACACAAAGACAAGAAATAAAAATAAATTAAATAAAATAAAAAATATAGTAATGAAAATCGATTTACAAAAGAAAATAACAAAAAAAAAAAAACATACAAACCGATACGATCCTCTTAAACAGTAAAAAGGACCTGAACGGTTGTGTACTTACACTGGAGTCTTAGCAGTGCGAGATATTTTGCGGACGTCTCGGCTTCCTGGTGGGACCTGTTTAGGTTTGCAAGCTCTGTCTACCTCCAGCTGACGACGCGCTGTATTTTCCATGAACTCTTTGTGATCCTCGATAAGCCTCTCCAATGGAGGTATTTCTTCGGGGAGTGGTTCTCGCTCCAAATCTATACAAACAATAAGCATAAATATATATGAAAACGTGCGTTAAATTGGCTGGTGGCTTACTCAACAACGTCGATTCAAGTCCATTCAGCCACGCCAACAGATCTTCGATGTTTTCATCTAAATCCTTAAGGGATTGCAAGTGCTGTTCAAGTTTGGACTCGCGGTTGATAGCCCACTGGGAAATTTCATCCCAGCGGGTTTGGATGATTTGAAGCCAGTTTTTGATAATAGGAATGGCATCGGGATACGCTTTGTCAACTATCTCTTGTGCAAGCGTGAATGTTTCGGTTTTCTGGATCTCGCGCTTTCGCAAATCCTTCATAAAATCTGTATGAATTTCGAGTAAATCGCGGGCAATCTTTTCATCATCGGGTGCGTTCTTGGCATAACGTAGCTTATTCTCAGCATGATCCAGCCAGTCGAACAAACTCTGCACACCCGTGTTGAGACGTTCTGCATCCTTCAATGCTTGCCGCAAACGTTCTCCTCGCCTTGAAGTTGAATCTTTTACATCGTCCCAAAGGGATTGGAGTTCATCGAGAGACTTCGCGATGTCTTCATTGGCCGGTGATTTTTCCAGATCACGTCCAGATCTCATAACGCCTTGCATTTGTGCAGATCTCTTCTGCAGGTCTTGTTCCAAGTGCTTATGATGATCACATAGACCGCTAACAGTCTCAAAGTCTCCATGAACTGGTCCATTTTCAGACAATCGACTCTTTGTTTTCTTTAGCCAGTCCAAAAGCTCTTGTAAAGCATCAGAGAACTGACCGGACAGCAATAACGCCTCCTCGAACTTCCTCTGGCGGTCCACGCTCTTTGACCAAACTCGAGTCCACGTTTCCTTCAGTTCAATAAGCATTTTATTCAAAACGGGCTCATCCAATTTAGGAGCTCGATCCATGAGATTCTTTCCAGCACGCAATGTAGCATCATACTGTGGCTGCTTTCCGTTTAATTGCCGGTGGGTATCCTTTAATTTAAGAATATGCTTCTTGATCTTTTGTGGATCTTTCGATGTAGCGGCTTCTTCTGTGAGTCGATCAAGCACCTCTTCGACTTCACGCAGCCATTGAAGCATGCTTGCCCAGGCGTCATTGAATTCGCGGGCTTCTTTGTAGCCATGGTCGAGAGCACGTGTGCGCTCCGCTGACTTGCTGACAACGCGTTCCCATCGATGTTGAACGGAAACGAGGAGATTCTTGATTAAAATTACATCTTGCTTTTGACTAAAGTATTTCAGGTGAGTTCCCTTCTTGTCCAAAAGAAGCATAGCCTCTCGATGAGTGCTGACGTCCTTCTGCAAAACTTTGTGCTCTTCTATTTGTGTCTGTATCGTTTCGAGAACTCGGGATACAGCAGCAGCACCTCCAAGTTGCTGCTCAGCCTGGGTTAGCCACTCAACAAATGCTTGCAATGTATCGTGGAATTCAGTTGCTTCTTTAAGAGCGATCTCCAATTTGATTTTTTTGTCAGACGCCCGTGACACGACTGCGTCCCACCGTTGTTTCAGGGTGCGCAAAGTATGCTGAAGGTTACTAGAAGGAACCTTCATTTGATTTTGCCGTTTAATATACTCCTGACCCTGTGCTTGTATAGTCTCGACTTTAGCTCGATTTTCTTCCAATTCGTTATAAACTTCCATAAACCTCTCAAGTTGTTCAGTAGCAGTTTCGGGCAACCCACCTACCGGCTTACTTGTTCCAATAACAGCGTCTACATCGCCCAACCATCCAAGGATGTCTTGGACTTCAGAGATATATCCCTGAGCATCGCGCAACGCTTCCTCCAACTCATGTTGACGGTCAGAAGACTTCTGGATAAGAGAACGCCATTCATCGTTTAGTTTGCGCAACTTCTCTTGGGTAGCTGATGCTTCTAGCGAGCCTTTTTCTGATTCTATCAACCGTCGACCGGCATCAATCAACGTATCAACAGAGCTCTGGTGAGCTTGTATATCGTTGGCCAGAACCTTTAATTTAGCTAGTTCCACCTCAAGCAATTGCGGATCACCAGGGATCTAGAGAATGCAAAATTACAAAAGGACATTTCAAGAGTAAAGATTTTTTGTCACTTACTGGTTTTAGTTGATCCAATGTTTTGTCGGTCTTGTCGATCCACACAAGCAACTCATTGAGCGCATGCTGGAATTGACCAAGGTGGAGAAGAGCATGTTCTAATTCCTTCTGACGTTCTACCATACCACGCAGAAGGTTCTCCCACCGTCGGTTGACGGTAGCGAGTGGCTCCTTAATCGACGCTGCTTGTTCCGAGGACGTTCTCTCAGTCAACTCGGAGGCTTGTCTGTTAAGAAGTTAACAGGTTAAGTTTAGTAAAAATATATTTTGTTTCAACAAGTTAAGCTCTTTCAGTCACTATAATAAAAAGACTCATCGTAATGATAAATATGCAAAATATGTTATAATCAAACTGCATGCAAAAAAAGTTAATTCAATTCAATAAGCAATTAACCACCAATTGGATGTCAGTGTAAAACTATAGAATGTAGATTTGCAGAGCTAATTTTAAAATGGTATTCTACCCCGAGTTACTAGTATGATATTGTGTGTTTCTACACAAGGAGTAGCCCAAACTCCGCAGCGTAACATACGTTTACTTTCAAAAGTTGCGGTATTTAAATGAGAAATTTGTATCATGTATCTATGAAATTAATAGATTTCGCATTTCTAGGAAATACATTCCTATTAAATTCTGTCTTAAAATGACATATACTTTCAGTGGAAAATTTGACTACTATCAATGCTATTATCAGCAGTAATTTAAGTAAAACTATCAGTTCGAAAACATCGCTAGCAATAGGCTGAGAGGTTTGTTTAGAAAGAATAAAACTGAAGGTGATGATCAAATGATTTGAACTCTAAACTGCTAGGGTATAATTAAAAACATCAACAAATATGTACTTTGCGTGCTCAATGACAACAGTAAAGAAAGTTTGGATCTTATTTGTGAGCAGTCTATAACTATCATGCAGGCCAATTAACAACAACAACAATAATGAGTATATTTATATGAAATCTTGCCTTTCCAGAGTTCTGTTGCAGGTGATATTTTTGATCGAAAGTTTATTGCGAATCATTTGTCAGAAAAATGTGTATGGTATATATATATAATGTACATATTTTAACAAGAAACAAGTCATCTCACCTGTTTAATGCTTCTACTTCAACCATGTGTGGATCAACTTCGTCCTTGAAGCGCTTCAGTTGTTCAATTTGCTTCTTGACAGCGTCGATATCGGAACCAATGGCTCCGAGGCTGCCAAAACGTTCTTCCGCCTTGGACAGGAACTTCAATAGATTTTGCAGAGTCTCGTGGAACTCCATTGCCTTCTCCATTGCATCGATGAGGTTTTCTTCACGTCTGGCATAGAGCGCAGTGATATTATCCCAAGCGTTGTCCAAGTCTTCGATGTGCTTCTTAACCTCGGGTTTGTCCGGTTCTCCACACAGTGACATCAAGTTATTACCAGTGCGGCGAACTTCTTCAACTTCAGGCTTGGTTTGATCAATTTCGTGACGGATCTCCTGTAGCGCAACTTGTTGCTTCTGTATATCTTGCGGTTGAGCGGCTGGTGGTTCTTGTGAGGAAAGGGTCTCCTCCAAGTCCTTCAACGTTTTCATGATGGCATCTAGTTGCTTCCAGAACTTTTCAGCTACTTTAAGAACATCGTCGAGAGAGTTGCCACGCTTCTTTGTGGCTTGTTGTACATCATTCCACAGGCTATTGAGCTTCTCCAATTTTTTCTTGATATCGCGTACAGCAGGATCGGATTTGTTGCCCGCCTTTGCAATAACGTCATTTGCGGCTCGCTGAACGGCGGCAAAAGCTTCTGTGCGTTTGTCAAGATCATCCGCAATAGCCATGTTGTCATCGATTTGTTCTTTAATCTTTTGTGGCAGCGCTGACACGGGGTCAAGATGATTGACTTGTTCGACTGCGTTAGCCAGAGCACGAAGCATACCTTCAAGTTTGTCGGAAAATTGACTAGATTCTTGAAGGGCGTTTTCCAGAGCTTGTTGACGTTCACGTAGTTCTGTTCGAAGAGCTGCATAGCGAGAATTATCTGCGTCAAGGATTTCATTGATCTTTGCACCGTCATCTTCGGAAACAATAGCTCCCAAAGCTTCACCGGTCTTGTTGAGTTTGTCCAACAGTGGTTTGTGCTCTGAGATTGATTGCACAAGACGTTCGTTTTTATCTTGCTGAGTTGTGATTTGCTCTGGTCGTAGAGCAGGCATACTTAACATTGAAATTTGTTGTTCCATTTCATCGAGCCACACAACTAATCCATTATGTGAATCAGCAAAGTGCTCCGAAAGTGGAAGTGCTTGCTCCAAAATGCCAAGTCGCTCGCTGCATAATTGAACAACGGTATCAACCACTTCCTTGAGGTCCTCGAGCTTTTCACGAAGAGCAGATGTATTTTCATTTTGCGGTGACTCACGTAGTACCTTCTTGGCGCTTGCTGTAACATCACGAACCCGACCCTTCTGACTAGAGATATCATCGTTGATCGAACGATGTTCTTGCAATTGTGTTCGTACAAGTTTCGGTTCCATTGCAGGGAGTTCGGCTTCCCTTAGACTTGCGTCCATATCTCTAAACCACTCTAACAGTTCATCTATGTCTGTGGTAACTTCCTTTGCGCGCTGGTTACTTAGATGAAGACGTTCTGCCTTTCGTTGAATTTGTTCAACAATCGAATCGAATCGACGACTGTCCCTTGTTACTAAACTTTCAATAGTAGCAGCTCCTTCACCGGGTGAAATCTGACACAGCTGAGGTCCAACCAGATTAACCATGTCCAGGATGGGACGCATATCGGCTAACTCAGCTTCAAGGCGCAAAATATCGCTTTGGCGTGCCTCACTTGTGGACAACGCACTTTCAGCGCCCTGCATCCAATCGATAAGGCGGTTGTGTGAATCGTGAAATTGTTGTACAAGTGGTAAGGCATTTTGGGCGTTCTTCAGATGGTCTCCACCCTTGTTCGTAAGCTCCCCGTAGCGACGTTGCAGCGAATCGAGCTTGTCCTTAAGTTGAAGCGCTTCATCGTTCGAAATGTGTTTCATAAGTTCAGATCCAGTTTCGACAGTAGACTCAACATTGGGAGCATGATTGGCAATGTTCTCGTTCAGCTCTAGTAAATGATCCATTTGTTCCAAAAGCTTTTCCGTGTGAACGGGGACAAGCCGGAATCGTTGCAGTTCCTTTTCCATTGTTTCCATCCAGGCAACAAGTTCCTGGTAGGTTAGAACCAGATGACGAAGTCCTTGCCTAGACTCGGCAAGCAACTGGCCGACATTATCACTAGTGTCAACCAGTGTTGTGTATCTCTCGGTGATGGTTTGAACTTTTTCGCCCAAGACTACAGCTTCATCGTCGCTCACCAAGTGCATGAGTTGACCGGCAACATCAGCCAATTCCGAGAAGTCTGGCTTATTTGATATGATCTCATCATGCAAATGAGCGTGCTCACGAATTCTTTGTTGAATCTTTTCCTCATCTGTAGGTATTAGCTCCATGTTCTTCACTGCTCTCTCTGAGGTATCAAGCCAATGGATTAATGGGGTAAATTTGTCATGGAAATGCTTGGCCACTTCCATTGCTTGCTCCAAGTCTTCTTCACGTTGTTGGGCGCCATCTGTAAGAGCATCGAACCTATTCATGAGTTCCTTTAGTTGTCTTTCTACAGCTGCCTTTTCAGTAGCATCACAATTGCCTGCGACCTCTTGTCCCAAATTGAATAGGGACGACATGGAGTTTTGACGATCCAAAAGCATTTTCTTCAAGAATTTCTGTTCCTGCAATTGGGCTTTAACTACCTTGTAATCTGCACTTGGTGGCTTCTGATTCGCAACCATTTCTTCCGTGTCCGACAACCACTTTGTAAGGCCGTCAAGCGCTTCCTGGAACTTTCCTGACTGTAAAAGAGCCACATCTAGGCGGCGATCGCGCTCATTCAAACGTTCCTTTAGATCATTCCAACGGTCATTCAATTTTTCCAAGTCCTTTTCAATAGCATTTGTGGAAACGCCACTTAATGCTGACCTAACAAGGTCTCTACCGCACCGATTAACATCGTCGACATTTTGACTTAATGGCTCCACATGGTGTTCCCGGAAACGTCTGAAGTCTTCTTGTTGAGCTCTAATTTGATCAAGCTCCGAACTAACTGGTTTCATTCGCTTCAGCTCGTCACTAATATCCCTTATATCATCAACCACGTGCGATTGTTTATCGTAGAACGCAGTGAGATCCTTAAAGGCGGCTTGCAATGCTTCATCCTGATCTCGGGTACGGTTTTCCAAGCGACCGAGTGTTTTCTTAAGAGCAACAACCTGCTCCCTTGTCTGAACAGTGTCAGGAGAGAAACCGGAGTCAACCAAGACTTCACTTGACCGTTCGACTTCACCTAACCGATCTGCCATACGATCAAGTTGACCCTGAATGTTCGCAACTTCATCCATTTGAGTTTGCACCACTTTAATTTCACGAGCTGGGGGTGAGAGATTGTCGACCACGTTTTCCAAATCAGTAAGATCAAGCCCCAGGTTCTTCACCTGTTCGTTGAACTGAGAAACTGCTGTTGCAGCTGATTGCAATTCTCCGCAACGATCATCTAAGCGTGACTGCAAATCGGCGATTCGATCCTCGACGCTGTCTATTTCGCTTGTCAAATGATCAGCATCGCCACCTGCCGAGCGTGCCTCCGATGAAATATCTTTAGCCATAGCACGAAGTGATTGTAGTGGTCTTTTTAAGTGGGTGACTTCTTTCCGTATAGCCTTGACACGATCTAGAAGTTTGGCATCTTTAGCAGCACCTCCTAGTGCATCATGAGCAGCTAATCGATCTTCGCAACGTCCAACAGAGTGATCTAGGTTCCTTAGCTCTTCATTGAAGTCACCAAGTCGACGTGAACAGTTTTCAATTTCTTGAGCTCGAGAAAGCAAATCGTTGTTAAGTCTCTCCCACCGATCCTTTATATCCTGAAGTTCTGCTTTAATGGGGTCTTTCTGAACGTCACAACTGGCGAGGAATGAATCACCCAAGCCCTTCGTGTTCTCATATTCTCCTGTCCTCTTCCAAACCTCACTGCGGAATGCTTGCAAGGCACGTAATCTATGCTCTAACTGAGTCTTGTTAAGAACACCGGGTCTCAGGTCGCTGAGTTTTTCTTCGGCACTACGCAACCAGGATAGGAAGGTTTCTGAACTTTGAGAGTACTTCTTACAGTGTTCCATGCAGGTTTGTAGTCGAGTATGACGATCTACAGCATCGCGACGCAGCTTTTCCCACTGCTGTTGAATGCGTTCCAAGTCGCGTTGAACACCACGGTCTGGCGTTACTCCAGGGCGGCTAGTCAGATCCTTTCCTTTGTTGACCAACATGATTACTTCATGTTCACGAGCCATGACCTCACGGTAAATAGGCTCATGAGTGTCTATTTGATGTTGAAGTGTTGCCTTGTGCGCCGACACTAAAAGACGCTCTGCAAGATTGGCGAGTTCTCCTGACAACCATCCTAGTGTTTTCGAACAGCTTTCGGCAAATTGGCGGCCGTCTCTTAATGAAGATTCGGTTTCGGCCTTCTTAGTATCCAACTTCTTCTGCAAAGCTTGGTAAATTTTTTCCAGAGCAGCTACTCGACCGTTTACATCTGCGCGAGACGCAGGGTCGCCCAAAATGTTGCAAAGAGCAGCAGCTGTTTGTTCGGCGTCGGTTAAAAGAGGTCTTTGTCCTTCAAGCTGCCTTTCAAGGTTTTCAATTTTACGCAAGTTGTCTTGCGAATCGCCGTCAACAGGCAAGGCATCCAAGTTATCGCTAATGTTGTGTAGTGCATCTCGTAAGCGACCGATTGCAGCATCGAACTCCTTACTGCTGTCTGCGGCACCACCGAGGCTGTTGGCACGTTCGTCTAGTCGAGCAACCAATTCATCCCATTTGTCTTGTACTTCCTGTAGTTTTTTAACAACTGATTGTCCTTCTGGGGATGATTCCTTGATATGTTCCAACACTTCATGTCCGATTTCTTGCAGATGGCTGAGCTGAGGTTGTTGCGAACGGAACTCTTCGCGAAGTACCTGCACTTGCTGAACTTGACTCTGTACCATCCTTGGGTCTGAAGAAATCGGGCCAAGGACTGTGAGCATTCTTTCCTTGCTATTGAGCCAATTCTTCAAATTGTCTTGTGTGTCCAAGAAGTCTCGTAACTGTTCAGAGAAGTTGATGCGACTCTTGCATAGGTCGTTAATATTTTTCCACTTCTCGACGATGTTGTCGTGTTCTTGGCGCATCTGTTCAACTCCGGGTACGTCGGGTTTACGTCGCAATAGATCCTTAATTTGAGCCTTAGTCGAGTCCAGCAAGCTTTGCTTTTCATACATATCTTCAAGAATCTTACGTGCTTGCTTAGTACTTCTTTCCGCTTCATCCTTATTGGCAATAGAGTCCTTCGGCACTTGCCGTTGAATTCTATCCAAGAACGAAGATAGGTTCTTCAAGTTATCGTTGTGTTTCCTGATCTCTTCATTTAAGCTGTCCAACTCGTTTTGACGATCATTTAATCGAACCCCAATAAGACTGTAGCGGTTATTGATTTCGCTAAGCTGTTGCTGAATCGGCGACAGCTCAGTTAGCTGGAAGCCATCCTGGGAAGATCTGCGGCTACCAAATCCACTGGATCCAGGTGATAGTGGCGACAGAATACCTCCCTTAGTGGGACTCGGACTCCTGGCATCGCCTGACATTCGCCGAAGTGGACTTACACGCTTGATTGGACTGTACGATGAACGTTTACGGCCTGGACTTTCTGGACGAATCAGTGCATCGTATTGGGTGCCCAAATCGTTTACTTTATCTATGGTAGAGGCGTAGTCCTTGAAGTCTTTGAGAATGGGCTTCAGTTCTTCAAATTGCTGGCGAATCATCTCGAGATCAACAGCAACAGAAGCCAATGAATTCGTTCGTGCTTCAATGCTGGCCAACCAAGCTAAGACCTGATCCTTGAGGCTTTCATACGCGATATGTTGTTCGGCCTTTTGTTTCGAAAGCTTCGCTTTCTCCTCCAAAGTAATGTCCAAGTTGCGCCACTGCGATTCAAGTGCTTTAACACGATCTCTAACAACTCCAGTGTCCGTCACATCGCGCAGACTAATCAGTTCCTTTCCATTGCGTACACAGTTCTCATATACTGGACTGATTTTATCCTTCCTTCGAGAAAGCTCGATCATCTTGCGTGCGAGCTCTTCCGTGTTGAGCTGTCCCAGATCCCTGTTATCCAGGGATTCTTGTAAGGCGCCCAACTCCTGTTCAACATTTGTGGTTTCATCGCTAAATTTGTTCAATTGCTGGAACGTGTCTTCAAGGAACTCCTCCCGTTTCATCACCTTATCGAGTAATTTCTCGAATTTCACGGTCATATCGTTTAGTTTTATTTCAACTTTCTTGGCAATTCGCACATTTGAGGCTGTCGTCATCAAGTGATGAGCTGAAGATGCAACACTATCGATGCTGGCTTGGTGAGATTGCAGATCTGCAAGTAAAGTCTTGTTGTCACGCACTTGCTCTTGCAGACGTTCTTTTAGCAATGAGGCTGGACGGAACTGCACTTTAAATTTGTCTTCGGCTTGATTCACCCATCCGACTAATCCGTCCAGGGCATCTTGCACACCTTGAGACCGCACTAGAGCGGTATCCAGTAGTTTACAATGATCACCTAGTGCCTGCAGAAGTTGATTGTACTTGTCGACAACCTCTTCAACGGGCATTTCCAAGGTGTTAACTTCTGTGGGGCTCAACTGGCCACCTAGTGACCGCAAAAGGGCAGCTAGCGATTGCTGTGCGTTTTCTACCAACCTCCCCTGTGACATGAACTCGTTGTGTAATGCCTTCGCCTCATTCATTTGTTCCTGCACGGTCTGTGGATCAGCTCCAACTGGATCGTTGAGAATTTGCGAGGCACGTGGTTGCACTCCGCGCAACCAATCATTCACCTTTTCAAGTGCATCCTGGTATTCCCGTTGACGTCCGCCCAGACCAGAAAGCCGGTCTGAAAGTGCATTCACGCGGTGCAAAAGGTCCTTGTACTGGGCCGAAATCAGCGACACTTCATGGCGTATGGGGCTCTCTGCACTAGGCAGCGGTTCCACGTGCGGCAACCTTTCTGGCAAAGATGTTCGGAAGTCATTCAGTACAACTAAGAATTCCTTGCTTTCATCAACGAACTTCTGAGCTGTCATGGTTATGAACCTCAAATCGGCCTGATGTCCAATCACATCACTAACAAACTCCCGGATAGAATCAGACTGACTCGAAAGTCGTGTGAGGTCAGACAAACCCCTTTCCTTGTCCTCAAGAGTTCGCCGAGCTGACTGCAACCAGCTGGAAAATACATCCAGCTCAGTGCGCAACTTACACAACTCATCGCGTCCTGCTTCTAAACGCTTCAACAAGCGTTGTGTGCGATCACTTGCACGATCAACGCGTGATCGCAGTTCTCTACCAGAATTCTCCAGGGTTGTAACTTCCGGAGCAGACAGTACGTCGCCGCCGGTTAAAACGATTTGACGAATTTGTTCCAGACATGACAACACCGGGCGTGACTGACTTTCGATTTCATCCTTGATTTGCTGTAAAGAATAGAAATGCAATTCAAACACTCTGTCGCAACTCACAAATAACAAATGGCAATAACTAACCTTCAATGAGTTAATTTGATTGCGGAGGTCATCAATTTTCTCCTTTGGTCCGCCGACTCGGGCGATTTTCACTTCCACCGTAGCTACCCACTTCAGCAGCTCATTGACGTTCTCCTCGCACAAGTTGAACTTCTCGAATACGGCTTGCTACACGTCGGAAATTATTAAGAACAATTAGTCAGCTGTCAACAAGATATATTACAAACAATCCAGAAGTAACGGGACGTTGGGAGGGTTCTTGGAAAGGAACTATGTACAAAAATATATCGAGTATAGTTTTTTTTTAATGATTTCTGACTTGATGCATATATACAAATTTGTTTTTTCTTAAATCCTGTTTATGGAAAAACACAAAATATAAATTAAAACATGCAAACCAGCCCAAACAATCATCTAAACAAAAAAAAAGCAGAATTAAAAAAGCATGCACATTCTTTAACCCACCACCAAGCAATGCACAATCTAAACAAATTAGTTTTCCATTCAATAATTTCATAAAAAACACAACATAGAAACCTGAAAACAAGAGCGGAAACATTAAAGCTGAAAAAAAGGCAACACAAAAGGAAATAGGAAAATACAAAAAATACAAAAGGAAAAAAAAAATAATAATAAAAACGCACATTTACCTTTTCCACTGAAACGTTTTGCATTCGCAAAATCGTTTCAATTCCATGTAAAAAAAATAAATAAAATCACATAACACGCACGCGCCAGTCCTTTGGGTGACCATACATATTTTTTTTACACAACCCAGAGATCGCATGCGAGTTTTTTTTAATCAGAAAAATATGTAGGTAATAAGTGGAAGACGGGAAATTTTGACAAAGGATTAGAGTGATGGTGAAGGTCAGGTTAATCCATGAGAAAATAAGATTTGAAGAAAGCCAATTCGAATCGTATTCATGCCGAAGCCATTAGTGATGAGAACGTACGACACACACATAAAACTAATGAAGAGCCGCGAACTATTTATCGATCTTATTTGAGGTGAGATGTCCTTCCGCACAGATGGATGAAGCGGAGCAATGGACTGCTCTCCAAGTTCTGAACAAGACTTTCGTTATTAATTATGATCACACAATGTCACAGTCTATTTACAGGGGGACTTGATGAAATGAAGGAACGCGTTACTTGCAATAGGCAAAATATATTCCAAACTTATTGCAACATAATTCGGATATGAAAACTATTTAAATTTTGTTCTTTTTTCAAATCAGCAAAAGAAATAGATAAGTAAAGAAAAGTTTTTGAAAAAAACAAAAAAATAATTTAAAAAAAAATACACGAAACATGCTTTGCTTATGTTAATTTTGCAGGCTTTGCGAAACAAGTCAGTCGCCAAATACACGTTCATTCGGAATAGATCATTTTGTATTATGAAGAGAATGAGTTTGTGTTTAAATGGAAAAAAAAAGAAGATTTAGAGTTGTTCAGAAAAAGTGACATTGTGATGCAATCACTTACCCTTTGTTCGGCAGGTAGAAGGTAGCCTTTTTCGTTGGCTTTGACAAGATCAAAACTATTTTTGGGGTCATTTCTGTTGATCAGACGACCACCGACGGGATCAATTAAACCACTACTTATACTGGCGATGAGTGGAACTATTTCGCTAGTGCTGGGATCGCGCACCACTGTCGAGGTAGGGTCAATGAGTCCAACGGTAATTGCCTCGGCGATTGTTTGTTTTTTTCTATTGATTATATCGGGGTTGGATTGGAAGGGATCGATGATGCATCCTGTTGTCGGGTTGTAAAGGTTGAAGTTGATGGCTTCGAGGAGTCCAAATGCGCGTTTCGGCGTTACAATCAGGCCGTTATCATACGCCTGTTGCAGGGGACAGAGTTTCGAAGTCTTGGTGTCTAGAACACTAGCCTTGTTGGCGTCCATGAGACCCTTGCGAAAAGCTTCTGAGAGACGAACAAGTTTGCCCTTGGCAATGTCTTTAACAAGTGCAGAATCGGGATCGATAACACCCTTGCTTGCGGCATCTCTAAGAGTATCAGTAACTGGCTCTTGGCTGGAATTTTGCTCCACGTCTCCGTGTTGTGGCATCATATAGGTCAGCATTCCGTTTGATAAGTCAAGGCTCTTGTTGTCGACAGCTTGGTCGAATGATAATGGTTCCCGTTGGTAAATGGTAAAAGATTGATCGAACGCAAAGAACAATGCCTTGGGATCGACTAAGGTCTTTTTCGTTAAGTCAACTACGCCGTTGTCGATGCCATTTTTCAAAGTTACAAATTTAAATGTCTGATAATCGCGTATTACTGCTGTTTCAGGTTCGATGATGTTATACCGAATGGCTTCGTCCAGAGTCATTTCTCTCGGCTTTCTTATCATGACGCTAACTGGTGACTGAGCTAACAGCTCAATGCTGTCGTGACACTTAACTACTGCGCGCTCGGTAATTGGCTTGTTCACTGTGACTAGAAGTCCGCGCGAGAATGCAACATCAAAGTTGTAGGATGTCTTTGACTTGGTATCGAGAACGCGACCTTTCTGAATGTCAATATCGCCGTTTTCAATCGTGACGTTTAGAGGAGTGTCAACACCAGTGATCAGATTCTTGAATACAGTAGTAGAGGGATCTACGAGTCCGCTTTGAATGGCTCCAATTAAGTCGAAGTACTCGCCACTAACGGGGTCCGTGAATCGACCGGTTTCTTGCTTGAAAAGTTTCAGGCGAATTGCTAACTCTAAACTTAGAAGCTTGCGATTTGTCACTATAAAACCCTTGGCCCTAGCTTCTTGCAGGTCGAGCTTTTTGTCCGGCAGAACGTAACTACCATCTATGTCATCGATTATTTTTTCGCTGATAGCGCTGTTCAACCTCACGTACTTTCCTGAACTTGGATGTTTTACTAAACTGGACGATAAACTAACGACATCTTCAACACACGCCTCCCTAAGACTCAACTGCCTGCCTGTGACAGGATGGATGACCATTCCCGTCTCTATATCATAGAAGCCCATCGAGAGCAGCTCATACAAGCCAAAGCCGGCACTCTCAATATCGACCAACAAACCTAGGCTCATGGCCTCACCCAACGAAACAAATACATTGCTACCAGGCTCGCGGAACACACCTTCACGTCTATCGATGAGGCCGGCACGGCACGTGTCTGCCAAAGACAGCATTTGCTCGTTCTGCTCGTCGAAATAACAAGGCAACTGAGGGTTGACAATGAATTTCCGCATCGCCTCGAGGAGGGTTATTCTTCGCTCTGTTTTCGGCTCAAGTAGTTTACCTGTTCTGTCGTCAAACAGTCCCTGGTGTATGGCCCTTTGCACGCTGATTGGCGCACGACTATCAGTCAAAATTCCCACGTTAAATGCGTGCTTCAATGTAATCTTCTGGCTGTTGTACGTGAGTTTCCCTGTCTTGCCGTCAATAACACCACTCATCGTGGCCTGAGCCAAGTCTAAGTCCTTGTAAATGCCTGTCTTTGAGTCACGAATCTGAACGCTTTCAGTATCGATGAATTTGTCCTCTATGACCTCGGCAAAGCAAAGCTTTTTGCCCGTCTTTGGATCTACAAACCGTCCATCAACTTCGTCGTACACATTCTTTACTACAGCCTCGAAAAGCCTAAGTGGTTTCTTGACTTCTACTAAAATTCCGCGATCGAAGGCCTCTTTGAAGTCAACGCGATTACCATGCGAGTCGATGACAACACCGCGTTTGCCATCAACCGTACCTGATTCAACAGCCATTTCGAAAGGAACAACAGTTCCGTTCATATTGACAATAGTAGACTGAGAGTCAAGAATTCCCCTACGAATAGCACCTTCAGTAGAGAGTTTCTCACGAGTAATTGTATTACTAAATTGTCCAGATTTGGGATCGTAAAGCCCACGATACACGGCATCGGGTAGACTGCGTTTACGCTTTTGAGGAATAAGCACCCTGTTCTCGAGGGCTTCGATTAGGGTTTGCTTCGATCCGGTAAACGGATCCACAATCAAACCGCCAATTGGATCGACCAATTTAATTTGAATTGCATCAGCTATCGATACTATGGAAATCGTCTTTGGATCGAGTATGACCAACTCATTGGGATTGATTAGTTTAGCCACAATGGCTTCCTCAAGATTGATTAGCTTGTCATCAATATGGAAAAGTCCGGTTTCTGGGTCGTAGAGACCTCGGAGCAGGCAGTCTACCAAAGACAGCGGCTTCTTGGTACTTATCAAATAGCCCTTTACAAAGGCCTGATCTAGATTCAGATCGGGCTTCGAAAGTGTGCCCTTAACTGTGTCAAGGAGACCTGCATTCGCAGCAATCACTGCAGACACAAGAATGTCTTTGTCACAGTCCTTGATTAGGCATGAATCGAGCTCCACAAAATCATTTTCGACAGCTTCTTGCAATGACATTTCCTCTCCGGTAGCGGGGTTTAGAACCTTACCCGTTTTGGGTGAGTAATACTCCCGCTGCAATACCTCGATTAGGCTCCAAGTAACCTGATCTGTCTGAAGTAGTTTCTTCTCGACTCCAACGTCGAATGAAACCAGCTCATTTGATTTAGTGTCCTTGATCTGACCAGTCTCCTTGACCACCAACTGGTCCTCAATGGCGTTGTCGAGCGAAAACGTTTTATTACTCATTGTGTCCACAATCAAGGAGATCTTCGGATCCACTAAACCAATTTCAATAGACTTCTGAACATCTACTTGATTCTGAGACTCGCTGTCGTAGAGTTTGCCGGATTTCGGATCGTACAATCCTTTACGAACTGCCGCCTCAAGTGAGATTGGCTTTCTGGAACCTGGCACCAAAAAGCCTCGTTTAAACGCATCCTCCATTGATATCTCCTGAAGTGTCTGAATATCTATGACGGTGCCACTTTTAAGGTCTACAACTCCCAACTCAATTGCCATACGCAAGGGAATCACTTCACCACTAACTGGATCGCGTACCGAAATTGATTGTACATCGATTTTTCCATTGTTGATGGCCTCCGCAATGGAACATTGTCGACCATCGTCGAGCACGACCCTACCTGTTGAGGGATCTATCACATTCTC
Organism: Cheilosia grossa; assembly: GCA_963082955.1. Lineage (NCBI taxonomy): Eukaryota > Metazoa > Arthropoda > Insecta > Diptera > Syrphidae > Cheilosia > Cheilosia grossa. Next base: position 46,407,058 of record OY720147.1, on the reverse strand, counting down.
GATCGGTTCAACTTTCTCCTTTTTCGGCGTGTCTCTGATTATCCACTCGCGTGCAATGCACTCAAAGAACGGAATTTTCTTCCCCATTTTCGGATCAACCATGTGACCAGTGTGTTTGTCTAGCAATGGACGTTCAAGGGCAACGTTCAGTGGCTCATATTCTTTTTTATTGAAATTCTTAACGAGGATTGTCTCTGGATTGAAGACATTCATCTCAAAGACCAGAGTTTGGAAGGAAATCTTCTGCCCAGTCGACGGATCAACAAAGTATTCGTTTTCAATGTCGTATATTCCGAATTCACTCAGTTTCTCGGGCGTGAGTTCATCGTCCGCGTCTATAAGGTACCTGAACTTTTGCAGCACAACTAGGTTTTCGTCCAACACCTCCACTTCGTCTAAGGGACTAAGTTGCTCGTCGTCCAAAAGTTGTTGCACATTTTGTGACTGTTGTTCGCCGTCGACAATGATTTTGCACTCGCTTGTTGAAATAATGTTTTGTGAAATGGCGTCACCAATTGGCAGAGTTGTCGGAATGGTGGGGCGTTCTATAACAACCTGTTTGGAAATTACCACCTGGGACTTAAGTTCTTGTGGTTCACTGTCACTTTTGTCGGTCAGTTTGTTGGCGATATTCTTACAGGCATCTGCTACGGCCATTCCTGCTAAAATGGGTGCAGCAACTACAGGCAGCAGGCCGGTTTTTGCAGTTTCACCAATTGTATTGAGGATTTTTCCATCTTCCGTGATCAAGTCCTTCGTCTCGGGTGCTCTCTTGTCAAGTTCGATTATTTCTGACTGAAGAGGGGCAACTCTTTCTGTTTTTGAAGGTGTTGCGGATTCGAGAATATGCGCACTCTCCACGATTCTTTCACTGACAGTCTTGGGGTCGTCGACAGCTACGTGATCTACCTGATCGTTTTTATGGGTTTTTGTGGAATGTATTCCCGATGCCAGTTCCGAAGCAGACTCTTCTTCTTTCGCAACTTTTTCAAGATCTTTTGGTGCGTCGTTCTCTGCCGGGTGGGCTACCTCTTCGACTGATATAATTTCTTGTTCTGGTAAATTTGTTTCAGATGTTTCTGAAATTATTTTCTCAGTACGGACGGAAGTGACTGTAGTTATTACACTTGTAGACGTTGTCGTTGATTTCGAAGGACTGTCTTGCACCAGTTTTTCTTCTCCAGAACAGCCAATGTCAACTGGAATAACAAACACTTGCTCAACTGGAATTTTCTCGTTGGGCAACGTAATAGAAGATATATCAACTGTCACCGCTTTGACTTCTGTCAGATCTGTGGGAGCTATTACAACGCTTGGAACTTCGGTGGTAGAAATGGTATGAATTTGTTCCGATTCCTTGGTTATTGGGATCGTCTGTGAAATGGTCTCTACTGTTTTAGTTATCGTACTAGACGGTGATTCTACTACAATTGTTTCTGTCAATTTTGGTGTCTCTGTTATTTTTGTTGGGATTTTCTCCGTCTCTGTTACATTTATTGGGGTGTTCTCCTCGGATTCCGTCACGATCGATATGGTTCCGCTTGTTGTATGCATTTTGGACTCTTGTATCGTTGTGGATGTAACTAACGTGGTCTTCAAACTTTCAGTAACAACGGATGTTAGTTCTTTCGAGACGGACATGTCTTCAGACTCTTTTTCAGTAGAATGTATTGGAGTTGTGACTATTTCTATCACATTTTCTTCAGTTTGGGACACTGGTGTCGTACTACTTGGATAGCTTTTAACCTGATCTTCAATTTGTTGGGTCGCCTCTAACACTACATCCTTCTGGAGTTGCTTTTCACCCACTACAACAGTCTCTTTGATGATTTTGGTTTCTTGCTCGAATTTCACTGTTGACGGAGGGGCTTTCTCAGGACTATCTCTAAAGGGTTGCTCCGTTTTCGCTGGAAGAGATGGAGTAAAAGTCGTAACCTCGGTTTTCTGTTGCGTTTTAGTCGATTTCTCTGTTACTTTTTTGATCGTGTTCGCTATTGCCATACCTGCTAGGACAGGCGCACCTACCACAGCCAGCAGACCCATTTTCGCAGCATCTGGAATACTGATGGAGGAACCTGTCTTTTGCTTTATTGCACCTGTTTTGGGATCAATAAATCCGTCCTTAACGCCATCTTCCAGTGTCTGGACCTTACCCGATGTTATGTCATAGACCAACGACTTTGGATCGACAATACCTTCCTGCATGGCAACGTTTAAGCTCACCAATCTTCCGACTTCCTTTGGATCGCGGAACTGTTGGGTCTTCTCATCGTAGATCGTCTGGAAGTCGGTAACAGTCATTTTTGTAATCTCCTCGCTGGGTGTTTGACACGCATCAACTTCCAAAATGCCCTCGCTAATTGCTTGTTGAAGAGGTATTTTAGTTCCAGATTTGGGGTCCATGTAGGTTCCCTCAGCAACATCAACAAGACCCTGTTTAACGGCATCTGTAAAGTTCTGTTTGATTTCTTTTGTGGCCAACACGTTCTTTGACTCTGATTCCTCCCGCAGAATACCGTACTCTTTTGCTTCGGTCACTGTCATGATTTCACCCGTTTGAACGTTTTGCACTTCATCGTTCGAAATCAAAGCGTAGCCTTGCATCAGTTCGATTGTCTTAGTTGTGACCGTATGGACTGAGGTGACGGTTTCAGTCACGGATGTAATCGGACCCGTCGAATGGGAAACAACAAACTCGGGGATGGGCTTGACGATCAAAATGCCACTTTCGACGGCTTCTCTGATGGGCATCAACTCACCGGTTTTCGGATGAGCCATGGCCTCCTTTTCGGGGTAGATTAAACCTCTTTCGATGGCTTCCTCGATCTGAATAGCATCTGTATGAGGGGGGTATGGTATGGACATGATGAAGTTGTCGTCGATAGCTTTCTTGATTGGCATTATTTGGCCATTTGTAGGGTGACGGATCTCCTTGTTCTTTATGTCGACGAGACCCCTCTTCATTGCAACGGGGAAGGTCATGCCTACTGGTGGAATGTCTTCAATGAGCTTATCATTATCGTTTCTATCGAAAACACCTTCGTCAACTGCTTCAAGGAGATTGAGTGGATTTTTGCTGGTCAAAACAAGCGACTTGTCTTCATCAATTAAACCCGTGGCAATGGCTCTTTCTATTGTTAAACTATTTGGTTTTACTAGCTTCGATTGAGCGTCAAGAACTTCGCAAATTATAGCCTCCTTCACGGAAAGCTGACCCCCTGATTCTGGATGCACAATTGTGTCACCTGACTGATCGATGAGACCCTGCTCCTCAAGTTGCGGCACAGAAAGACTCGCCGCCAATGGCACTAAGAGTTGGTTTGTGCCTTCTGGATCGAGAACTCCAGCTTCAACGGCTTGTTGGATATTCATAACTGTACCGCGTTGTGGATCTATAATTCTTCCCTTATCACCGTCTATGAGTCCCAGCTCCAGGGCTTCGGTAATTATGACAACGTCACCGTCGTCATTGGTGAAGTTCGACTTATTTTCAAGTATGTTGCACGTTAGTTCGTCTATCAGTCCCTTCTGAAGCGCGTCCTTAGGCTTAATGATCCTCTTTCGCATCTTTTGCAGAAGAACTACTTTAGACTCTCGCTCCGGAGTCAGAGACTTATCTTTACTGACCTGGGCGCCGATTTCATGCACATTCTCGCGCTGAGGGCTTTTTGTGCTAGGAGTGGACGTTTTCGAGTCAAACGAAAGTTGGTCGCGCGACACAATACCACGTTCGTATGCAACCTCCACTGGAATCTGTTCACCAGTACGAGGGTCAATTACAAAGCGCACAGTGCGTAAGGCACCCTCGGAAGCTACTAGTGGAACTCCCTGGACAAAAAGTATGCCCAGTCTGGCTGCAGAAATCGAGTCGATTGGCTGGCCCGATGAGTCGATGATCGTTTCAGTAGATGGGTCCAGTATCTTCCGTTCAATAGCTTGGAAAACGGAGATTTGCTCTCCAGTCCTAGGGTCGATTATCCTCACAAGATTTTCATCGACAAGTCCTTCAATGACAGCAGCCAGAATATTCTCGGTTTTTCCATTTTGAGTGAATATAACGAGTAGGGTTGATGGGTCGTATATGGCACCGGGTGCGATTTGTAACGGCTCCGGGCTGAGAACTTCCCTCTTGAGTGTCTTTATTTCCACAAATCGTGGTGGAGTGCCTCCTAGGCGCGATGATACTTCAACTAGATCCGGCTGACCAGTGACTTTTGTTATTTTGATCAACCTCTGATTCGATTCGTCGACATTCACTACATACTCCAAGACAATCTTCCTAGTGGCAATTGCGCTTTTCATGTTAAGACGAGTATTGCCCTCAATATAGTTGCCGGTGTTGTCCAAGACCCTCTTTTCAAAGGCGCGCTTCGGGGTGATCTTCCTACCATTTTTAGGATCAATGATGTAGAGCGAGTTCTTGTTGATGATTTGCATCTCGATGCATTCTTGGAAGCTCACCAAGCGATCACTGCCGGGAATGAGAAACAGTCCCGTCTCCGGGTCAAAGTGCTTCTGCGCAATGGCCACGGATAGTGGCCAACCATCGGGTGGCAATTCCAGTAGCTGCTTCTCCGTAATACTCTGTTGCTCAGCGCTGTACCGTTCAGCGTTGATGAAATCTGTCACCAGAGTCTTCTTTGCATGGAATCTAGTTTCAGTTGTAAGGGTTTTATTGTCCACCACAGGAATATCAATTGTTTTCTCTAAGCGCTCTTGCGTCTTCAAGTTAATTGGATCTGGTTCAGGAAGGATTTGCTTCGTCACAATGGTTATGGTTGATTTTGATCGCCTGCGACTCGACTGATCGGGTATTATTTCAGCATCGTTGTCTGGTGAAAGCAGGCCGAAACTAAGCGCCTGCTGCACTGAATAGACTTTTTCGCTTGACGGATCTTTGAAAAGCTGACGATCCTGATCGATGTAGCCGCGTCGCACGGCTTCAGTGAAAGTAAGTGGAATCTGCTCACATGGTTCTTGCGAAGTGGCCCGCACTGTGACATATCGCTTAATTGTCTTTGTGACAGTTTCCGTAGTAAGGGTAATGTTCAAGAGACTGCTTAGAAGTAAGGCACCTGCTGGTGTGATGAATTTACGTTGAATTGCTGTGTCCAGCGCCAATGGAGCGCCTGTCTTTTTATCCAATAGATAACCCGTTTTCGAGTCTATCAGTTCGTGATACACTAAATCTAAGACGGACAATTCCTTCCCGGTTGCATCGTGCACCCCCACCCCCCTATTGAACATTTCAAATACCTCTGGCCGAACGAGGCCCTCCTGTATACCTGCCTGCAGTGTGCAAAAATTACCCTTGCCCGCGTCTAAAAGGAACTCACCGTTCTTACGTCTTAAAATGTCTTTACTTAAGGCTTCGTTAAAGCTAACAAAATCATTGCTATACGGATCCTTGAATCCGTCAATACTAAAAATGGACTTTTGGGAAACAGAACTTATAAGGCCACGTTCTACCGCTTCCGGTACCGTTATCACTTCGCTAGTTACAAAATCACGATATCTACATTCTGATGGCAAGATTACCCCATCCGCGATGGCTTCAGACAGTGTGATCAGTTCACCCTTTTGCTTAGTCACACACCTCAAAGTATCCTCGTCTAAGATACCCGAACTCATAGCCTGCATAATACTAAGCTTCTCCCTACGCATTGGGCTTATAATGTGCCCTTCTTTGTCAAGTAATAGGAAATCACAGACATCCTTCAAGGTGAACGGTTTCACTATCAACTGCCTATTCTTGGCCTCGACAAATGTCAGTTTCTCCTTAGTCACTTGGTTAACATATCGACCTGTTTTAGCGTTCAGAATCTCCAACTTAAGAGCATCATTAAGCGTCACCTTAACATCGTTCTTTGCGTCGACGATTTCACGCACATTTGGATCAATTAACTGATTTGCTATTGCCGAATCAAGCCTAAACTTATCACCGGAATTTCTGTCCGATATCCAGCCACTGGTATCAACCAAGCCATGCGAAATAGCGTCCGTCAGGCAGAGCGCATTCGATTTAATAGTCACCGATTCATGACGAATCAGATAGCCCTTCTCGTAGGCCTCGGCGATGCTTATTGTTTTTCCCGATTTCGAATGGTAAAGACCCGTCTTTGCGTCAACAGTTCCAGCAGAAATGGCATCGGCAATATTTTTTGGACTTTCATCAAACTCATCTACACCCGCATCATTTCGAGTTACCTTAATTCGTTTCTCTGCCTTTTCGTAGCCATTCTCTGCTTCAATTATCTCCCTTTGTATAACTTCCAATAGGGACAAGTCACGGCCGTTGTGATCCTTCGCGGCGCCTGGTTTCAACAAGTTTCCTGCCAGTTTCGGATCGATCACACCTTTTCGCACAGCTTCCTCCAGGCTAACACGCCGTCCATCGGTTATTAGAATTTCTCCAGTTCTCACGTCGAGAATTCTCAGATGAATTGCTTCGCCGACAGTTAAAACGCGACCAGTTTGCGGCTCAACAATGCCGGGCGTGTCCAACAGTTCTCGCGAATCTGTACCAATGCTCTCATTACTACGCTGCACTCGCTTAAGGCTACGGATTTCACTGAACTGCACAGAATTTGGACTCTGTTCCACTCTTGTTGGACTTGTCGCAAAGGCGTGATCTGTGCTGTCGAACAAATTTTTCGACGTTGAATTTCTCGTAGTAGTGACTTTTGACGTTGAACTGAATCTATATCATTGTTTTGTTTTGTTTTATTTTGTTTGTGGTGTTACAATGTTAGTAGAAAAAAAACGAAAATATTTGAACAGTGTTAAGTGCTAATTCGGTTGTAAATTTATAATTCTATTACTCACTTTGTCGCGCTGTACGATGTTGTGTAGAATGATTCTTCATCATGGGTAGCCGGACCTTCGCCAGTTGGTCCGCCCAAATTGAACTCCACTCTAAATGTTCGTAGAGGTCTTTGCAAACTTTCGGCATACCGCTGCAAGTAATGGAAATTTTCTCGATAAATATTTGACCGCTCCAATTGGATAGTTAGAATAATATACCTGAAACTCGAACGCAAAATCATACTCGTCTGAATTCATTATACAATTTGACAGTATAAATATCACTGGGCGCCAAAAAAAATGTTCTGCTTCGATTTTTAGCCAGAAAAATCAGTTTACAAATTTTATTTCAACAAAATGCCATATTTTATTCACAATAAACTAATTCTTTATGTAGACAACATTTGTCTGAGGTTGAGGGCATGGGATATCATTAATATATGAACGTAAGGTTATATTCTTAATTTGTGCTAAAAGTATACAGAGAAACCACTTGCTAACATGTCAAAACTAAAGCTATGGCGACAATGCGCTTCAATGATTTTTTTACATAGGTACACACTACACATAGGTGCGTATGTAGATATGAGTAAACAAGACCCGGCGAAATACTATGATGATGATGATGACGATAATAATAAACGACTGGCTGACCTAATGTATTCGTGTAACCGGCTGAACATGTTTCAGTCAATTTAAAAACTTAATGACAGAACCCTAATTGACCAATGCCAGTTTTGAGAAGGATTAATTTAGTCGCAAACAGAGTGGGTATTCCAGAATATTCAAGATGGTTGTGTTCGAAATTCAAAGAAAATTATTGTACTATTGTTTTAAATCGAATAGCAGCTAAGCTTATCTGCCGGCCTGATTAGATAGTCAACATTCTTTTCTTTATTTAAATAAACAATGAAATTATTACCCGCAACTTTGGTTCCACGCTTTAAATGGTATTATTGTTTTACAACACTTCATGAGTTGGAAATTTAGCACACCCTTTGCAATGTGTGCATGTTTGACATAATGCAAATACACATATGTTTTAGCGAGCAGCAACTACACAAATGCCGTCATCTACTGATGATGTAATTAAGATGTAGGTATATACATTTATGTGCCGAATTCAAAAGCCAAAATCTTATCAACTGGGCTGCGTTTTCAATTTCCACATAAAATACCGTCAAACATGTAAAACAACTACGAATCGATTTCACAACCGCATGAATAAAGGGATTCCGAAAATAGACATCGTAGGGCAGGAAGGAATTGGAACACGACTGGTTCGTGGCATATGAAATTTATTGTTCTACGTCAGTTGTTTGTGTGTATCTATGCGGAGCTTTAAAGGATATGTACAGTCGGGAATTTTTTCGTATCGATTTGGTTGAGAGAGAAAGGCGACAGCTGATTTCCATCATTAAATAATTATACACAGTCCATTTGTTAATAGAAGCAGGTATGAATAAATATCCGTAAGTCAGTTAACAAATTCAATTTCAAGGTTAACACTCAAGTCAAACTAGTTTGGATAGCAAAACGTCACATAAAATTTAATCGGGTTATTTGCTTGCTGCAAGACTCAAATAAACAATTGAATAACTGACGCACTCGATGTAACTCGACTCGAACTGATAACAAATTCACCAATGCCAAAGAGCAAGTATAGGTGGGAAACATTTTTATTTATTCTTGCTGCTTATGACATCAGATATAATTTTATTCGAATTCCGCAATGTGGTTTTAATTTTTTTATATATTTTTATGAAATGCGAGCCTATACCGGATGCTTAACCAAGACAAAGTCTCTTAAGGTCGAATGAATTCAAGATAAATTCATATTGTACATTTACGCACTGCACACCGTAATTCCAATTTGGGAACGGCAAGTCGAAAATGGAAATGGAAAAAAAAAAAAACACACGTAATGCAGACGTTACTGGAAAAGTTCATCCCACATCGACGACCTATTCAAAACTAAATGAATGTGAAAACTTTGAGTTGGCTAACAGCCGGAAGTCTGAATGCTTTTTCGTGTTGCTCACTGCCAGCCAGCAGCCACCCAGTGTATTTCATTTGTATGTACATCTGTCGGAAACGTTCACTCTATGAGACTAGCGCCCCATTCCCCATCCCCCCATTGAGTGACGGCAAAGCTTCTTAGCGCATGAATAGGTAGACAAAAATACACGTATACATGTAGAGCTTTTATTCGTATGCCGGCGGAGTTATTTCCAATGCGTTGAGAAAACAATGAGTAGGAATTTAATTCGCACATCCTTTCTCATGTTTTTAACAAAACGAAAAAGTCAACATCAATGCCGATGTCGAGGAAACAACTAGGCTGAAATAACCTCAAAAGAAGGAACAGCCTAAGCCGACGATTAAGAGAAACAACCAGACTATTCCATACAATTAGAATTAAGTCATGCCATCAGTTATAATGTAGTTATTACTGGTTATGACGAAGTCTATCCGTTCCAACGAATTCAGATGTGGCTTCATCTCTTACTATTGATGAGTGGATTTGAAAACAATAAAGTGGATCCACAAGAGAACGTAATCACCAACAAAACAATTCAATGTTCGCAGAACTTATAGTTTATATTCATGCCACTCTTCAAAGCAATTTGACATTGAGACGCCAAAAAAGTTATTTAAATCAACATGTCAACTATGATATCATATCAGGTTAATTTAGCCAAACAAACGCAAAAGACCATACGAATACGAATAGTTTGAGCGCTACTTATAAATAGCATATAAGCGGTTGTTTTCAGGCTTTGACTGCGAATGTATTACGTCATTGTTGCTGTAAAAAATTACCGGGGTCACTACCACAATATATGCAAAAACTTAAGTCCCACAGAAGTGGGAAAACTGGTTTGTGAGATATATACCTATATTTCAAAGTGAAATAATCTAATTCAAATTCGTAGAGGCAAACCAAAATGTAGATATATATTTGTAGGTACGTACATGTGACTTTAATTGGGTTGATTCTGTTCTTTTAATATCATTTTTTTCACACTGAGTTTTTATTATGTCCACAATAAAAATAAGCAGGAATAATGTATAGCACAAGCAGGCGGGGATGAGACTTAGCACAGAATTGTTTAACAGAAACGGATCCATTCTTAGAATACATAATACTATCAGATTCTTATATTGGACTACATAGTTTCAGGGTTAATCGAGTTCGTACTGTTGTTAGGTGGTGAGGTTTTCTCCGCAAGGAAACCAGGGGCTGTCCCGAAAAGGGCTGCTCAAGACCGTTATACGTGGTGAAGAACCACATCCTGCACGAGGTGCCACTGCTTTCGACTAAATATAACGGATCTAGAGGGGAATAACTCTATAAAACCCGTAATCCCGGGTTAACTACCGCGCCCATGGGATGTATGGCACAACGTTATGTGTCTTTTAGCGGCGAACTCTAGATACCTGGGGACCTCTAGTTTCAATCCAATTCCCCTTTTCTGTATACAGGGGGTGAGTACAGAACGACATCTCCTTCCCCCTTACTCGTGGGTCCAAAATTGACAAATCAAAACAAACAAACAAACAAAACAAAGGGACTGGTGTAAATGAATCGGGCACCAAGAACTTCGGCAACACCGATTCTCAGACGAACATGACGGAGGAGGAAGAGAATATCTTACTCCAAGAACCGTCAACTAGTAGGGCAGCTTCGGTTGAGGGAAGCGTTAGAACGGTTGACTTCGGACTTGAGAATCTTTTTCTCGAAGATGATGACAACCGCTCAATCGCCAGCTCATCCAAATTCTCCATATCATCTACAGCTTCAATCAGGAAAAAGGTGCTGAACTGTAAGATGACAATTAAGAAACTGAAGAAGAAGCACCAACTAGAGGACAAGGACAAACAACGACTTCAAAACGCCCTTGATTTTCTAGAAAGGCAGTCCAGGGATATTGGCGAGCGTGGTGCTTGCAATCCACCTGAGGCTGACCCTACGAAAATCTCGAGCGAGGGAGCTCTTATGCAGCCGCCTATGCCTGTGATATGCCTAAGCCTATCGGGGCATGCGGCGGTTGCATCCGATCTCTCTAAAGAAGTCGACAAAGAGGACGTAGTTTCACCGGGAGAGGCGGACTCGACTCTGAACAGCGCAGTGACTGTTGTTGACAAGTCAAAGCCAAAGGACAATGAAAGTTTGGTAATAACCGAAGCCTCATCAGTCCCTGCGGCGAACATGACGCAAGACAACAAGCTGTTCAGTACAGTACAACAGGCGGATCCGCTCAAAAGGAGGAAAAACGCGCGCCGGACGCTAAATAGGCTTAAAAGCCGCGACCCCGGTTCCTTCACGGAAAGGGAAGCAGCGCAGGTAGCTAGGGCCCGGGAGACTATCAAGTCGACCGAGGAGGCATGGCGCAGCAGCCTTAAAGAGAGGAGGCAGAACCCGATTGAAAAAGGGATGCTGTCTGGACCAAGGGAGGAATGCCTATTGCCTTCCGCCTTGGAAAGGTCAAAACCCGGAAAATCAGGTGCCGGCCCGGCTAAAGACTCGTCCAAGGCCGAGCAGACACCTGGTTGCTCAAAAAAGGTTCTGCCGGTTAGGAAAGTAGGTAGGACATACGACTGCTAAGGACTTCAGGCCTATAAGTCTAACATCTTTTGTCCTGAAATCTTTCGAAAAACTACTGAACGTTTTCATTCGCAGTCGACTTGATGATAGTGTGATCTCGATGGCGCAGCATGCCTATATTAAAGGCAAAGGGGTTGAGACCGCGCTGCATGAAGTCACCGGAACCATTGAGAAGTCCCTAAAGGACAAGGAATATACACTAGCCGCGTTCCTAGACATTGAAGGCGCATTCAACAATGTTAAGACGTGCGCAGTGAAGAGAGCATTACTCAACTCCAACGTTGACCAATCGCTAACCAACGTGTTTGAAAGCCTGCTCATTGAAAGGATCATTAACGCAGGACTAGGTGACACTGATCTCAGAGCGACAGCCTCGAGAGGTACACCACAAGGAGGAGTAATATCCCCCTTACTCTGGGTTCTTGTTATAAACGAAGTACTAACAAAACTCGAAAATAAAGGGGTCAAAGTAACTGCTTATGCAGACGACGTAGTAATACTTGCTACAGGTAAATTCCTACCTACCATTAGCGAACTACTACAAAACGCATTACGAACACTTAAGGTGTGGGCAGACCAATGCGGTCTTGGAGTCAATCCACAGAAAACTGAACTGGTATTGTTCAGTAACAGAAGAGTGATTCCAAACTTCGATCCTCCTACTATTGAGGGTATACCCCTTAGGGTAGCCGAGAGCGCCAAATATCTGGGAATAATCTTAGATAGGAAGCTCAATTGGAAATTAAACGTCAATGAACGAGTTAAAAAAGCTGCAAATGCTTTTTATGCATGCAACCGCATCTTCGGAAAAAGGTGGGGACCAAACCCCAAAATAATTCTATGGATGTATAAGGCTATTGTGCGTCCAATACTCACATACGGATGCTTAGTCTGGTGGCAAGCCACGAACAAAGCGTCGAATCTAAGACTACTGACCAAAATACAAAGACTAGCTTGTATAGGTACAACCAGTGCAATAAGGACAACACCTACTGCTGGCATGGAGGCAATCCTCGACCTGCTACCTCTAGACCTATACATGCAAGAATCTGCAGCCAAAAGCGCCCTCAGGATCAGTCAAACAAAGAGCTGGAGACCCTACAAACCGGGACATGCACAGATTCTGAATAAATACGTGGGAGATGCTGTCACATCTGACTACCTGTCTCCCCACCTTGACTTCGACATACCATTCTCTTGCTATTTTCCCAGCAGGGAGGAATGGAGCACAGATGAACCCACAAAAGTGACATCGATATCCATCTACACAGACGGATCTAAGATGGACTGTGGAACAGGTGCTGGAATTTTCTCTGAAGAGTTAAACATACACCACTCAATAAGACTACCCGATCACAGTAGTGTCTTTCAGGCGGAGGTTCTGGCAATCGCCGAAGCTGCCCATATGGTGTCAATTTTAGCAATACCAAACAATGATATTACCATATTTATTGACAGCCAGGCAGCTATAAAAGCAGTAGCTGCTATTGAAATAAAATCGAAGCTGGTTCGCCGCTGCCGCGAAGAGCTCAAGGTTCTCTGCTCGCAGCACATCACGCGTCTCTGCTGGGTCCCTGGACACAGGGACAAAACCGGCAATGAGATGGCTGACGAACTAGCAAGAAATGGTTCTGCTATGGATCAAAACCGGGCGATTGATTCAATCAAACCACCACTCTGCAATCTTAGAGCGAGAGTGGAAAACAAAACCCGGATGAAAGCCAACAACAGGTGGAAAGAATTAACTACCTGCGAAATATCACGGAAGCTATGGCCGGAATATAATCCAAGTCGGACTATCAAGCTTATGCGGTTTGATAGAACGTCTATGTATAAACTGGTAGGGGCCCTAACGGGTCACAACTTCCTAAGATACCACACACTGAAAATGAAACTCAAGAATGACGATATATGTAGGGGTTGCGGAGACGAGGAGGTACATGAGGACACACCTCACTTCCTCTGTCAATGCCCTAGTCTCTGTCACTTGAGGAATAGAACACTTGGAAGATATTACTTCCATGACATACAGGAACTCTCAGATGTATCTTTATCCAATCTTTACAGGTTCATAAATACATCAGGATGGCTGGACAAGGTCGAGTAACCGAGAGGGAACAACGCTAACGCCAACAACATCGGCTAACCCCAATTAAGGGCATCACAATGGGTCCACATGGACCTAAGTGGGGTGCGACAGGACTCGCTTTTGCCGTACCCACCCATTAACCTAACCTAACCTAACCTAGATGAAAAGCATCGAATCGAATGATTGATTTCTCAGACAATCGAATTTCGATGAAACTCACAACTAGATTGCGATGGGCTGTTCCTTGACATCGAATAATCTTTCGACAAAACCGAACATGCCGAACATACAGTAAAACACAAAATGAGATAATACTTCCTGCATTTAACTGGATAAATCACTCACGCTTAGGTAGAAATAAATAGTAATGCGACAGGGTGGTGTTCTTTTCCCCTGACATGGTGCATCGTATAGTAAACTAAGTGCTAAATATTATATACCGCAACGACGGTTTCTATGTCGATGGATACGCTGATGAAATTGAGATCTGAGATCCCAAGAGGTTAATTTGAAGAAACAATCTGTGGGCTCGGGGAACCACTGACTGCTGACTGCTGCAAACAGTTGACCTGAACGTCAACCCGAAAAAGAGCTCGATAGTTGATTTCATAAAAAAACCGAATTTGATACAAACTGAAACAAAAATCTCAATGCTAAAATCTAAAAACTATGACAACTCAAAGCTATTCCATGCCGAAATTGCTGTATATCCACACTAAAAAAATTTGACCTTCATGATACCGTAAACCATTCTAGAGATTATCATTCAGGACTGCTGTATCAAGAGTAGGCGCAGTGGCTTAGTGGTTAGTGTGTTGGACTACTAAGCGACTGACAAACATCCGAGCGTATAACTGTCTTAAGAGCTTCTCAATTAGCCGTTTGGAATCGGCATAAAATTTTAGATCCCTTCCATTCGTTCCAAAAATGAAACTCACACAAAACGAATGGTTGTGAGAAGCTAGGACTTGGGTCCCTACGGACCTGTTGCGCCAACTATTGTTATTATTATTACTGCTGTATCAAAAACTGACCAAAAAAAAGGTCTAGTCATACTGAAGGTAACAGACAAGCAGAAACTGAACCAGAAGTCAGATTTGTATGGCTACAGGATTCCTCACTTGAACAGCCCAAGTTTAAAAACTTCAAATTAAAATGGGCCTTACCAATAAACATTTTTAGTTTCGACATTAAATTTTAGTAGATCACAGTCGGCCTTACCAATAATAAACTTTAGTCTTGCAGTTTACGCAAAGACTGCACGCTTTCCAAAATCCTTTTACCAATAAACAAATATAGTTGCCAGAACATCGCTAACTGTAGGGTCAAATGTTAATGTTGAGAAAGCCATGTTTATCTCGGGCATTAGCTTACGTCCTTTTCCATTGGGACCACCAGAAATCTTTTTCAGATCTCAGACTTTACGCCGCTTATCGATTAGTACGTTATTTGACAGCAATATCAACTGTTCAAATTGCTTTCGTTTTTGGAAAAATCACTAATGGATATCGACTTGAAAAATGTTTCCCCTGTTGTAGATTAGTGCATTTCCTATTTTGTGTTTTGTTTTTTTATTTTTTGCCTCAAAAAAACCATTGAAAGATATCTGTTGGGAGAATTTAGTTGCAATTTATGTATTCCTCTTTTTAGAGTAAAATCCTCGTTGTGAAAAAAACCATTGACCTTGTTTTTCACGAAAACAAATTATGAAATTTGAATTCTGCAATAACAAGAAATGTAATAGATTATTAGAAAGTTGTCGCACTAGTAAATGTGGAGGTCTAATTGTTTATTGGTACCGCTTGATTATTATGTGAATAACGCAAGATAACACTTGCAGATTGTACAGGACACATTTCGTGTCAATGTAGTTCATCTGCCAGCTCACCTAAAAATTTATTTGCATTCATCACTAATTCAAGAACAATGATTCATGACCTAATGAGAGGAAATCACAATACGTTCATCTGTAAATACAGAGACTTGTTGACATAATCCCACCCCTTCCATTGAATCTAATCTAATCTAAAGCTCTAGTACATATGTATTTCCATAATCAAAATATTGTTGTTTGAGAAGAACATTTTCGGCATTCGGCATTTCGGCACAGACAAATTTAAGTTTCTGTTGATGATTTAAGCTGGGGTGGAATTACCGCAAATTACACGCAAAACAATAACAAATGACGTCACGTAGTACTCGATCACGGATGCGGTAATTCAATACCTGGGGCCGAATTACCGCATCCGCGAGCGAGCCATACGTCACTGAATTTTTTGGATTTTACAAGCAAAACAATAACAAATTCAGTAACGAATTACTCGATCACAGATTCAACCCCTGGTTTCTCGATGACCTGACCATTTCGTGTAGAATGGCTATGCTTAATAGCGGATGAAAGTGTTTCAATAATTCGTCTCATGCTCGCGTTTTCGAAACTCCCACTTGATGGTAAGAAAAAGTTATCTCCGATGCTTAACGAGCACGCGACAACAAAACCCCAACAAAGAACAAAAAAAAAATTCGACAGCTTAGAAAGACGGCAAGAGAGTTCCTGATTGCCGTTCAATTATTATCCTGAATATCATATTATATCAGTAAGCAGTAGCACTAAAATATATTCCGGCCGAGCATGATCTTAAATACCTAGCGAGTTTCATTTTGTCGTACAACTTATTTTAACAATCGATAAAGTTCAGTTTCACTTACCAATCCATCGGCTCCGTTCACTTCGATGGCTGTTTTGAGTCTCTGTGCGAGGGCTTCCAGCAGTCTTTCATATTTGTTGTTCAGATTGTCCAGTCGCTGGGTGTAGTATTGTGTTGCGCCCGGATCTGCATCGACAGGTCGCAAATCTCGCCGTGGTGGCGAAAATGATGGTCTGGCTTCCACCAGCCAGTCGATAAAGTGCAGGCATTTGCCATCGTATATCTTTTCATTGTTGGTAGTTAGGTGTTGTTGTGAAAGTTGGTTAAGTTCAGTTAAAAGGTTAGTGATTAGGTTAAGTTATTTTTATTCTTTCTAAACTATTCGATAAATGAGAAATGTTAATTTTGTTGGTTAACTCTATATTTAGTGCTTTTTGTAAATTATTAGATTTACAATACTAGTCTCTAGTTTATTTGTCAGTTTTTTGAATACATATGTTTTTCTTTGTAATTGTGTTCAACATTCTAAAAAGCATTAAATATTAAATAAGCACTCATCAACGCACTAAACGATATATTCACTCACATCTTCAATCACACATATATATTTTTTTGCCAAATTGATTTAGGATAAATGTAGTATTATATATTTGTTTTTTAATTACCTTCGCTTCTCTAATAAACCGTCCTCCGGTTAGATTTACATTTTCGATTTTTGGTTTTCGTTCAATTGCAGCGCCGAGAAGGTTCTAACATTTTTATAATTTTATTTTTCAAATTTAATACAAAAATGGTTTTTGTATTCAATGGCCAATGTCGACGATTTTGTATTTTATTGAGTTGTGTTTGTATATTCGTGATTTTGGTGTTGTGTAGTGTTTTGGTGAAAATACAAAAAAGGATTAGATAAATATATATTAGTACTCAATAATACAAGTAATATTTTCAACAATAGTGTGTAACAATTGACGGCTACGATATCACTTACAACAATGGACTCACATTTTACTTTAGGTGGTGCAAAGGGGAAAGTTGAGTGCGAAAAAGTTAAGATATCTGTACATTACAAATTTGATTTGAATTAAAACAGTAGCGACAGTACATACTACAGCCATTTCACCACTACATCCTTCGATTTCCCCAAAAAATTACGAATATTTAACAACAAACGAATGTATACTTTGTAGAGACATGTAATACACGCGCGACTTGATTCATCAACAGAACCAGTGGCGGTTACAATACATCCAGCACCCGAGTAATTTATACTTTATATTTTGTGTTTTTACTTTTAATTTGTGTATTTATCTTGCTAAATCAAATTTAGTTCGCACTGTTGAAAACCAATTCCAAAGTAGGGAGAATGCAAAACTCAAAATCAAGAATCCGGTGAAATAATTGAAATAATTTCAATAACAACTGTACAAGTTTAAGAAGAAAATGTATCATAAAGACTCTTGTGCAGCTTGAGACGGGAGGAGAACCAATCAAAATATACGTGAAGTGGGGGGAAAGTCACAATACTCACGTCTAGTTCAAGTGCAGAGGCAGCAGTCGGCATTGCGGAAAGCTTTTCAGTGGTGCCGTCGACCCATGTTTCTTCCACTTGAATGCCAGCGTGAATATTTTTCAAAAGGCCGATTGCCGTCTCGCATGATCGCAACCTGCAAATGAGAAAAATAATAAAACGATATACGCATGAATAAGGTGTTTAATTCGATCAATTTAATGAAGCATGTCTTGTTTGTGATACAAAAAAAAAAAAACATAATTTCCTCACCTTTCAGCTAATTGCATACACACTGTAATCCACCTTGTGTTCATACGTTCCACATTTGAGCTCAGCCGCTTCAAATCACCCAACACTCTTGTGGGAACACCCATGCGCCCCAGTTGGTCAGCAGCATCGTTCATTTTGTCCATTGATGGCTGCTGTTGTGAGATGATATCCTGCATATTAGTCAATTGTTTAAAAACAATATGCAATCCCTCGGCCGAAGATGGCAAGTCCAAATGCTTAGCGAGAGCATTTTCGAGCTCGGAAATCACATGCTCGTTGTCCTCTAGACCAGCTAGAGAGCCTTCAAGCAATTTCAGGCGGTCCCCATGCAAGTTGCTCTGCGTATTTAACTCCTTCCACAATTCTAACAAACTGTCCAAACTCTTTTTGAGCACTGGTGTCTTGAGGGCGATCGTGCGGAATGTTTCTTGCAAATGCTTCAGCTCTGGATCAAGAGCTCGCAGGCGGCGCTGATAATCCTCATGAGTTTGCACAGCATGCTCCAATGAATCAAGATCTCGCGGTAGTGGTGACGAGAGGATGTGGTCTAACTCTCGTGCCATATCCTCGAACTTGCCTTTAATTAAAATGCATTCTTCGGTGAATATGCGACTGGCTTGTTTGCTCTCCTCTGAAATGAAAATAAACAGGATAATACGATTATTATCAAATACAAAAAAAAAATATATTTAGCACCCCGAGCTTTTCGACTGGAAAATAGTTTTCTCATTCTGCTTGACAACGTTGCGTCTTCAATTGAATCTAAATGATTTCTGAGTGTTATTATTAGGTAGCCATAGACGTTTTTTATTCTTAGTCTTCGCGATCTTGGAAAAAACTATTATTCAATTTAAAAGCATTGTGACATGGTGCGCGTTTAATTGAAAAATTACTGAAATATACGCCCGCACTGATGCTCACCTTCTGCTCTAGCTCGTTTCTCGAATTCGTCAAATAGACGATTAACTTCATCCATTTCGCGTCCCAATCTCCTCAATTGCGGATCATTGGGGTCGCCTTCGCTTAACAATTTATCTGCGTCGTCATTGAGTGCACGTCGAATGGCAGTTCTCTGTTCCGGTCCCATTGCTAAGAACTGATCAAAGTCCCAGCCCTTTACCACTTTGATCGTGGCAAATATCATATTTTGACGTAGGCGGAGGTGTTTCTTTTGCCAAAGGGCTACAGATCGGTCAAAGAGTCGTTTCAGGCGATCGGCAGCTTCGATGGCTTCTGGATCTGGAGGCGGCATCAACAGACATGCACTGGGAATTGAGCCTTCTGCACCTCGGCTATTACGTACGCGCCATTTAACGCGTCCCGAATTGTCGAGGAGTGTACACGCTTCGCCCTTTTCAACATTAACTTGCTGACCTTGGTGCTTGTATGCGCAGATTGCTTGAACTTGAGATTGCCGGTTGACTGGCTGTTTACGTTTATTTAGCGGCACAATGGTCTGTGCACGATTTTGTAAAGTTTGCACCGTTTCACCGAAAGCGTTTAACTCTTCACGTAAGTCTTGCATTCCACGGAGCAGAGTTTCACCTTGATCTAGCCCAAAGTCAGACTGTGAATAGGTAGTGTTCAACACCTCATCACGCTTGGCCAACCACTGTTCGGCATCTTTTATTTCAGCAAAGAAATGATGATACTCTGTCGAATGCTTCAGATGTACTTCCAAGCAAAGAGTTAGTTGGAGTAGCCATGCCCATTGCTGTTGCAACACACTTAAGTGCGCTTCAATGCATTTCGATGCGGGGTGCTGTTGATTAAGCAATGCCTCTCCACGATCCAAAATAGTGGCAAAATGAAGTTCTCGTTTTTCCAAATCCGACATTAGATTCTACAATAGAAAACATCGTTATGTTACATATTTGCATGCACAGTGACATGGATTTATGATAAAGCGGAACAGAGCATCCAAATATAAAAAAAGCAACGATGCGAATATGAAACTAGATGCGAACACAAAACGATGGCAGGCAGGATAACTCACCTCCTCTCCATTGCCAAAAGATCGCTTGAAAATAGACTGAAATGTAAATATTTTCTACTTTAGAGCCAAAGCGTACGCAGCGCTCCTCGGCGAGTCGCCACATTGATAGCTTGCACTGCTATAATCACATAATCAAACAACCTAATCATGTGATTCAGAGCAGGCTCCTGTTGTCGACTCGGCGAGCAATGACATGTGTTTTGCTCTTACCTACATACATATTATATTGGCTTATGCTACTAACAGTTTACTTTTGCTAAGAAGCACCGACTACTGGGTAAATGAATATTACTCACCTCATAGTACCGATGAATTGATGGTAGGTCAAGGTTCTTGTCAGCCCAATCTCGAGTGATTTCAATTTGCTCCTTCTCATTTAACCACTGTAATTCGGCCGAAGCTTGTGCCAAGAAGTGTTGAAGTGAATCGATATCTGACAACCGCTTCGTTGATGTACTCAGCAGTTCAGCGTACAATTTTTGTAACTGATTCAAGCGTTGTTGGTATAGGTTAAGTTCGTCACCGCTGAACTTGGTTTGTTGGCGTTCGGCTTGAAGGATCTTCGAGTGGAATTGATCGATTGTTTTATGTTCCTGTTGTTGACGTTCGAGTTCCTCTTTAACCGACAGCAAATCTGATCCGTAATCTGCAGCAAGCAATTGTTTCTACAAATAAATACAAATAACACGATAAGATCTATCACAAACAAATAATAGGATAAACTTGTACTTACCAGTTTATTTTGGCACCATTCAGTATACTCTTGCAAGTCTCTGAAGTAAGGATTTGTGTCGATTTGTCGGGACTCGACAACCATTCTTGTTTGTCGTGTAACTGTTGTCTCGTGAACGGGATACTTCAACCCGGACAACTTCTGCACCAAAGTAGAATGGAAAGTTGAGCGCAGCTGTGACCATCTTTGATGCAATTTCTGAACTTTCTTTTGCAGGTCTCCAACTTGTGGGTAACGACCCTCCTTCAGGACCAGACAATCTTGGTTCATATCTTGGATGGGCTCCTCCAAATGCCGAATCTCCGTCTCCAGAGCTTCGACAATATTTTTGGCATCGATCGGATGTAGTCTTTCGATTCGGCGGCTGTCTTCGACGATGCGAGTTTCCAGATCTGTCAACTTCATGTCAACGTGCTTTATTTCTCGTTGCACTTTGTCGCCCAGTCTTTGCAAACGCTCCAATCGCTCTACTTCTTGTTGCAGTATATGGTCGCGATCGGCCAAGGCAGTTTGTAAACGGTACCACACCTTCTCTATCGCATCGGGCCTGAGTTCTGGTTCAACTTCTATCTCACCAATACTCTCAAAATATCGCTCTAGTTCCTTGTAAATCTGGACGAGTTTTGCTTTTTCGCGTTTTCTAGGAGCAACTTCATCGGTTCGGAAACGATCGAGGTCGCCTAGCAATCGTTTCATTTCGATCAGAGTAGAAGGAAATGATCGTTCTTGTAAGTAAGCAGTTTTCTCGCGGCACCAATATATGAATTGCTGAGCCAGGTCACGGTATTCATGGACTCGGCGTTGCGATTCCATGTCGAAAAGTGGATGAATAGATGGTGGCTCTGGAAATACATCGTACAATGAGGATATGTACGTGATCAGAGACTTCTCATCGGGTTCGTTTGTGTCAACATCTGGAAAAAGAAATCAAAATCATTAAGTAACGTTTGAAAAATCGTAGACATTTTCGTTGGTTTACCTTCGGGGTCAAGTAGACGCGTAACACCGTACTCCTTTTCGACTACACAGAACGCGCTTTCCAAGCGTTCTCTGGGTCGGTCGGACCTTGCTTTTCGCCAGTCAAGCAGATCCGGCCGATTTCGATGCACCAACGCTGAGAACGCTAAGCCATCGCGCCACGAGCCAGTAAAATCATTAACCCGGACGCCAGGATACCGAGCAGTTGAACGACGCGCCCATCTTAAAAGTGCTTCTCTAGCTGATACGTTGTCTTCCTTTCCAACAACAATATCGGAGATCTGAAAATAAAGTCATACAATTGGCATTTAACTTGATTGGATTAAACGAAGCGTTGTTTTCTGTTTTGTGCTGCTGAAAAATGTAGATGTACTCAACGCCTACATTGAAGTTTGCCTTCGATTTTGCAGTATATAGGCATTGCACACGTAGTCTTGTTTGTTCCAGTTTAGCAACCTTGCTTCAACTCTTCCCACCTAATAACATAAAATTGGACTTGAAAGGGGAAAAAATGCTTCTTGCGAGCAATTCAATTGTGGAGAAATATCTTTTTTTTTTTATTTTGTTTTTGTGGTCACCAAATGTCGCTTCCAATAAGGCTGACGTCATTCGAAATTCATATACCGAAAAGAAAACCTGCCACTGCCATCATACAGAAATATAGTGTGGTGAATATCAGCATTGCTTTTCATTCCAGCACAATGCACAGATTAATTGATTTCATTTGCTCAAATAAAGTGTTACACAATGGAGCTGAAATTAATTCACTCATTCTCTTGGTTACTAAAAGGAAAGAGGACATACACTTATTGAACAATCGAAAGTCGCGTCCACCAGTGTGAGTCAAAGTGAATTATTTCCATTTCAGGGATGTCATGATATAGCAAAAGTGAAATACTACCTTGGGGCGCTTCGCTTCAATGGGCTGGGGGATATGGTAGCCAATTTCAGTTGTTCGGACACTCTTGGCAGCTTGTAGTAAATTCTGAGCTTGAGCCTTCTCCTCGGCTCGACTAAGGGTGGTCACCTTCCGCACTATGTGAGTAGTGATTCGTCGATGCCCGTCTGGAGCGCGTTGCGATAATTTTGTGCTCTCCATACTGGAACCGAGCACCTCTGTCGACATCCGTTTGTTCTTTGTGATCGAATAAAAGGAATTAACATCGTTGCCAATTATTGGAATGTCCGTTGGCAGCTGATCGCGTCCATTTAAATTCCTTGTTACAACAAGGGTTTGGTCAATTGACGATGTCGACGATGGGTGTGGGTATGCCACACCATCACCTACATTGGGATAGTCCCTAACGACAGCTTCTATGGTTTTCTCATGCTTCACCTCATGCTTAAAGCGTATGTTCTTATCGTCTATATTCGTCGTGATTGCTGGTCCCTTTCTGAGGTTCGATTTGCGTCCAACGCTCGAAGTCCTCTGATCGTGGTTTTCCTGTGTTGCCTTGATGAACACTCGCCCTCCACCAGGCTGGAATTCATCGTCAATTTTATACATTTTCTTAAGTTCACAAAGCACAATAGATGTCATATACGGATGGTCGCAATTTCCAACTCAAAATGTATCCACTGTTACCGCTTGATGTTTCGCACACAACTAGCTACATTCGAGTATGTTCTCTTCCTGCGATGGAGTGTTTCCCTTCAGTTGCGATTGCGACCGCCTTGCGTGTCAATTCGTAACACTCTTTTCTAATTTTCTACGTGTATGCCAATTATGGTTCTGTTTGGCGTGGCTTCATGAATAAAGAAATAAAGCGACTGCGGAGTTTAACCGTAATGAACTCTGGCGACCGGATACGTGAACATCTTAAGGCATTTTTAATTCTGGATGTTATTTATTATTTTTAAACGTTCAAGTCAAACAAAGTCTCTGCTTTGTTTTTTTTTTTTATAAATCGTTCATTGATGTTACGCTAATCAAAATTGTTTAACATAAGATAAGAATGAAAATGTACACGTAGCTAACTAAATGTTTAAATTAGTCATCGAAAAGTGTCATTAATTCCTGGGCGGCTTTAGGCAAAACTGCCAACCATTACTCAAATGCTGCCAAGCGTGACTTCAAACAAGCAAATTATTAATATCATCCACTCGATCAGGGATCTGCTTGCTCATTAAGCTCTTTTGAACACAACAGTGACGGTGCTGTAGTCATAGATGAATTCCACCCGCAGTTCTATATTCAAACCCGTTCACTAGCACTAACGAACAATATTGTGTACCAAATCTACGCGAATCAAACAATCAACAATCTCGAACGTAATCGGAAAATCGCATTTTTTTTAGTTGTTGTAGCAAAAATAAAATTCAAAATTCCACCAGCTCTCAAACTCGAATGTACTCTCGGCGTCTCGCCAACGACTAACATATGATCGTCAGGTTGGCTTCACTTAAAGTCTCCCAGGTGTGTCGTCGTGTCGGTTCATTCGGTTGGCGGAGTTAAAAAAAATTGTGGTGGCGGTAACAAAACTACGTTACCATTAACTCGAGCCGGCGAAGAGTTAGAATCTATTGGCGGGCTATTCCACTCAACTCCGAGCCAAAGTTGAAGCTCGTCATTTCAGTTGTCCGTAGAACAAGAATGCCCTTAATTATTTCAGAGGTAAATTGACTGACCGACCGTATGTCAGGTATTTTTTTTTTTTTCTCTCTACCCTACCTACCTATACCAATTATTAAAATGAACAACCTATACAGAAGCGTGTGGGCTCTCTAACGTGCATTACCTCCCACCAACACACATTCTCTTGTGGTATGGTGGACCTGGGCATAGTTGCAGCGTCAAGTGGTGGGAGTACTACTATTTCGCTGCCGTTGCTGTTGTATTGTTATGGTATCACATGTCTAAAAAAAGAGTTATTACGCTACAACGACTTACGCTGGCGATGGCGACAAGTAAAGCAGATTAATGCCAGGCTACAGTGTGTCTCTGTGTGTGTTTCAGCTGCTTAACATGACTAGACTGTGCTTTTGCCGCCTTTGTTTATTTTTGTATATTTGTTGTTAAACTTATAATTACATTATGTACATATCTACACAAAAAAAAAAAGTTGTGTATATCGTATTTGTACGACTCCCTTAAGAGGGAACAAGTTTTGGGTAGCCATTGATGTCTTTTGTTTATGCGTCTGATGTCATACCTCCTCTCATACAGTCGCGAGATGTTGACCATCTGCTTTGTTGCTGCTGCTTGATCATTTTCATTTTCTGTTACGACGGTGTAAATTAGGTAGGTACCTACTGAAATTCGAAACACTTGCCTTAGAGAAACTCGTGTGAACTTAGTAGAGCGCCAATTGACGATAGCTATCTTATACCTACTTGAAATTCAAATGAATACTTTTACCCATACTGAAGGCTTATTGTGAAAACACCACAGCCTGCATTTTTTTTTTTTTGGTTAAGTGCAAGTAAATGTATACAAAGCAGCAGGACAACTGTCATTTAAATTAGATGTTTCGATATACATATATTCATAATCTCTTTGGTGGTAAACTGGGACGTTCGTGACCTTTCTTTGGTTCGGATACACAGAGAACCAGTTCCACTACACGAACACAACACATTTGTTATTATGTTAGACCTCAGTCTATGAATGAAACAACATTCAGAAGTTTAACCACAAGTCTTGTATTGAAAACTTGTATGAGCTGATTTGCTAAAAACAGGCTTGTTGCGTACCTACCTATCGAATCAATGGTAAATAAAACGTTACGTTACATGAGTATACAATTTGTGTAGGTTAGTTTTCAATATCTATACACCGAAATTATGACAGACTGTTGGTTGTAATCTTTAATCATGTACGTATATGAAGCTAAGTACTGCGTAGGAAGGAGGTTAAAACCTCCGCTATTTCAGTTATGTTTAGGCATACCTGACTAGAATACCTAAACTATTTTAGGTATGTCGAGCGTTATAAATTTTGCAATCACTTTGAAATCGTATGCATAGGTGTATTTGAAGGAAACCAGAATTATGCATTTCGTCCTCCACATTAAATTCAGCGTTATACGTGTTAATTTGAACTGTTTAATAAGAAGATACTACAGGGTCCGCCAAATAACTTTTTTTTTGAAAATGCTATAAAAAAAAACTACTGAATATTTTCTCATATTTCTTTTTTTATTTGAAAGTACAATCCTTCCGGTTAATAATGGAAAATAATTTAATTCATATGGCTGCCTCGGCTGGCCATGCAGTAGCCTACACGATCGGTCCAATTTTTAAGCACATTATCGATTGTGTGCAGCTGTATTTCACCAATGGCTTCACGAATATTGTCCTTTAAAGCGTCAATTGTCTCTGGCTTGTCGGCGTAACACTTATCTTTTACGGCACCCCACAAATAATAGTCCAACGGTGTCAAATCGCAGCTCCGAGGTGGCCAAACGACAGCAGCTCTGCGGCTGATAATGCGATCTTCAAAAACAGGGCGCAAAACATCAAGTGTAGCTTCGGCTGTGTGGCACGTAGCGCCGTCCTGTTGAAACCAAATGTTGCCAATATCCTCCTCTTCAATTTTTGTGAACAAAAATTCGTTCAACATGGCCCGATAACGATCGCCATTGACTGTAACGGCCACTCCTTGTTCATTTTCGAAAAAAAAAAAAAAATGGCCCAATTATGCCTCTGGACCAAATTCCGCACCAAACAGTGACTCGTTTTGGGTATATCGGCTTTTCAATGTATGCGTGCGGGTTTTCTGTGCTCCACATGCGACAATTTTGCTTCTTTACATACCCGCCAAGATGAAAATGAGCTTCATCTGAAAAGATGATTTTTTTTGGCAAAATCGGCATCTTCTCTAAGTCGATCGCAGGCCCACTTAGCGAAGTGAAAACGCATTGGATGGTCATTTCATCAAGCGTATACACAACCATATTCGTTCAGCGGAAGGATAAAACTAAT
Organism: Cheilosia grossa; assembly: GCA_963082955.1. Lineage (NCBI taxonomy): Eukaryota > Metazoa > Arthropoda > Insecta > Diptera > Syrphidae > Cheilosia > Cheilosia grossa. The sequence goes on along the minus strand of OY720147.1, from coordinate 46,380,498 downwards.
TATCTGTCAAATCAGACATGAGTTACCGTTCGCGAAATAAACACTAGTTGAAAAAAAAAAGTTAGATGGCGGACCCTTTATTAAGATTTATTTATATTTATAAGTTTTGACGTTTAAAAATAAGACGTAATAAAACGTAATTCCTGTCGGTTTAGAAATTTCTTTCCGAACACACCTTCGAAATGGAGCGCACTTTTCGTGCCATGAATTTTGTGCACTTTTTTCAACAGCTGTTGTTGATGTTGATTCTACTTGGGTACTTAAACAAAACTTTATAAACTATCCCCATACAGTAAGCTAAAAAGCTTACAAACTTTCGGGGGAATATGTCGTTTTATAGTGAAATAGGTTAGTTAGCTGAAGTTTAAAACAAGCATTCGAGGTTTTACTTTTGTAAATAAAGGAACAGTGATTGCATTCATTGTCTTCTTTGAATCGTTTGTTACCCCAATCAATAATGGGCGCATTTACTTTTGGACTATAGATTTTCACTAAGCGTAGAAATAAATTGGTCGGTAATGTCACTTTTTCTACGGCAGTGAAAATGCCAACTTAGTACTCAGTCGAGGAATTATGTGACTAGATTTGCTGGCTACCCCTTCATCATAAAGATAAACTGTGATCAATCTATGCAATTAAAAAGCAGAGATACGTAGTATGTAGTAGTAAAATATAGTTTTTTAACGCCCCCAACTGTTCCTTTCTTTTAATTTTCATTCTATGCTGTAGATCATATAATTAACAACGGCTAGACTAGGAATGCAGACTGGATTGGAAATAAATCCGTTGCAAAAACCTTAATACGTCCTCTGAAGCATTTTACTTTTAGCAAACGCAACGGACGGGAAAGTAATACATTTTAAATCATCTGTCTCGAAGGTCATTCAGCACAGTCCGCTGATCGCTTAATAAATGTCACAATAGCTCAGAGGATTTAATCAAAAAAGCGGGAATGTCACGCTCTCGTCGGTCGACAGAAGGCACCCGCCTTTGAAGTTTAAAGAAGCCCACATTTTGAATATTTGTTTACTGAGGTAACAAATGAAAGAATTATAAATATCATCCCTGGAAATAAAATTGAAAATTGACAAGATGAAAGATGCATTTGAAAGACGCAGATCTACATATTAGGCATAACATGGCTGCCCGAAGCATGTAATATGTTTTGTTTCAAGAGTGGCTTACATCTTTTGGAAAGAAAAAAAAAAATAAATCTTAATGCCCAACACATAAAATTCATTGCGTCGGCTGCGGCAGTACTTTTTAACTTCATTATTTAATCATTGGCAGTTTTTTTGGGATATGCCATTTTTATTTGAAATTAAATGTTAAAATAATTGCCATGTAAAAATAGCACTATTTAAGCGATATTTATAACGAACGATGCGTTATATTCTATATTTATAGAAACGAATGAGTTGATTTGATCTTTCGAGTGTAAAAACTGCGAATTTATATAAACATTTCCATAAATTTCAAAAATACAGGCAATTTTACTGAAATTCTGTTTCATTTTCCCACAGCTAATCGGCTGTCTGCGTCACCGGATTAAGCAACACTTTAAATTCACTTTGAGCAGAATCAAAAACTTAAGAGTGTACTGTGGAACACCGTATTACTTTTGCTCTTCAAATAGCGATTTGAAAAACAGAATTATAACAATCAAAACCAAAAGAATACTGATATGAATACTTTAAACGATTCAACGCTGATTCGAATCATAGACTCACAGATAATTGTGAAAGAATAGTTGCATTCCTCTTATTCTACACAAATAATTAAACGGCCATTAGGCAACCTAGCTGAGAGAAAAATCGTATTCAGCTCCACTTAATTGTAGCTCCAACTGCCATTCGGTTGCTGCGTAAAGCACTTTGGGCCTCACTTATAATTATATTTAACTTTGGTACTAAATACTTAACCTTAACCTGGACTAAATATGGTTATCAGTTAGCTTTCTATTTATTTTCCTTGATATTTGTTTTAAATAGAAAATACACAAAATTTTTGTTGAAGGCAAAATACTTGTTTGTAAAGGGTGATTTTTTAGCTGGTTTGGTTTTGGCAACACTGGTTTTGACAGCTGACGTGTGTTTAGTACCTTGTGTCACTGTCAAACAGCTTCAGTTTGGTTTGCAATTTAACCATGGATCGTCTTACAAATGAACAACGCTTGCAAATTATTGAATTTTACTATCAAAATTCGTGCTCGGTTCGAAATGTTCATCGCGCGCTGCTTCCATTTTATGATCGGCATTCTCGACCTTCTGAGCAGTCTATTCGGAAGATTGTGACCAAATTTCGCACCAAATTTACTTTGTTGGACATTAAACCACCAACACGTTTACGTACTGTGCGTAGTGAAGAAAATATTGCGGCCGTATCAGCTAGTGTGACAGAAGACCGCGAAATGTCGATTCGGCACCGTTCCCAGCAGTTAGGCCTTTGTTACAGCACTACGTGGAAAATTTTGCGGAAGGATTTGGGCGTAAAGCCTTTTAAGATACAGCTGGTGCAAGAACTAAAGCCAGCCGACCTACCACAACGCCGAATTTTTGGTGAATGGGCTCTTGGAAAGCTGGCCGAGGATCCGCTTTTTTATCGAAAAATTGTGTTCAGCGATGAGGCTCATTTTTGGTTGAATGGGTACGTAAATAAGCAAAATTGCCGCATTTGGAGTGAAGATCAGCCAGAAGCATTGCAACAGCTACCAATGCATCCCGAAAAAGCCACTGTTTGGTGCGGTTTATGGGCCGGCGGCATTATTGGGCCATATTTCTTCAAAGATGATGCGAATCGCAGCGTTACTGTCAATGGTGAACGCTACCGAGCGATGATAACAAACTTTTTTTTGCCCGAAATGGAAGTTCTTGACTTGCATGATATGTGGTTTCAACAAGACGGTGCCACATGCCACACAGCACGCGAAACAATGGCGCAATTGCGAGGCGAGTTTGGTGAACAGTTAATTTCACGTTTCGGGCCGGTCAATTGGCCGCCTAGATCGTGCGATTTGACACCATTAGATTATTTTTTGTGGGGGTATGCCAAGGCTAATGTGTATAGGGACAAGCCCGTTCGATTGACGCACTGGAAGCCAACATCCATGCATTCATTCGTGAGATACCGGCCGATATGTGTGAAAGAGTATGCCAAAATTGGACTCAGCGGATGGGCTACCTGAGACGCAGCCGCGGTCAACATTTGCATGAAATTATCTTTAAACATTAAATTGCAAGGTTCAAACTATCGATTCAAATAAATATTTCATTCATTTTTTTTCGAATTTTTTGTGTTTTTTTTTTTTAAAAAGTTCTAAACCTCTTAAAAAATCACCCTTTATTAACGACCATTCTTCCAATTCGAGTATTGATTAAAATGTAAGACCCAAATCCTTTCAGCTGAATGTAAAACTTTTCAGAAAACAATTACGCGATTAAAATAAAGCAAAGACTTACCTGGAAATGTAGAATAATGGTCCAGATCAAACCGAGAGTCAGCTTGGGATTTCCATCGACGATGTCCTCTGCGCGTATGTTGACCAATTTGATTTTTTTAAACCGCAGAAAATCAAGTGCCATTTGAGCGTTTTGCAGCATGTGGAAACGCATTTTTCCCTTTTCTCTTGGCTGAAATAATACAGAAAAGCAATAAGAAAATCACCAATTCAAATCTATTTGCCACTGCGAATTCCAACTTACCAGGTGTTCGCCAGACAGCACCTCCAAGAGAGAAAGCAAATTGTGACCATCACGCAAGTCTTCAAACAGATCTACAACACGACGATTGGCCTAGTAGAAACAGCACAGTCACAGACATTGTTAGACTTTTAATGTTCAAAAATGATTTTTTTATTTAAATCAGCTTCAAAGTAAAAATTAAAATAAAAACTTTTACAAATTATAATCATGCAAGATTTGTTTAATTATCAAAATCCAAGCAAAACCTGTATTCATATATTACTCAAGTGCTTTTGCTAAAAGAGGGCAGGCTCCAAAGAGTAAATTTTATTAACTCAAGAGGAGATCTTTTTGGGAAAAATATTTGCAAAGTTCTTGTAATTCACACAAAATCGAACACAACTAATTTTACTACGGACTTACGGACTGCGGACAACAGGGCGATCCATTGACATAAACACAAACATGTAACATTGTGTAAGTCTGTAATGTATAATTTTTGTTTTGTTTTTATATATTTATATTTTTTTTTAAACAAATCTTACTATAGTGAACTATATATGGAAGGGGATAAAAATATACCTTAGCATATTTCCAGTGCTGCATGAAATCGTATTAAAATGGGGTTTAAGAAAAAACAGCATAACATTTTACTAACAATATTATATATAGGTAGGTAAACAAAAAATGTAACCATTAAAGGAATTTAAAAGGTTTGGCACAATAGTACAAAAAAGGTGCTGATGACATCATCGCCTTGGCATTTTTGCGGTGAGACCAGGCATATAGTTTGAGTTTCTTAAGTTATAACGTTGTTCAATAAACTTATTTTAATTTACAACCGAGTTTATAGTTTTACTCAGGAAATATACAAAAAAAAAAAAAGTCGTTCATTAGAGATGGTCAGTATTGCGGTTAATGACAACACGAATTTCCCCGGATAGATAATACAAGCACATGTTGACTTCTAATGAACGAAATGTGGAGGTGGGCAGGTGGTAAGCTGTTCCAGATCACTTGAATTCAATTTGCGCTTTTACTTTTCGTATAGAGATATAGGACTATTTCATTTCCAGATATCAGGAATAAATTCTTAACTTTTGTTAAACAAAGAAATTGCTGTAACAACATTTAGATGAAACTCGTCCGCTTTCAACCTAGCGGCATAAGCTGTGAGCATAATGTATGTCAAAACATATTGTACAAATCTATAACCGAGACGAAAATCACGCTTTGGCTTAGTCGTGTTATTTTTAGTGATATCCGTTCTCTGATAAACTATACTTGCCAAAGTCTATCTTCAAGTGGGTGGCACCATCCAATTAGATAATTATAAAGCAACTTGCGCCGGTGTCAGAGTGTAGGGTGTCCGCCGGGAAGGTATACTATTTTGTTTGTTTATAATTTTTGATTAAAGAGAATGGATCTTATATTGATAAATGTTTTATTTAATGTCGGCAATTATGTATGGAATACTATCAGGTAAATGTCCGCCTCTGTTAGCCTCACAAATGCGAGCCCTTTTGAGCATATTTTTCATTACATTCTCACACATTTCATGCGGGATTTCATTAATGTCATAACGAATATTTTGTTTGAGTTGCTCAAGCGTTTCTGGTTTGTTTGCATAAACCATGCTTGGGCCTATCACCTACAGACCCTCTTTCTTCGAAATAATTCACTGCACGATAAATAGTGCGTGTTCAAAACGATCGTCTAATAGAATAATTAACAATTGACATTTTATACCTATTGACAAAGTGTTAAAAATCACAATTGGGCTATGGGCATCATATATGATCAACTTATTTTTCCAGCTGTATGCTAAAATAAGTGCTACCATCGACTGACCCTCGATTGATCAATTCACTGATTCTTACTCTACGCCATCAGAAGTCAATAAAATTACCTAAATATTCTTAATTGCCGATTGCTACTGCATTTCAAAATCGTATCGAAACACTTTAGACACCATGCTGTGTGCCGATATTGATTTTGAAAATAAACTTCGCAAATCGCATTGGACAAAGACCGTGTTTAAGAATTTTTTAAAATCTAATGTTGATCACCAGTGGGCTTCACTTCACGCACCTACGGTCACTCATTTTAGATATATATTAGAAGACGTTCTCAACCATATGCAGCTATATAGTGATCAAGACAGTCGATATCCATCCTCAAAATAAATTTGCAGGATCCATTCTGTTTAATTGATTTGAAAAGTGTATATAGGTTCTATTTTAGTTGTCACTGATGAGGTGAAAAAAGGCCTACTGACGAATATTTTCACAAATAAATAACTTCTTTTTTTTTAAATTGTAAGTGTATGCGGATTTGGACCGTTCTATTAATTACATAGCTATGCCATACGAACCGTCTTTTAAAAACAGACTTAACATAAATGTACATTACATGGGAATTCAATTGGAATATCACTACGCCATACTTAATATTTAACACAATTAAAACTAAGAAACATAATAATTCACCGGCTACGATACAGCAACAAATTAAAGACAAGAAAGTAATTCAAAGAAAATTACCTTTTTCAGATGCTTGTTGACCCATTTCGTAAACGTCTTCTTCTGTATAGCATCGCGCTCATCTGTTAAAGAAAACAAAAAAACTCGTTATCGCATATTTGGATTATCTACTTCCGTTTACACTTTGCAATAAAAACTGAAAAAAAAAAAAAAAAACTGCGACAACTAAAGCTATTTGTAGGTTCAACCCATGAACGTGAAATTAATTCAAACTTAACCACGTAGATGTCTTACAATAGATTTGTCACGTATCAACGTCGCATAGATAGACCGCGCTTTGTAAGTTAGATACGCTTAAACAAATAAATGAATTACTTGGCATTTTACATAAGTAAATTGCCAAGTAATTGCACTTATTAAGTTAACATCTAGTGTAATTGCTCTGCGTACATCCCACATTGGTCTCTTAGTGGAATAAATGGAGCCGCTTGTTAATCAAAACGGTTGCGTTGTGCATTCGAAACGAAGTTCTTGAAAATATGCAGCCCACATTTATCTCCAAAGTCTGGGCAACGGGTATTAGAAGCAAATCCAATATATATAAATATTTTTAGTATGTAAGTCAACGACAAACTCATTCAGTTATTATTATTACCAAAAAAAAAAAATTCAATCACAGCATGGAATTTTTTTAACAAATCTTAAGTGGTTCAATTTAATAATCGTCAATAAGTGACATTTGGCGGCAGAGGACCGGGAGCCCAAAACCAAGAACACAACTGCGTTCTTAACGTCATATTATTCAATAAAATTCTGTCTTTATTTAAATCAATAATACCATAGCGTGACATCACAAGTACATAAATCATTTTGGAACACTACGTGGCAGCCATTTATATCGCCCGGGGGAGTTTAGATCACAGTAACAATAGCCCCATTTGTTCGAATATTTGTGTCAACTCTATCGAGTATTGCGTGATAGATTTGGATGTCGTCATCCGATACATGCACCCATTATTCCGAAGAAATCACTTTGGTCATAGTCCAGATGTGTCCAAATTGGTTAAACCGAGCTACTGCTCGTCTTGAAATTGCTGGTTTAAAATATGAGTGTGGAGGATCACACATTCTATAGAATTTCCTGTCTATAGAGTAAAGTAATATCAATTAAAAGGGTGGTCATAATTCTTATTTCTGATATTCATAATCTGTAGACCAATTTGAGTTGTGTAATATAAGTCAGAGACTTCGATTAGGTTATTGCATTTATAGCTTCAAAAAATATTCATATTTGGCCTTAGGAAGGATTATCAATAATTAGCAATAATGGCCAGAGGTAAATTCATAGACGTCACCGCAGATATCATGAGAAATGCACTCAGAGTGCTTGAGCGGTGGTGTCTGGAACAAGTGCTCTCCATTTATGCGAGGAAAACAGATCTAATAGTCTTCACTAGGAAGAGGAAAAACCTGGAATTTCGGCCCTTAACACTTTTCGGATTGGAACTAACACCGACTAAGGTTAAGTATCTGGTAGTCTATCTAGATACTAGACTAACTTGGAACTACCATGTTGAGGAGAAGGTTAGGTATGCGAAAAGGGTACTACATCAGTGCAAACGTGTGTGTGGACAAGGTTGGGGACTCTCGCCAAGGTCAGCATACTGGATGTATACGATGATAACTAGACGCATTATCACCTATGCCTCGGTTGTATGGTGGGCGAAACCCTCCCAGAACTGTGAGGAAGCACCTGGATAGGGTCCAACGCTTGGCATGTCTAGGAGTTACAGGTGCAATACGGACAACACAAACATGCGCATTGGAAGTGATCCTGGGGATCTTACCGCTAGACTTATTTATTAGGAAAACAGCAGCCCTAACGGCACAATCGTGGTACCATCTATGGACATAGGAAGATCCTGGAACTTGTCTAATACGAGATTAGGGAGCTGAACATGCCTATGGATGGAATTACAAGAGTGCGTATTATGGAAAGGAATCACAAAACTCGTATTGAGAACGGATTACTTTCAGAAAAAAGGAGTGGTGAAATAGTGATTTTCACAGATGGATCCGTGATGGACGGCGGAGCAGGTGCCGGTATCTACTCAGAAGAGCTGGAACTATCCTCGGGAACACACGTATACCAGGCTGAGATGATTGCATTGCTGCATGCTTTGGACTACTAACTTGAGAGTCAGGTGGAGGGAAGAAATATCCTTATAGCACTGGACAATCAGGCCGTGATCAGACGCATGGAACAAGCAAACATTACAACATCATTAGCACTGGAATGTGTACTCAAGCTCAATAAGTGATCATCTAAAAATTAAGTAACGAAGTAACACTGACTTGTGTACGAGGACACATAGGGATCGAAGGCAACAAAAAGGCGGACACCCTTGCAAAACAGGGGTCAACTGAAAAGTTGCTGGGACCAGAACCATTCTCTTCAATTTGCAGAGGAATGGTTGAACAGCTGATTCACAAATGGATGATGGCAGAACACCTGAGAAGGTGGTGTAGACAGGCTAAAATGGCAAATAAGTGGCCGACCTGCTCCAAACAAAGAAGGGTTCTAAGCAAGAGTCGAGGAACATTGAAATGGGTGGTGGCGTTGTCCACAGGACATGGTAATTTTGGGTATCACTTAAGTAAGATGGGCCTCAGAGGGAATGATACCTGCTAACTATGCCTGAAGGAATCTGAGACGGCGGCACATATACTGTGTCAATGTCCGGCGTTGGCTGGCAAAGGAATGAGGATCTTGGGATATCATTGGGTGGATACTCAGTCGATGAAACAGATCTCACATAAACAGATGCTAGCGTTAACACTAGGAATCGAACCCAGAGAGACGAAGAGACCCGCCAATGGTGGTCTGATTCGAATATCTCTCAAAATATAATATTTATATATAGGAAGGATTATTGATTTGAGGGCGAATTGCGAGAAGGCGAACACGAAACTGGGAAGTGGGAACATTTAATACTTAGTACTTTTTGTATGAAAAGCTTTTTCACAAAGCACTATACTTGATTGATCTGTCAAAAATACTTTAAACAAATAAATCTAAAACAACAAATAAATTCTCACTCAACTTGAAGTGACGCGAACTTTTTTCACAATCCACAAAATATATTCGCAATCCACAAGTCACGAATGCCAAGTGAGTTCAAAATTTCCCCCAAAATAGTAATTGCACAACTAGAAACTGAAGACTGGCATTCCCAAATAGCTGCAACCAAAAACAGTGTTCATCTAAAGGAAATGCCAAATATTTGGTTCTTCGCAACTCGGATGATGAGTCGAACTCAAGCTCCACCATACTGGGCATCGATACGGAATAGTTTGTAAGTCACAATAGGCGTTCTTCTTTTCTCGTTCACACCAGAGCACTGAAAAGAGCGCAATAGAAATAGACTAAGTGAGCAGTATTTGTTGTATTTCTACTAGGCTTTTTTGGAAACGGCTTTCTAATTTTGCATTGGCATTTCTTGAATTCTTGATCAATAATGGTCACTTTCAAAAATCGAGTTTTCCTAAGTTTGCCTGGATTGGTCTGCCCTAGAAGCATCCTCAACGCATAAACTATAAACAGGTCGGTAAAGAAACTTTTCCTAGCTACATATGCGAGATGTCATCTACTTGACTAGATTTGACGGATACCCCTCCAAAAATGTCTACTGAAAAAACTGTTCATGTGACCAATCTAGGCCACTAAACCTAAATAAATGAAGTCATCCAGGTGTCAGATTTATTTAAGTAGATTCATTGACGTCCCCAGTCAAATTTGTCGAAATAAACTGTGTTCAGATTCTTACTCAGACTGTACTCAGTCAATTTATTCTGAGCTCATAGAGTGCGCTCTGATCGTGTTCAGAATGAGTCTACTATAATATGTTTTAAGATTTCTTTTTAAATATAAGAAGTTCACTGTGGCTATATTCTGCATACATATTTCGCTACTGTCAGCCTTCCTTAATTTAAAATCGCGAATTTAGTTTGTTTTTAGTTTTGTACAGCGCAATTTGAATAAATTCGTTATCAGCCAATGATAACTAGTTTCGTAACTAGTCCGTTACTTTGTAAAGTAGGCATTCGAACTTGCGGTTTTAAGTTGCATTTAGGTTCGGACTCGTAAATATGTATAGATGCCAATAAAAATAGACGGCTATTGAAAATTGAAAGGCCCATTATTAGTCGTAAAAATATTATTTCTATCCATCTAAAAGTGCGTTATTTTTACTTTTGACATTTGGATCCTAGCATCGTTTGTTTCATTAAGTTCATTAAAAACCATGGTTTTAAGAGGTTTGCTTTTTAACTCGTATAGTACTTTTTCATGCAACAACCTATTTGACAGCTGAAAACTGGGACGAAACTGCTCTTAATAATCAGTGTAGTTGAAATTGCTTATTTATATGCTAATTTTCATAATAAAGGGTACTTTATTTTTGACAGCACTGGTTGAATGAACCTTTTTGCATATTCTGCTTTTCAGGTTTTATGTGATCATAAATTCAATGGTAAATAAATTACTTTGTTGTATTTATATACCAATATCGATTTTTTTTTCTCATTAATTCAATTGATGAGTGTTTTCCCATAAAGTAGCAATGAACAGCCTCGCCGAATTGAACAGACACAGCTAATATACGCGGAAAACGTTGCTGCTTATAAGTTGGGCGTGAAGTGAAAGCCACGAATGGAATTTATACTACAGAAGTAATGAAAGACAATTTTAAAGATCTATGGAACAGCTGTAGTTGTTGTTGTTCTATCGCTTTCGTTTTGTTTGGAGTAGGAGACTCACGATTTTATGTTAAAGAATCTCAATTTTAAAGGAGTTTATACTGATCCTAGCATTCACTCAACAATCGAAATTGTCGCAATTGAAGTACTACATACATCGATGAACTTATAACTGCGTAATAGCCTCCAAGATCATGTGATTTAACACATTTTGATTATGTGAATTGAGCAAGGAGTTTAAGCTTTAATCCGAGGAAAACAAACACTGCAACATCTCCCGCCAAAGTTTGAAAATAATTCTAGAAACAAGAATAAATTATCCAGAAAAAAAAAAATTCTCATTCAGCTCGTGGGATCCGGCATTCCTCCCTCATATTAAAGCCTACACAATAACCAAAGCATAGGGCGCTGTATGAACCTGCTGCGGCAACTATTTATATATTTATATATTCTATATGTTACATGTTTTCGTTAAAAACTTGCACTCAATTTAACCGTTCAGGTGTTTCATTGGCCATCTGCGCATTTACCTGGAAAAACATTGAGGGTGTTGAAGTTGATTGTACCTATTCATGCACGTCGCATTCTTCTCTTTCGTCCCGCTCTAACAGACAAAACGACACACATTTCTTTCGACGTGCGTCCAAAATAACCCGAGAATAGAACCACGATCAACAGTCATTGTTTAATTTGATCCTGGTGAGATTCTGGTTTGTAGCTCATGGATGAAGCAGAGAGCTGATTGACAGCTTAAGATTTATAGGGAAGTATTCGCTCTATCCAGCATACTCTTCTTTTTTTAGCATTAAAAATTCTTTAAGTAATGGCAAGTAAAGGGTCCGCCATCTAACTTTCAACTAGTGCTTTTTTCGCGAATGGTAACACTTATCTCATGTCTGATTTGACAGATAATTAGTTTTATCCTTCCGCTGAACGAATATGGTTGTGTATACGCTTGAACAACGCTGGGAAATATTGCGACATTACTTTGAAAGTGGGCCTGCGATCGACCTAGAGAAGATGCCGATTTTGCCAAAAAAAATCATCTTTTCAGATGAAGCTCATTTTCATCTTGGCGGGTATGTAAACAAGCAAAATTGTCGCATTGAAGAGGAGGATATTGGCAACATTTGGTTTCAACAGGACGGCGCTACGTGCTACACAGCCGAAGCTACACTCGATTTTTGCGCAATGTCGATCGCATTATCAGCCGCAGAGCTGATGTCGTTTGGCCACCTCGGAGCTGCGATTCGACTATTATTTGTGGGGTCCCGTAAAAGATAAGTGTTACGCCGACAAGCCAGAGACAATTGACGCTTTAAAGGACAATATTCGTGAAGCCATTGGTGAAATACAGCTGCTGGACCGATCGTGTAGGCTACTGCATGGCCAGCCGAGGCAGCCATTTGAATGAAATTATTTTCCATTATGAACCGGAAGGATTGTATTTACTTTCAAATAAAAAAAGAAATTTGAGAAAATATTCAGTAGTTTTTTTCTATAGCATTTTCAAAAAAAAAAGAGTTATTTGGCGGACCCTGTATAAGAGTCAGAATTTTAATCAAAAATGTTGCAAAAAATAAACATGGTTGGGTTATGAGAAAAACCTAGTTTAAGGCTTCTCGGTGTCAAAAAGAAACATTTTAAAAGTTACAGCGAAATTTGTCGATTTCTTTCATCTTCAACCGGTAATAGACATTAAACCTCCTAAAGTTTTATTTTATGTGTAGACTTAAAGTAGCAATTTCGCATTACAAAAACGAAAGGAATCATGTGAAAGCGAACATTTCTTTCGTTTTCGTATTAGCAAATGTTTAAAGGTTTTTGAAGTAACGTTAAGCAAAATTAAACAAAAACCGCAATGAAATAGTTTTTACAGAAGAGTGCTCAGAGATGATCATTCGGTTTCAATCAAAAATAATCGTTCTTATTGTTAAAAGGACCACTTTCCTTGGTTCGACGCCAGAACAAAATAGCAAGGGCGGTGCCGAACGTTGGGGCAGCTCTAACAACCAGTTATAACGAATTTTGTGGGTTTGACATTTATTATAGAATACTTACTTATTTCCTCAAATATTTTGCCTATTTTGGGACGAATGGAATGTTTTTGATGTACATATTTGCATGTAATTTTTGAGCAATCTTAAAAATATGTGTTCCCCTTTTGCTATACCCAATTTTGGCATTTATTTTTTCAACAAATAACCAGTTTATTTCCGATTGAAAACCCTATGGCCTGCAATTTCTATTACCCCCGATTTTTTGCTTTTGGATACAAAAGGTTAAATTCCCTACAAATCTACATAACAAAGTGACTATATGGACATGCGAAACCAGTTGTTCGCAAAGAATCGACCAAGGGTTAATTTTTTCCCAAGACTCCTCACACGGAAACAGCAATTATTCGAGAGAAATAAATCCAGTTTCTGTTTTTCAATTATTATAGAAAATATAGCCCACCAGGAAAGGGAAAAGGAAAGAAAGTGTTCCCCAGCTTGTTGTATACATAGTAAATTGTCGTGTGAAACATGTCACTCGGTCGCATTCCTTGTGTCGATGACGGTTCTGCACGAAGATTGAACACTACTTTCAGAAAATTGCTTCGCGTTCATGCGAATCACGTGCACCCTCAGAATGTGTTCATCGAACAGTGGGAACGTGGAAAAGTAAGACAAAATATGCATTCCCTTATTGTGACACTGTTTCACAGAGGATTTTACAAACAAAAAACATCGCGACAAAATAAATAATATCAAGAAATCGCTTGGCATTCATCCGATTAATCGATTTCACTCCTTGTACAGTAATTTTCGCTTCATGTCAAGCTCTTGCGGTGAAAGCCAGTGTAAAATAAACCATAAGCCGATGTTAAAAAGGAATTCCATGCTCTTTTATCTGTATTATTGTTATTGATTGAAAAGAAGACGAAAAAAAAACCCACAACAAAACAAAAGTGCTGGCTTTTCTAAAAGCTATCTCACAACAGCTGCAAATGTGCGGCACATCACACTGAAAATAACTGAGTTTGGTGTGACTTACATACAATGTCCCAATTTTCAACGAAATACTCCCAAATAGACATGGTACCTTTAAATTGTGTCAAGGCATCCTCGTAACCACCTTGAGGCGCTCCCTGTTTTGCCTTTTTCGCAGGACTGGTTTCGTACTCCTGATCGTGATTATTTCCAGGTGAGACGGAGATTCGCTGTTGCTGATGGTGGTGGTGCTGTTGATGGTGTTGCTGCTGCTGTTGGTGGTTGTGGTTAGGATAGCGACCACCTTTTGCCGGTGGGCTAGATGGCTCGTTAAACGCTTCGCGCGGATCAAATCCGAGAAGATCTTTATAGTATGACTGGGTCGTCATCACGAATATTCAAGTTCGCTTTCGGGTTACCTGTATTCAGCTAATGGCACTCCAATTAACACCCCCGTTCAACTATATTATCACAAGATAAGTGTTTTCCTTTATGCACTAGTATTTTTTTTTTTTTTTTTTTTTAATTTCTTCGTATAGACAATGGCACTTTTAGAATGAAAAATTCATTTTCTCTTTTCCGCCAGTTCACACGCTATTCATAGGCACACACACGAAAGTCGTTTGGCAATATTTTCTAAATATTCCTTTTCATATTCTGCTGTACGTACAATACATGAGAGAGAAAGATTATATAAAAGGTTTTAGGGCTACTTGCGTTGCAGAAACACCAATAAGATATGTCAAACCAAATGCAAAACAAGTGACAAGAGCTTACAGCAAAATGCATTGCACTAGCCACGCGTATAGGTAGACTTCAGTCGGGTACGAGTATCTATAAGTAGGTATCATTGTCGTAGGCAAACAAAAGTAATTTGATTAACACGAGCAAATGAATTGGAACGTGTTTACGTCTGTACTGCGGGTAAACACAATCTGAGGAAATATTATTCAGCTCGGATATGTCAACGATTGTTCTGATTGGCAAAACGCCAATCGGGAGAGAGTCACATCAGAAGACACGATACACAAGCAGGTATTCTACGGTATTTTACGAAATGCAAATTTATTCGTCATCACACACCAAGCGTGATGACGTTATTCCAAAAGATCTTCCAACATCGGCGGCCGAAGGGTTATTGAACTACAAGACAAAGTCAGAACCCCATACGCGTAAAGGCAAACTTGTGTAGCACTCTATGACTTTTATTTTTGGATCTATATACGAGTGCACCCCACTCGAAATGAAGTCGCAGAGTGCATCCTCCTGCGTTCCTTCGCAAATGCGTTCTTTGATTTTGCCTTCAATTGCCCGGATGGATGGATGAATGGGCCTTTAACTCAATAAAGAAATGCACACAATGCATAAATCGCACCACATTGCTTAGGACATTATTCGAAAAGGAAATCACATCCAAATTGAAGAACCGCTCCAGAATTTTATGGGCATTTCCGACACAATAACTGCGCCAGCAAAGTGAACAACAATCAACTATCACACGGCCATGCGATGGTGGCGATTCCCACTTTAAGTGTGTTTATTTATGTTTGATAAAAGCTGCTGTCGTTTGACTAAGCTTTTCGTTTTCATACCTATATATTGGTAGAAGATACACATCCAATTGTATTCCGATTTATTCGCAATCAGACACACATATGAAGGCCGTGGCGGCGTAAACTCTGTGATTAGATACCACTTAAAGTGACTATTGGGCCAATAAATTGCTCATATCAACTGCTGGATTATGTAAATTCACTGGAAAATAACGCAAAAACTATATTTTTTTGGTTCCTCAATGCGAACTGGAGAATTTCACCAAACACATTCTTTTTATTCCCGTTCGGATATATACATCATGTGGCACAATACACCGAGATAACAATTTAACGTAGTTTTGTGTCAACCAAACAGGTTGGTGAATACATTTTCTCTGCTGGCAGCGGTAGAAAGGGGCTATGTAAGAAAAACAAATGTAAAACTCAAGTCACTTTTCGTTTGCATAAAACAAGCAGTTATATGTGGGTATCCACAATTAATTATTAATATACACTAGTTGAATAAAAGTAACTATACAAGTGCACGAAAAGAGGACCGCTCGGTATCAAATTTATAATGCGACTAAACACAACAAAGTGTCTTGATTCAAGAAAACCGAGTTCCACATACACAAACCACACAATATCTAAACGCCGCACACCACCATACACAAGTGTGTATATATACACTATCGCATAGAATACCACCAGAGACCAGGCACCACAAAAGACACAACGCAAACTGCCTCTCGCAAGTCGCAAGAGCGTGTTTTAGTGTATTTGACGTGGAGAAAATAAGAAACCAATTGAATGAATGGCCGAAGATTGTAGCTAGCTAATCGGCTTCAAATTGAATAGACTTTTTTTTAGGAATGTACCTACTGCGACTGCGTATGAGACTAGGTACCTGTGCCAAGAGGTAGGAGAACAATCATCATCCCAAACAGCATTACGAATGACTGTGCTGTGCTGTGATTGTTGGGTTGACGATCGGATTGATCGGAACAGGTATTTGTATATGCAAAAGGTACTAACACTGATACTTCAAAAAGTAGTTCGCACACAAGTATGCAATAGCAAGGTACATATCCAAGTAGATGTAACTCATTCTCTTGGTCATTTAAAAATTCGACTTGAGATTTCGGATTCCAGTGAATTGCTGATGATATCCACGAAGTGTTTGGGTCTTACGTGGTTGGCTTGCACAAGTGACGTCAGTTCTTCTATGATGTCATAGAACACGATTCATAGGATGCTACTAATAGTCTGTATGACAACCAGTGCTAAAGTACACGTTTTAATTAGATATGTTGTTGTTACTGATACCGAAATACAGAAGTTAATTAAAAGTAGTACTCTTCGAAAACAAAAACATCGAGTAATTGTACGTAATTGGTTTTTAATCGACGCGAAAGCATCTAGTGTAATGAAGTTTACAGATAATGCAAACATTCAAAACAATGGTTGTCTAATCTCATTAGAAAGAATAGGTAGGAAATTAAAATACATCTGACTTTTGAGCTGACTATCTATAGACTTGTGTTGTCAGTAAGTTCTCCATGTAACCTTAAAGACGATCGTCTTAGACACGAATCATATCTAATAATAACTACACAGTTATAAAGACATCTGTTCTATGACTGGACCTACAACATTTGCCGCACTTTATCATAAATTTACAAGTAGCCCCCATAAGTTAACTTCTCCATCGACAAATTGTTACAACTAGATTTAATAAATTTGTCACTTCAACAGGTTTTTGAGAGTTGCAGGTGACAACAGTGAAAACTGTATCCAAATTCGATCAGTGATTCCAGAGCGTCATACAGATGGAACCACTAAAGGTTAACACAGTAGAAACAACAAGCGCAATAAGAACTATACCTACAGCTGGATTGGAAAAATATCTCAATCTACCGCCCTTAGACCATATATGGAGGAATGTTCTGTCAAAAGAGACATAAGGATCAACCAAACAAACAGCTAGGCACTATATAAACTTGGGCATGCTCAGATTCTGGATAAACACCTGGGGAGAGCTGTCACTTTTGACTACGAGTATGAAACACAGTTGAACCGACGAAAAGGAAATCGATATCAATCGACACAGACGGATCGGTGCGGCTCAATCATCAGGCTTCCTTCGGTTTTTTTCAGGACAACAGCCAGGTGTCTTTAAAAAAGTTTCTAATACTGAAATAATTTTCAGGCTACATAGTTCGGAGCTGTAGCATTTTTGCTGACAGGATTCTGGACACAGGGACAAGACCGGTAATGAGTTGGTATACGAAACGGGCAACATTGGTCTGTTCTGAACCAGGACCGATTGCCAAAATCGATCAAGCCACCACTCTGAAATTTCGGAGAAGTCGAAAATAATATTGCTATGAAAGCCAACAACAGGTGGAAGGAACTAAATGCCTGAGAAATATTGCTGAAGCTATAGCCGGATTATAATAGAAGCCGGATAAGCAAGCTTTTACATAATTTGACAGATCATCGTTGTTTATGCTGCCTTTAAAAATTTAATTGAAATACTGTTTTGGCAGACAAAGAAAACCTAAGTCAAAACGAGCACTTTTAGCTGTGCGGATTGTCCTTTTTACTACCCACAAATACAGAAGTCGGTTAACTCAATAATAGCATATTAGGGAGCCGTTCTAGTGACACATACATGAATGTTAAATGCGAGGCAGTAAATCGATGAATTGCATGAAAGTCGATGGAGCTTTGTAATGGAACCATCAGTTAAGGAGTAGTTTCGTGGTGGAAAATCATAACAGAAGCGTTAATTTTATCTATTTCAACTTCCTATATATTGATGCTTGTATTACCGCCACAATAAATAAACCACATTGGCAAATTCTCATATTGAAAAGCGTCGATTGCCATAAGTTTTGTGCTTGAAAAATTTTGAATCAGCGAGAAAAATATATTTCAGATCACGTAAAAACTTCATGCAACTAAATCACTGTTTAACAGTGTTATCGATTGAAAAACGGCTTTTATTGATGTTTTTGTATTGATATCCGACCTTAGCGAGGTATCCGTCGCGCATACTCTGTCGGAGCCTCAAAATACATGCGACATTCGTCCGTTTTCAGAAAAAGTTTTTAAAATGCTATGATTTGACGTCCTTGTATTGTTTGGTGATTGTCTTTTAACTTCATCTTGCACTGGAAACGCAAATTGAAGCAATAAATACAAAAAATTGCGTTGTTTTTTTTGTTTTCTTTTTATTCATCACACTTCATTGCAAATCGTAAATAAACTCCGCGATTGATTGTTGTATTCTCATGAAGCTGTCAATAATGTCGCTCAAACCCAAACTAGATCGCACTGCAACGTAAAACGGTGGAGTGTGTTAAATTTGTATCGGAACAATGCTCCGAACTATTGTTCGGAAGTATACCTCAAACCTAAAATCCTCCGAATCGTTTAAAATCGAAGAAGTCTCTATCAAAACTGATATTTGTCGATTAGAGAACTATTCGTTGACGTTTGCATTTTTGCGATCCACCAGCTGAAGGAAAGAATTCCCCCCATTACTAACAACCGAAAAGTGCTGCGTTTCATTTACGATAAAAGCGCATTTCATCAAACCGCAGAAGAGTCCGAGATATTTTTCAAGAATTGCCCTGAACTCACACAGCAAAATGTCAGATTGAAATTTTTGGCGTTTTGTTAGAAATAATTTACGCTTTATGACGATTATGTGAAAATAAGAAAAAAATTGGAATATTTTCATTTAGTCCATAAACTCAATCATATTAAATAATAAAAATTGGCGACACATAAGATGTAAAGGGCGTTTACTTTCTACCATTATTGCAAAAAAAAAAGTTACAACTAATTGAAAGGACTCAGTTCTGAATTTGTGGCGCAATCTTTTCGGATCTTCAATGAAAAACGCCATAACTGTCAAATGCTTCAAATGTGTCAACAGTCAAATGTATTGAGAGTCGGAAATTACTGCTACCTTTGATGGATGAAAATCCAAGCAATTCTTCTACAGTTTCTGTCAACTCGTAGACCTATCGTTTAACAATTCAAAACCAACAAACAAAATACCGCAACTGACAATAAGGAGTATATTCTTAACTGTCAAATGACAGGGAAACGAAATACTAAAACTGCTCCTATTATAAAACATTTTAAGCATTGAAAACTGCGTCGGGGTCACAGTCACAGGCAATTTACCCTCTGTGCAAATTATAAGGCATTGACTGGCTTCCTCGTATCCTCGTTGAAATACAAGTATGTAAACAAATATGACCCACCTGCACTTTGGATAAAAATCAACTAGCATTTTGTTACGGATGGGAAGTGTATAAAATAAAATTCCGAATGACGAATATTTCTATTTACTTAGGGGCAACAGCAAATAAATGTAAGTCCGCACTGGAACGCCGAGTCGAAGATTAAAGCCGGGCAAATAGGGAGTCCAATCGTGTAGATCACATAGTCTTCACGGATGGATCAAAACTGGAGATAGGTTCGGGAGCAGGCTTTTACTCGAAGGCAATGAAAACACAGGAATCTTTTAGATTACCAGAAGCGAGTAGTGTATTACAAGCTAAAATCCTGGCAATAGAAAAAGATGTCAGGTACATAGGAGATAATCACCTTCCTCCGTCGGATATAAAACCATCGTCTTTGACAGTCAAGCAGTCCTAAAATCGATTAAAAGTTCTAATTTAAAACTGACGAAATTAAATCATAGGCAGTTGGGTAATATCGCGACCCACTAATCACCGTTGGGCAGCAGTGAGTCAAACTCTGATGGGTTCAGTCTCACTTTAACAGGATATTCACAATGGAACTATATAGATCTCCGAGTGGACGTGATGGGTTTTTTGTATCGCACTACAAAACCTAAGCTTCCCATTCCCGGTAGTAACCTCTGCGCAGTTACCTCGACAAACACTCTCCTGTTTTTTTTTTTTTTTTTCTGTTGTCACTGTCCCCAATAAGGAACCGATAAGACATCTGAAAATTCATGTATGTCATGGAAGTAATATCTTCCATTTGTTCTATCCCTCAAGTGACACGAGACTAGGGCATTGACAGAGGAAGTGAGGTGTGTCCTCCTGTACCTCCTCGTCTCCGCAACCCCTGCATATATCGTCATTCTTAAGTTTCATTTTCATTGTGTGGTATCTTAGGAAGTTGTGACCCGTTAGGGCCCCTACCAGTTTATACATAGACGTTCTTTCCAACCGCATAAGCTTGCTAGTCCGACTTGGATTATATTCCGGCCATAGCTTCCGTGATATTTCGCAGGTAGTTAATTCTTTCCACCTGTTGTTGGCTTTCATCCGGGTTTTGTTTTCCACTCTCGCTCTTTGATTACAGAGTGGTGGTTTGATTGAATCAATCGCCCGGTCTTGATCCATAGCAGAATTATTTCTTGCCAATTTGTCTGCCATCTCATTGCCGGTTTTGTCCCTGTGTCCAGGGACCCAGCAGAGACGCGTGATGTGCTGCGAGCAGAGAACCTTGAGCTCTTCGCGGCAGCGGCGAACCAGCTTCGATTTTATTTCAATAGCAGTCACTGCTTTTATAGCTGCCTGATGGCTGTCAATAAATATGGTTATATCATTATTTGGTAATATATTATATTGCTTAAATTGCCACCATATGGGCAGCTTTGGCGATTGCCAGAACCTCCGCCTGAAAGACACTATTGTGATCGGGTAGTCTGATTGAGTGGTGTATATTTAACTCTTCAGAGAAAATTCATCCATCTGTGTAGATGGTTATCGATTTCCCTTTTGTGGGTTCATCTGTGTTCCATTCCTCCCTGCTGGAAAAATATCAAGAGAATGGTATGTCGAGGTCAAGGTGGGGAGACAAGTAGTCAGAAGTGATAGCATCACCCACATATTTATTCGCGTGTCCCGGTTTGTAGGGTCCCCAGCTTTTTGTTTGACTGATCCTGGGGGCGCTTTTGGCTGCAGATTCTTGCATGTATGGGTCTAAAGGTAAGAGGTTGAGGATAGCCTCCATGCCAGCAGTAGGTGTTGTCCTTATTGCGCTGGTTGTACCTATACAAGCTAGTCTTTGTATTTTGATCAGTAGTTTTAGATTCGACGCTTTGTTCGTGGCTTGCCACCAGACTAAGCTTCCGTACGTGAGTATTGGACGCACAATAGCCTTATATATCCACAGAATTTGTGTTACTTTTTTCGTTCAGGGCATGATCAGAGCGCGCTCTATGAGCTCAGAACAAATTGACTGAGCAGCCTGAGGAAAAAGCTGATTACAAATGTACAAACGCACTTCCAGTCACATTTGACAGAAAAAAAAACAGGAAAAACAAAAAAAAATATTAGAACGCTCTGAGGAGCACGATCGGTTCAGAGCGCGCTCATAATGCTCGAGCTCAGTTCAGTGCTCAGCTCTGAACTAAAAAAGAAAAACGCCTGTTGTAGTCTTGCATTTCTTTTATTTATGACTGATACCAGTCACATTATTCGTTGATTAACGCGTTGATTGAGTTGCGCGAGCAACGTGAGTTTGTGCACTAAAGGTGGTGGTCTTGAAGGAGACACTTTGGCCAAAACTTCTGGGTCCACTGTGATACCACACGAAAAGGGGTTATAGGGGTTACATACCCCAAAGCGTGTGACTTCCATATTTTCTATTCCCACGTAATATTTGATTATTTTGTTTTTTTCCACTGTGTCGAAGAACTCGTAAAGTTCATCGCACACGCGCATATAATAATGTATGCATGCGCATGCATATTTTTTCACATTTACAAGAATATGCTGAGCTAGCAAGTAAAGTAGATATAACGAACCAAAATTTATAATTAGAGTTAGTTAGTAAGAAACCTTTGTGAACGAAGTCCACCAATAAATAAATATTTTTTTTTGCTAAACGGTCAATCGATTTTCATAAGTTAGGGAAGGTGGCCAGAACCGGGCATGCTTTTGGGAGGATTATTACTGCGTGCATCTAATAGTGAATTACGCACACTTGTGGGAACGGTCCTTGAAGCAGTTAACCCTTGCTTATGACCTCTAAAAAGCCCCGTCAGTCGGTAGGAGAAGTTGAGCAAGGTGTGGGGGTGACCGGTGACCTATATAATAAAAAGTAGATAAGTTGTCAATCTTTTGATTGTTAGTTTTTACAACAAATTTGCTAATGCAGCGAACGTCTTTAACATAATAATTTTGCCAAAATGGCAAGAGCTGATGGACATACTCCCATACTCCCATGCTGCGAACCTGCCTGCCTATTAGATAGTGTCCTGTTCCTATAACAGAGCTGATTTTGATCCTACTTATAAATAATAGTCACCGGTTCTTTTGTCATCAATAGTTTAGGCTAAAGGTGTGGCTGTGCAACTATGACAAAACTATTCAAACCGTCAATTAAAAAAAAAATCGAAAATTATTCGACTCTATATATAAAAATGGTGTGCAAAATGTATAGTAATTCATCAATTGAGAACGGCTGGGCCGAATTGGCTTAAATTTTTTTTGAGTTGTTCGTAATTGTCCAGAGAAGGTTTTTACGAAATTTTTGGAAACCCTCCGGAAAAGTCGGGAAAGTGGAAAAATCGAAAATAGATTTTTTTTGTGTGCAATTGTTCCGGAATGACTTTAGAAAATTCTTATAGGAAAAATCGGAAAATTCCCGAAAAACGCGAGTTAACGAAGCAAAATATGTTGGTTGGTTGGTTGGTTGGTTTAAGTGGCTGTATTCCCTGTTGCCTGACGAGGGAAAAACACAAATAACGCGATATGCGCCGTTTCGAGACCACAACTAGCGGAACCTGAAGATAAAAGGGGAGAAGGATGTTAGGAGAACGCAAAACCAGCCAGTGGAGTTGAGAAATTTGTTGATTTTGTTGAAATGGATACTTTGGATGGCCGAAAGGTCATCATAAAAGGGATGACCTAGTGCACTGCGTCTGGTTTTGGCCTTCACAAAGAAGATGAAACAAAATATGTAGGTTGAAAAAATTAAAATCCGCTAGTTTTACATAAAATCTTAAGTGGTGAGTTTGTATCGCCATTTTCGAAGATGGATAAGAGCAAACTTGTTTTTTGGAAGGGTTCTTGATCGTAGGATACGAGTTTTGAAAGTACATACTGTTGGTCTGAATCTTGAATCTTGTGAGTACGATAAGAATTTCTTACTCATTCTCAGAAGTCCGTTTATCCATTACAAGGTTGAAAAGGGTGTAGGATGCCCAAGTAGTGAGTACATTTTGTTAACTTCTTTCTGGAGAAATGCCCTGCACACGAGGTAAATACTAGTGCACTCTAATTGTCAAATACATAAATTACTGCAATAGGGCGAGTCTGCCGACAGGCAGTTAAAAACCTATTTATCCAACTATTACGGGCTATTTTGGGCCATCCGTCCGAAGGTAAACAAACCGACTACTCAATCTGAAGTAAACACCACCAACCTTATCCGCATTTCGTATTCGCCTAATGGATTAAGGCCCATCGTATAAATGAATTGTGTAATTAGGTGAAAGAGAGTGCTTGAACAGCACTCCAATAGTCCTCTAGTGGCGTTGCGATGGTTTGCTCACTGAGCCATATCATCGAAAGTGTTATGTAATTTCAAGGACATTTTGTTTTAAAGTTTGTGACTCAGAAAATCCAAATTAGGTGCCATACATATATTATTTAAATAAATGTACCTTAGAAACAGCTCATTATGTTCGAACAACGAATATAACTATCAATTACATCTATCCCGGGACAATACTACACATTCATTCATCCATTTCTTAAGGCGACATGTCACACAGAAAGAATGCATGAGCCACCGATCGATAAATTTAATGGAAAGTAACGATCTCGTTCGGTCTTATTAGGTAACACAGCGATATTTGCCAGCGTACGTAGGTGTCAAGACGTCGGCGGTAGCCTGCGCCTACCTATATTTTCAATTGTAAATTATTCAACACATACGCCTATGGAATGGTTGCCGAATCCGGTCACTTAAAATGATTCGCTTGTATTTTCGTCTCACGGGTATGTGATGAAATTGGTATTAAAAGACAGTCTTTGAACGATACACACATCAAATATAGCAATAATTGCTTGGTAATGGTTGTGTGCGTGTATAGTTTATCGGTCCGGCTTTGGATTATGAACGTTTACTTGCACGCCCAAGCCAAAGAGGTTTTGCAGACTTTGTAGGCGTTATCATATAAATATTAAATACATTTGTATTTTGTTTTGCAAATGACATTTGACAAGTGGTTTTAAATTGTATTGCAATTCGGGCAGGCAATTGGGAGGAAGTTAACTTACAGAAGGTTATATTTTGAGGTCGTTGGAGGTTCTAATTTATTTTAGTCGGACAACAGTTGAGTAGTTTTTTTTTTACCTATTTGCATGACAGAACAGCGAGTTATATTTTAAACAATCCACTAAAGATCATTTACTTCGTAGGAATCGTGACTAATAAATCGGATGTGCATATCTATGATGAGACAGCAGCAGTCGATACGTCATTGAAATGCTATTTTAATGCAAATTCAATCTCAAATTGAGAGAATGGCCGTCAAAAAGTAAGTATACCTACATATAATCTCAGCAAGTGGTGCAGGATAGTAGGCAGGTTCGATTTGTTTATACTCGACTAGTTAGAGAATGGTTATGCCAATCGTGGAATACCGACATTCTTGTTTATAAGACGAAATAATATACTCTGTTGCTAGGTGTTTGGCAAATGGAGTGGGATAATGGTAATAAAGGGTGTCGCAAAATCCACGACAGGTGTAATTTTGACAGAAAATTGAAGATTTTGCATTGATTCATAAGGCGCACACAGTTAATGTATGGAGAATATGTCGCCCCCGCGCGGTGCTGTCGACAACTATGCACTCTTTTGACGTAATTTGTAAGAACCTTTGGCTTAGATGTGTGAAAGCTGAACGTGTTTTCAATTTACTCCAATTTAGGTGTGAGGCTTACATCTTTGCCTTCAGAAAACCCCAAAGTCTTCAAAAAAAAAAAGTCCAACCCAATAATCTGGGGTCGAGTCGCCGCATCCGTGAACAAGTTTTTTAGTCTCACGGAATCATGCCTGTTTTGTTCAGGGCCGTTCAATTCGTGGTTACAAATTGGTACAGCTGGCATTTGACACCTGCCAAAATCAGCTGTCATTTGAAGCGTCATAAAATTGAATGTTTGACATAGACGATAATGGATCGCTTAACAATCGAACAACACAACGAAATTATTAAAACTTATTACAAAAGTGGTGATTCAAACGTAGCCACTTTTCGCGCATTATGCGATGATCGATATATCGATGATCAAGTTATGAATCCACCGACTCCGCAAGCAATCGGTAAAATTGTGAAGAAATTTGAAGAGAGTACAAGCGTTACTGCTGTCGTAAGGCCTGTGCATCATCGTAATGGACGCTCAGTCGGAAAATATTGTTGCTGCAAGTGCAATGTTGGTGATGATCCGAATCTATCGATTTCCCGGCGTTCGCAGCAATTGAACGAATGAAAACCGATTTTGTTTGGCCGGCGATTGAAGATCATGACTTGGATGATATGTGGTTCCAACAAGAGGGGGCAACAAGCCACATATCACGAACAATTATGGTTTTATTGCTTGAAAGTTTCATGGCCGCGTAATTTCATGTTTTGGAGACGTCAATTGGCCACCAAGATCATGCGATTTGACATCGTTAGATTTTCTCTGTGCGGGGCTACAAAAAAGACCGTTTTTATTCCCCGTATAATCCTCGAACTCTAGACGCATTAAAAACCAACATTGCTCAAGTTATGGCTGAGATACCGCCCGAAATGTGCGAAAAAGTGGTTAAAAATTACCTCAAAAGAATCGCATGCTGCGAATCTTCCCGAGGCGACCATTCGAATGATATTGTTTTTCACACTTAATGGCAAAGTCCAAACTTTATAATGAAATAAAATTTTCATCAAAAATGTATCGCTGTGTGCGTTTTATTAACTTTCGAAACCGAAAAATTAATAAACCTTTACAAGAGACAAAAACAAATTGCGTCACGTATTGCTCTTTCATGGATGAGACAATTCAGCCTGTGATCACCAAGATGGAACATTTGGTTAGGTGAGGTTAGCTGGCTGTCTTGGGAGACAGACACACTTAGACCACATTGGTAGGTCCTTTGTGTTACCATATGAGTAAGGAGGTCAACGGAAGTTGGCCTAAAGAGATTCTAGAAAGTACATACAAATGGAAGCACTTTTGCTGCCTTGAAGCTTTGCTGACGATTTATCTTCGCGTAGACTAACATCCTGACATCCCGTCTTAAAAATGGCGGCGGTTGGAGAAGCCAACCGTACAGCTACGCATAATGATCGAAACAGTACACTACCTGGAAAAGACTGATGCTGTGGCACCGTCTTGTTGAAACCACAAGTCAACTCCCATATCTTGCAACTTAGGTACAGCAAACTGGATTCTTATAGTATTACAACACGCACGCATTTTCAAAGGATAATGGTCCCAAAATCCGCACCAAAGAGTGACAAGTTTTGGAGGCATTGGCTTTTATACAAGCACTTGGCGATATACAAACCCAAGTTCGACAACTTTGGCGATTGCCAAGACGAAGGGGAACCCCATCGCTGAAATAAAAAAAAACTGCGAACAGAGGCTGGCTGATCTGGCAGAGTGGAGACCCTCTAAGCTCAACGAAATATATAGAGGCATCTAACTCCTTAGCATTATTTACAAGATCCTGCACTGTTTGAACGCCTGAAACCATTCGTCAACTACCTGATTTACCAGAGCGGTTTTAGGCCGTAAATCTAAATCGACAACGATCGACATTCACCTTATTTTTATCGATTTTAAGGCCGGATATTTATAGAGATTAGCTATACAGAGTCATGTCTAAGTTTTGGTAGACCTGGTAAACTTATCAGAATGACGATGGCGAGAACGCTCGCTCCTTAAATGAATTTAATGTCAGAAAAGGATTTAGGCAGAAGTTATGCGCTGTCATGTGGGTTAGGTTTGGTTCGGGTGGCAAGCCACACCGTTGTGAATTGTGATGCCACAATTAAAAAGAAATTGAGCGAAACTCGGAAGACAACAGGGACAACATTTTTCAAAAGTCTGTGCAACTTCTTGCATATACGATGACGACATTGAAATCACTGGCAGCGTGTTGTCACTGTCACTGGAACGATTGCATGTATTTGTACGCAGGAGCGGGAGGTTCAATACAGAATTATGCTGTCTACAAAAAGGGATACATAACATCGGTAATTCGAACAGAACTTATCGACAGAAGTCCGGCTCCGCTTTTGTAACTCTGAAAATGATACCACAGCAGAAAAGAAGAGGCCTAAGAAGACAGTCGATTAAGACCTCATCAAGAAACATTGAAAAAACTATATATATAATCCCAGTCCTGCTCTATACTAGCACCAAAGCTCACGGGCTTTGCAGATGAAGGAAGTTTTAACAGCAAACTCTATACTAGCTCTACAGCGACATCGATCTGTTCAGAAAATTAAACATAAGACGACTAAGCCTTGTAGAGCGATCCGACCCAAAAGTCTTCGATTGCAACCCGGAGGAGCAACGCAGTAAAAGAAGAATGCAACTGGACCTCAACCAACTTGAAGTGCGCAACTAAAGGCGATTTGTCAAAGATTTCACTAGAGATTCGAAGCTATCAGTTAAGGCCCAGGTCCTTCACGATATGAAGGTTTGGCGGCTTACTTAAAGCAAAAATTCGTACACCAATCTGGTTTCTGTATATGCATAAAGGACCCAAGATTTTAATTTTGCGCCACTTGGACGGTAAATGGATGTCAGTGAAAAAAAAAAAAAATAATGCATAGCAGCTGACAGGCGCAGTATGGATTAGTGGTTAGTGATGAAGCGAGGGGTCCCAGGTTCGATTCCCGGAAAAACGCAAATTACATCTTAAGGTTATAACCATACTGGGCCACCTCTCGCGAACGTCTGACAAACATCCGAGAGAATAACTGTTACAAAAGAACTTGACAATTAGGTGTTTGTAGTCGGCATAGAATTGTGCATCCCTTTCAATCGTCCCAAAAATGAAAAACTCAAGCAAAACGACTTGTTGCTAATTATTTGTTTACTTGTTTTATGGCAACTGACGCAAATTTCAACCTTGCATTAATAAACCTGCTTCGTGTATAAATGCTTGATTGAAGTCGATGTTGGAAGGTTAATTAAGATCAAAGTGATGTTTCAGATCTGTACCCGATCCTGATGATCCTGTAAACTTTAAAGCTTTGTCCTAGCTATAATTCAATTGTAGATTGCCTCATGATTTTTCTCTGTAATTGCCACAAACAAGTGGTTGATTGAGACCAAAAAATGACGTATGTGCCTTCTGAAAGTCCTAGTACAATTATATATAATATACAGCTTAGTGTTCGCATCACAATTGTGTTTATGCTTCCGCATATACGAAAATTACTCATTAAAGGCGAATGTCAAAAATAAACTTTACCCTATATAGATATCGGCGAACGTATGTATCAATGTGTCAATTATTAACATGCGAAAAAAAAAACGAGAAGAAGTTGAGAAAAAAAGGCAGTCCCATGTCACATCACATTCCAGTTAAAGCTTGAATCACTTCAATGCAATCAATAAATACTGAGCATATTTGCATACGGCGGATTAAAAATTCCCTTCATGGATGACGTTATGTTTATTCAGCGAGAATCAAGTATGACATCAACGCCAGTCGAGCTGAGCTCGACAAATTTTGCACGACATTGTGGTTGTGATTGTGATTGCGGTGGCCGTGGGGGTCTCTCGCACCAACCTATACATCGAACAACAATTTCGTGCGATAATTAAATGCACACGGATTCGAAACGGCTACATAATTTTGTGCAAAACTTCTTCACCGTTTTCACTTGTTTTATTTGTTTTTTTTATGCACAAGCACTTTTATCCTATTCTTTTTCCAGTTCTCTTTGATGTAGGTACATTCCACAGACCACTGAATTGATTCGAACACTTTATGGAGACAGAAAAGGAAATTTAAGCAAACCAAACTATATTACACACTTCACTGCTACACTTCGGTTCGCGTAGGTAGATCAATATTAACTGAGATTTTTAGTATTTTCTGCGTCATTCGCAAAGCCAGCTTCACCCGCCCATGTACAAACCAGTTTCGTTACTAAACATATTTAACTAAAAAAATTCCAATCCGACATCTAGTGGAGCGCCCAGCAAACCTACTCAATACTCCACTCTTCCACATAAGCATATATTTTTTTTTCTAGTTTCTTTCTACGTCGTCGCCGTCCAGCGTCTATCTCTGCACTCTACAGCCACACGATGAAATGTAGATATGTTGTTTTTTTTTTTTTTTTGTGTTTGGAATTAGAAATAACTACTACCTACGGGTGTGTTGGCGCAAGTCGCAGTGCTAGTGCTAGTTTTGCGACTGTAGTTTTCCTTCCAACTGGAATTGTGTACCTTCAAGTCTTGCGGGAAAGAAGGTACACCTTCAAGTCTTGCGGGAAAGACTTGAAGGTACACACTTCCATTTATTGATGGGGGATTGGGTTGCGATGGGCAATGCTCGAATAGAAAGTACAATGTCTTAAGCGGAATTGTGGACCCTTAGTAGGTCATCCCTCGTGGATATAATCTGCTTACCGATGGTGGGGTAATTTAATTGTACTCTTGTGCATTCGACCACTTTTACGCATATTTTGTGTTTGAAATGTCTATAGGAGTTCGATAGGGTGGGTCCGACAAAAAGCGAATGGAGAACTGTGGCATGTATGGGAGTAGATGCTATGGGCAGTGCTTATTACGTGTCTTTTTTTTATGCCGGGCAAAAAGTCTTGTGCTATGGGCACTTTATTGAGCGTTTTATATGACAATTAACTTTAAGGCTAAATTCGACAACATGTACCCACAGAAGGAAAGTACGAGGCTACCAAAGGAAGTTCTCGCCGTAGTCTATTTTAACAGACCTACGAATACCTTCCGAAAGTGGACGAACTATCGAGAAACTTTTGGGATGAGGGACTGCCCAGGTATATCCAACACTACACGAACAAATTCCCTGGCAGATTCTTCTTCCATAACTTCCATAACGAGCTACCTAGCACATCAACAGAGGAGATTATTAACTTCATAAAATCCTCAGGATGGTTTGCATTTCAGTAAGTAATAAAAACAGTACGTATACATAGGGTAACTAATAGTAAGGGACAAACTCTCTTCCCCTGCACAGCCACAATGGGTCAGTTTTGACCATAAACCTTACCTAGCCTAACATCCAAAATTGGACGTTGACGCTGCGAGTCAAAAATCTTACAAGCACTAGATTTCAATAGTCATAAGAGGACATAGCTGTCGACGCCTTTAGTTAGCCCAACATTTCGACATGGATCACAACCTCGTTCCAGGCAAGACACACCTCAATCCTCAACAAAGAAATACTGTGAGAAAGTGTGCCGCAGATAAGTTGCAATCGCAAGAGACCGCCGGTCGCGTTTAGATGCATAGCGTTTATTCTCACCTCAGCACAGATAGAGCTGAAAGGCAGTTGTAACCCTTCCTAAAGAGCAATTTTCAAACAGCGACACGTAAGGATAGAGGAAAATCGGCTTCATAGGAATAAAAAATGAAAGGCCACTAGTAGCGTGTCAATCGAGAAATTACGAGAAGCTAATCTAGAAAGAAAGTACGGAAACACTACCAAAAGGTCAAGAGTACGTGCAAATGGAACAAATTCTAAACAGCAGCTTGTAGAGTTATAGAGAAGGAAAGTTTGTTTTAGAAACACAGTATATGCTGAGAATGTATATAGAAAAGCTATAGACTCTATAGCGGCTACTACAAAGGCCTCAGAACTCCACTGGCAGGCAGAACATAATCCACCTCATCAAAAACGAAGTAAGGACAGAAATAACCAATAAAGTTGCTGACGGTTTGTCCACTGAGCTTTTTAGAGCAGCTGTCATACTGAGTGAAGGTCTAAAACCCGTCGTAAAGAACCGATACGCATCATCTTTTCATCGATTTAAAAGTCGCTTGAGACGGCACCTACAGTCAAGAACTAGGCTGAGCCATGTCTAGTTATGGCATCCCTATAAAACTCATAACGAGTTGAGTGCGACCGATCCAAAGAGTCTTCGATAGACAAGACAATATAAGGAATACCTAGCTTTAGGTAGCACACACAAGAAAGAATAAAAATCCAACCGACTAAGAGGGCGCAACTGGAAGTAGTTAGAACCGGCCTAACCGAAGAAGATTGTTAGTCGAGGCTTTGGTTCACCCCGAACTGTATAGAGCCGCCTAAGTTAGTAAGCTAAGAACGGGACTAACTGCAGAGGTTTGTAGCACTTTAGAGCCGCCTAAGTAATAATCTATGCATGAATAGACATTTTGAATTGAACTCATTTCGCTAATGTTCTCAAAACATGAAAAATGGCGGTGTTTTCACGGCAAACTATTACGAGAGTACGAACGTCCATTTACTTGTTCTATTCATTTACAAGATACAACCAGTGATGCCCGATCGTGGGTAACTACCCAAGGATATTTTTTTATCTCTCAGAACGAAATAATTGTGTATTTTGTTATTTTTTAAAGTCGGCATTGGCAAAAAAGGCATTTTTGGGTATTTTTGATAACCGCTGTGGGTTTGATAATTATGCTACATGTATGATAATTTCAGGTCTTATATGATCTATGATAGAAAGTCGTTACCATACGCAACATGATAACAG